>CAHIKZ030005039.1:160000-540000 GCA_903632075.3 Acanthosepion pharaonis | reverse complement strand
ATTATTCAAAAAACGGCCCTTAACTTCGAGGACGGCCTCAGTGCGGCGTCGGGAGCAACGACATTCCCAGATCAGGTTGTTCGAGTTCTCGCTGGCTAACACGTCCACAATGGCGGTCCCCAACAAGTTCTTGGTATTGTATGACCGCTGGTCAGTATCTTTCTCGACCACATCCCAGACGAAGTAGTCAAGGGTGTTTAAATCAGGAGAGCTAGGAGGCCACATGTTTGTGGGGGTGACATGATCGTGAAAATTAACGACTAGCCACTCCTGGGTCACGTGAGAAACGATGACATTTTAAGGAGAATAGAAACGACAAAGAATCTGTTGCTAATAACAGGAAATACACAGCAGGGGCTTGGGGAGACATAATAGGGAAAGACGCTTTGCAGAATTTAATACCCACAAGGCTCATCAAAGACAAGAGGAGGTAGCAAGAAACTCACTTGACATGTTTGAGTAAATAGATGGAAGAATAAGAACTACAAAAATAAAGATGGCGGCCGTGAAGGATAAGTACTGTTGAAGAAAGCAAGAAAAGGTTATGGAGAGTCATAATCTTCATTCTGAAGTGAAATGGCAAGCAGAAGTCGGGAGAGGGGATTTTATTTCAATAATATAAATAACACCTGTAGATTAGAGATTAGACAAGGTGTCCAGTACTTCAATATAGGCGGTGGTTATTGGCCTTGAAACCATGCGGGAAGGTGGCGTGTTATAAGCCTTGTTGTTAACGATCGCGAGAACTATTTCAGAAGATGTGAATTTGGTATGCATCCACGTGTGTTGCGCAGAGATATTTTTCGTTATTTCTGTTCACTTATGTTATTGATAGAAACCTTGAACCTGCTGGGTCACTTGGTGAGGTGGGGGAGGGAATAAATCTGTTCATCTAATTCTTCCATTGGGTTACACTGTTCTCCCGTGTCTTGTTGAACAGGGACTGCTTGTTCCTCATCACTTAAGATTTGGAGTTAATATCTTTGTGCACCAAACGTCTGAGAATGGACAACGGCACCTTAAGCTGCCTTTCAAATTATAAATATTAAAGTTTAACCCAGCCAAAGGCAAACTATAGCCCACGGGCCACATACGGCCCGTTTGGCCTTTCTGAATTGCACGCTTAATTTCATAACGAAAATAACATTTCTTAAAATTTTATTTTGTTTCGTTCTCACTTGTTCACTCACAGATTCTCTCATACATACCCACATACATAAGCAATGATTAAATACAATGTTTCTTGAATTTTCTAAGCTTTTGGGAAAAATAACGTTGTCGGCATTTTAAACTATTGGCGATTTTCACTAAGAAAGAACATATGTGTAAACATCTTTTGCTTTTGAAACAGGTTTCCTTGTGGTTCTAAAGAAATTAGTGCATTTCAGAGTTTAATTAGGAAAACTTACAAAAAGGGAATTTGGATACCTTGTTACGGGATGTTAATACGTTTAAATAAAAACATCTCCTGGAATATTTATCCCGAAACAATTATTGCGGAGTCAATGTGAGTCCAAGTAAAAAATGAGTAACAAAACAATATAAAACAAACGACAAATAAGTGCGTGTATTGACAAAAAGGAATTACCTGAATATATAATTGCAATAAAAGAAGAAAACATTTAAACTAATTACCTAGAAAAACATTTAAACTGTAAGAGAATATTCGTTTTTATGTGTGTGAAATTTGTGAACGTGATAGACACGTGTGTATATGAGAGTGTGCTATAGACACGTGTGTGCGTGAGTTCAACACTAAAAAAAAACATAAAGAAAAATCGCACATGGGTCTAGCAGCCGTGCTCCAACTGTACGTACGACTACATCTGAAAGCCTGAGTGGAAAAAAACAAAAAGAGAAAAGAGACTAGCAAGAGAAATGCACGCTTTTTTATAGGCTTAAGGGGCAAAGTCAAGTGGGATGACCCACAACCTCAGGAATTTTCGCTTGAGAATCTAACACAACATTCTGTCGTCCGCCACAGTCTTTTAACCAGGAATGTAGTATTTACATCACTTTGTTACAGGTGATGGAAAATAGGTTTTGCATATTGACAGAAAGTGAAAATGGCAATAGTTATAGCAAAATGAGAAACTAGTACCAACACTAAAACTTGAAGTCCATCCACAGAAACCATTTCTTTGTGTCTAGAAAAATATGAAAAGTTTCATCCTTTACAAGCTACTGAATCATGGAAGGACCATCACCGTAGACATCTATTGCTAGCAACTTGATTGGGTAAACGAAGCATGAAGTCGAACGTATCCTGCTTAGGTAAAGAGAAAATAGATGTTATTCTCCAGCAGGACAATGTAACCGAATGTGACACAAGCTTAGTTTAAAGTGGGTTTAACGGCAATACTGCGCAAAAACTGCTTCGGCACTTCTCCTGAGGCGGACGAGAGGTACTAGAATTATTTTCAAGTTCCCCAGATCGAAGCGAACTTCGACACAAGGTAAGTATGACAATGCAAGGTCACAGCCTCCAAAACAACCCTAAGAAAATTAAGATTGTTAGGACGGAAGTTTTTCTACATCCCCCATAACTCATCAGGTTTAGTACCTACAGATCTTTATTTGTTTCGATCATTAGAATATATTATAAGTGCAATGCTACTGAATTTGGTTCGCACTGAGTGCTCCATGAATATAGCCTTGTGTTCCGGAAAAAAATATATGTTATTGATATATACTAAGCTTAGCTTAGTATGGCACAAGACTAAATGAAAACAAGAGGAGATAAAAAGTTTGTGTTGCGCCAACGTTCCAGTCGAGGAAGGCCTTCCTGAACAAATGCATACTATTGAGAACATTTTATTCAAGAATCAATTTTTCTTCACCAGTGTCTATTTTCTTAAATGTAAAACTTGCCCACGGGGTACAAGAAAGAGTTTGGTAGAGAACTTGCAGCACAAGCCGCTCCGTGTTTACAACCAAAAGCGGAAGATTCGTGAAAAGAAGGGAACAAATTTGATTTTATTTCTTCTTCTTCTTCTCCTCCTCCTTCTCCTCTTTCTTCTCCTCCACCTTTTTTCTACCTCCTCTTTCTTCCTCATCGTTCCTCCTCCCCCTTGTTCTTACCCTTCTTTCTTCTTGTCCCTCTTCTTCCTCCTTCGTATTGCTCTTCTTCCTCCTAGTTCTTACTTCTTCTTCTTCTTCTTCTTCTTCTTCTTCTTCTTCTTCTTCTCCTCCTTTCTCTTCCTCCTCTTTCTTCTTCTTGTTCCTCCTCTCTCCTCCTCCTCCTCCTCCTCCTCCTCGTTGTTTTCCTCCTTCTTGTTCCTTTTCTCCTTCTTCTACTTGCTCTTCCTACTCTTTCTTATTCTTGTTCGTCTTCCCCATCCTACTACTTCCTCCTCTTCCTTCTTCTTCTTCTTCTTCTTCTTCTTCTTCTTCCATTTCTCGTCTTTCTTATTATTATTCCTCTTCTTTCTTCTTCCATCTTTCACTTTGCTTTCTCACTCCCAAATCGTTCGGTTGCATTCTCTCTCTCTCTCTCTCTCTCTCTCTCTCTCTCTCTCTCTCCCCTTTCTTTTTCCCTCCTTTTCCAGAACTTCTGCTAATTCTGAGTACATCTCAATCAATTAATTCAACTGAAGTTCGTCGCATTTGAGACAGGAAATGCACTTAGTGCCATTCGCCAGAATATATTTGGCAAATGGGAGCGTATTATTATTAGCCTGGTATATCATGTCAAATATTACAAACAAGAAAGTCTTCCATCTTGAGCGCTGATGGTCACGAGATTAAGCGTGTTGAAATGTCGACGACAATAACGTGCTTCAACGTATGTGTTATTTTTATACCACACTTTAGTGAACGATTGCAACGCGTAAAATATTTTCACCCTAAAGGTGTTGGAGATTTTTAAAGTGCAATACTTTCAGTGCTTAGCATAATTTGAACAATGTACGAATAGCAGAAGAAAAACAAATGAAACACTAGTCTTAAAAACAAAACATTAATAATCTATATTTTTGAATGGTGTGCCATTAAAATTCACGGAACTATTTTCAAAATAATTTCCCCTGATTGAGATAAATATATCTTTATTTTTTGCATCGGACAAGTTTAGAGTTTTATGTTTCGGAAATTTTTATTTTCTTTTATTGTGTAAACATATTTGGAACACAATTTTATGGCTTCAACCAAATATATTTTGAACGCAATTATATGCCTTCAACAACAGATAAAATGTAATGGTCATTTTAATATAAATATGGATTTTTGTTTGGTTGATTGTTTAGCGGCATATCAATCTCTGTGGGTTATTTAATGCCGAAAATTTAAATATTTTCTAAGTAATTTTATGCTTTCAACTACAGATATTTTATACATAATTTTATACTTTCAGAGTAAAGCTATGTTTTTTAAATATATTTTCTCTAAATCATAAAATACTGCTTATTTTATGAAAAAATCTACTGTTGAATTTTATTTTGAGGTTTACTATTTGCCCATAGCTAGGACCCTAACAAGTGCTACCACCTGGTTTGGGTTTAATTTTGGTTTACGGCATATCAACCTCAATTTAATGCCGACAAGATTTTTAGGCTAGGTTCGTATAAATAAAATATGTATCCTTTGTAAGAAATCAGTTTGTAGATCAGGTTTCATTGACATATTTTTGTAAAAGGTTTTTTTTCTAGAGTTAAATGTATTTCTGGTAATATTTCTTTTTCAAACTTTATTGCTGGCATTTCCACTACAAAAATCTATTTTTTATACTTCATAGTGTTTTGACCTCAGTTTGGGGATTAACTATTTGCCCATAGCTGGGACCCTAACAGGTGCTGCCACCCCGGGTCAAGGTGGACCAGGTAACAACAGCAATTAAGAGGTGGTTCCACGCTCCTCAAAACCGTCCAATCAGAGGCTTTGCTGACGGATGCAGTTTATTGTCATACCCAGGATGATTTTTATTCCAGACTGACAAAGATACTACAAATTAGAAAATTATTCAGATTAATTAATATGATCCGCGTGTCAAGGTAAGATAAATCTATAGAATTTATATCTTTTTTATTTAAAAAAAAAAAAAAAAAAAAAAAGTTCTTCGATGTAACGCGTCCATTCAGGACATGGGCGATCATAGCTCTCCAGAACTTTCTATCTATCTCATGTGGCTCTTTCCGCTATCTATTCACACAAGCTCATCAGGCATGTGACTCGCTGCCTTCTCTCATCCCTCTTGACCTCAATATGGCATGTGAGGGTTAAGTTTTCCAACCCATCTTTCCTCATTATATGTCCAAGGAATTTCAGCTATCTTTTCCTGATTTTGTGTCGAAGTGTTCTTTCTGTTACCATTTTCTTTAAGACTTCCTTGTTGCTTACTCGCTCCGTCTATATAATACTCAGTATCCTTCTGTAGAACCATATTTCTGCTGCTTCCAGTTTTCTCCTACTCCATAGAGAGATTGTCCAAAATTGACTGCCATATAAGAAGATGGATATCACATAGCAATCCAGAACTCTTTTCTTTGTTTCTAACGAAAGTTTTCCGTTTCTCACCATTGTTCTATCGTGAAAACGTTTTTAAGACAGAACAAATTCGTACACAGGGTTTCCGACAAAAAAAGTATATACACTTTATGAAAGAATTAATAGATTTATTTTTAATTTGACCTACTTATTACTACAAGCGTTATTAAATTGAATGCATGAATTCTTTAGAAATTAGTTTGTTTTCTTTTCGGATAGGAAACTGACCAGATATGGAGCTTTTGAAAAAACTCTGGATGTAAATACTTTCTTAAAAAAAGAAAAATACGACATTCGCAGCTACATTATCCTCCTTGGCCGAGCGGTAAAATACATTGGGACAAATGGTGGTTTTTCCCTACAAAGAGAGCGCGGGCTCGATTCCTATTGGAAAATGCATTTTTCTTTATTAAGATTTCTCGAATGCTCAGGTCGATAGACGTAATACACACTGTTTACGAAATCAAAATTAGGCGTCGATTTCAAATATGGGGAATCTGCGATAATAACGTTTGAAGTAATACACTCTATTAATAAAATAAAATGTTCATTAAAAGAGGTGAAATTCTTCTTATTAAAATTAAAGAAGACAAATATGGAATCATTTTTAATTTCGGCAAATTTTGATAAAGACACTGTTGACAATGTGAACAGATGGAATTGCAAACCTCACGAATCACTTCATTTGATATTTTGGTTACATTTCCTGTCAATGGCTGCTTCCATTTCCTTGACATGTCGATTCTGCGAGATAAACGTATCTTAGAAGTCTCCCCATAATATCAAATGCCAAATCTTGCTTTTAATTCTGCTAGGTTTTTAGCCACCCTCTTCACTAAAAACCAGTTTCGTTACCGACGACACAACCACGCGACAAGTAGTAGTGAGTTACATGGTACCAGTAGTACTCGCACTGTAAGCTAACACAATATCTTTTGGATTTATTTAAAAAGCAAAAATGTAGGATTCACTTATGAAGTGCATTCCAGAAGTTTTGAGACATTTTCAGGAGAGACATTTTCAGGAGAGATATTTATTCATTTCAAAGAATCACAAAACTAATCTCCTTCAAGGTAGGGATCCTCTGATTTCAATATACTTGTTGTAGCGCTCCAGCCACTTTGTGAAGACTCCATGTAATTCATTCAAAATGAAGATGTCCAGGACCCTTGTCACAGCCTCCTTCATCTTCACATTGTCTTCAAAACGACTGCTCCTGAGATTCTTCTTCAGTTTAAGAAATAACGAAAACTCACAGAGGGAAAGTTTTGATAATCACCAACTATCTCTCTACTGTTACGTATGGGTCTTTCCTTATGTTCGTCACTGACGAACATAAGGAAAGACCCATACTTATGTTGAGCACCCTGGGAACAGTTGCACAAGTTTTGCGCATGTTCAGATCTTCATGAATTATTCTGTGTAGAATTGCCACACCAACTCCAAAATGTACGCTTCTGCTAACCAATCCGCTGTGACAAGCAGTGTTTAGTAGGCTGTGTTCGAAGAACTGTTACATCCATCTCCTTCAATCTGGAATAACAAAAGTTGGCATGCATAGACTCACACTCACACTCACACTCACACGCAATACATACTAAGATGAGGCTGAATCATTCTTGACTCAATCTCATCTTTAATGTGCCGGTCAAGTCATACGCATGAGTAATCATTGAAAAACAAAACGCCTTATAAATGCACATGCAATGTAGGTAAATCTTTATTCCGCTGCAAAGACAACCTCAAGTCTGTCAATATACGCTCTTTCTTCAGTTGAAACCCTAGCAACGAATGGAACTGAGTGGATATCTGTTTGCCATAAAGGAGATCAAGAATGTTTAGAAATCACATCTCGATCATCTTCATGCGTTACAATCTAACAGAAACCTTCCTGTACGCAATTCTAGAAATCAAGCTACTTACTGTAAATGTGGCTTCGTCTGCAAATCAGCCACCCTGGGTATAAATACAAAGACTGAACATCGAAAAAGAATGGAAGAATTACACACACACACACACACACACACACATATATATATATATATATATATATATATATATATATATATATATATATATATATATATAAAACATGATACCCTACGCTGATTGAACAACTCGGAGTTTCATGCTCTACGCAATCTCTACGCCCCATGATTTCGGAAAACAAACAAACAAAAATCCTAATATGCAATTATGCTGCTTTAATGCTAATATAATGTCAACATCGGACGTTTCGGTCTAATAGACCATCTTCAGGACATATTCATAAAACATAATTAACATTAATAATTGTTTTTCCGTATATTTTTCTTCATACTGTCGGATCTATATCCATATATTTGCTTATATATATATATATATATATATATATATATATATATA
Source organism: Acanthosepion pharaonis (assembly GCA_903632075.3). NCBI lineage: Eukaryota > Metazoa > Mollusca > Cephalopoda > Sepiida > Sepiidae > Acanthosepion > Acanthosepion pharaonis. The sequence continues at coordinate 532,134 of CAHIKZ030005039.1, read as the reverse complement.
TATTGCGTGTGTGCATTTAGGCAACATATTTTCCTTAAGGCAAAAGTTATTAAAGTCAGCAGACATTTTGTGTCGATTAATATTATTAATTGACCATTCCAAATTACGATTAATCCTTCTCAGATAAGGAGGAAATTCCGCCAGAAATTGTCCAAAGTTAATTTTGAAAGAAACGTGGTCCAAACTTTCGACGTTCAAAAGTCATCCTCACGGTAGGTAGAGGCTAATGGTGAGTTTCGTAGAACTGTTAAGCTGAAAGTTTGCAATCTAATTATTCCAAAATTAACTTTCGACAGACTCTGACAAAATGTCCTCATCATCCGAGAAGCATTATTTGTAAATTTCGAACAATACATCCATATATATATATATATATATATATATATATATATATATATATATATATATTGTTGTGTGCTATATTATATACCACACGTCACACATGGTCTGAAGATTGCGTTTACGCATGAAACAAATTGTCGCCACTCGATTTTGACCTCAGTGTCCATTTATATATATATATATATATATATATATATATATGTGTGTGTGTGTGTGTGTGTGTGTGTGTGTGTGTGTGATCACTTATTTGGTCCGTGCATAAAAATTGCTTTAAAGTTTGGAAGTCAAGCGATTAATACAAGAGTATTAATCGCTTGATGAGATGCAATGAAACACGACTGTAATTGTGTAGCATTTTTTTATATCTTCGGTGTAATATCCTAAAATAAGTATATATATATATATATATATATATATATATATATATATATATATATATGCTGTAATAGTCGGCAAGTTACACTTTTTTTCAAAATCTAACTTAAAATCGCCCTGTGTCCCTTTACGATGAAAATCAGTCTTAGACTTTACAAATTTACATCACTGACGTCCAGGAAAGTTTGCAGAATATTGCCCTCCCGCAAAAGACATCTATTCTTTTAAGGAACTAAATCCAAATTCGTTTGTCGCGGACGAAACTGTTTAGTTAGTTTAAAGTATGTCAACGAAGGGAAGTAATTCATCTTGTGCTCGCTGAGCATTTCCAGCAGTTTTGCGGTCTAAGGGGAGATAATTACACATCAAACGGCCAGCGATTTAATCCTTTTTATTATTTCCGAATTTAAAATTAATATTCACGAGCAACTTATGTGCATTTTCAGCGAATAAAATTTAATTTCTTGTTCTGAACACTTTACTATTTCAAAATTATTTTTTCTGATGTATTCTTCTTCTTTTATGGACCGTGTCCCTCCAGGACGTTGGCAATAATGGCTCTTCGTAATTTTCTGTCCTTTGTAGCTTTTAATAAATTTTATCTTTTTATCTTTTCCATTTACTGAAGCTCGCTATACGTTGTTTTCCTCTGTTTGTCTTGCCTTCAATCTGTCATGTGAATGTCAAATTTTCCAAGCCCACTTTTCTCATTATGTGCCCTAGAAATTTCAACTGTCTCTTCCTGATATTGGGTACCGTATAAGTGTTCTTTTTGTTTATATTTTCCCTAAAATGTTCAGCCCATGTTATTCTCGGCATCCTTCTGTAAAACACATTTCTTCTTCATCTGTGAGGAGATTGTCTAATATTCATTGCCATATATGAGGATTGATTACATAACAGTTCAGTACTCTTTTCTTTGATTCTAGTGACATTTGTCTATTTTTAATTCTTTGCTTAACTTTTGGAAGGCTCTTTCGCCTTCGAAATTCAATGTAGCACTTTCCGTCCTCTGTTAAAATACTTTTTCAGATATTTGAATTGTGGTACTTGTTTGATTTTGGTGTTTCCGGTTTGTAATTTGTATGCTGGGCTATCCCTTTTGCTAACAACCATGCATTCTATCTTCTTGCAATTGATGTTTAGTCCTTTCTTCTCGATTTCCTTCGATACCTTCTGTAGGAGTTTCCTTTCTGTCTCTGATTTCAACAGTGTGTCATTTGCATATCTTATGTTGTTAATTTTGAATTAGAAAACTCGAATATATTTGTAGAAATTTACTGTGCAAGGAAACGTAAGTTATGGGCTAATAGACCAATATATATATATATATATATATATATATAAAGATATTTTTGTAGGTACAAAATGTAATCACAGAAATAAGTGTGAAGATTAATATTACTAGACATATTAAAAGCGCTTTTAATATGTCGAGTGAATATTAAGCTCCACACTTTTATTTCTGTGATATATATATATATATATATATATATATATATACCACGTAACGAATAATTAATACATATATATATATATATATATATATATATATATATATATATATATATATATATATATATATATTAATTTTAATACCTATAATCAGGCGGTGTGAAAAAAACCCGGATAATCTAATTTGCAAATAAAAATATATTCGACAAACTGTTATGAGGGGAAAATTCAATAAAAAAAAGGAAAAATAATCGATCAGCACCGCAATGCCTAGTAAAATGAAAAAAAAAAAAACCGGCAGAATAAATTAAGTAAAGCATAAAACACTACATAGAGCAAAAACTAAAATCCTAGTGAGCCAGCACCTACCTACCAAGGTTTTACCTAACGGATCTTCAGGGTAAAAAAATCTGATCAGTTAAGAACTTTCGGTCTGAAGAGATGAATATACCAATATTCACGAAATAAATTATAACCGAAATGGATCTTTAAGTTTTTCTGGATTTATTATATATATATATATATATATATATATATATATATATATATATATGCGTGTGTGTGTGCGTGTGGGGGGTGTAAAATCAAAGTTATGGGCAGTCTTTTAAAAATGCCACCTAATTTAAAAAAAGATTATAGTTCTTTATGTCCAAAATACTTCGTTGTCCTGATAAAAAAAATCACCAATTATAAACAGACGTTAACAACCTTTATTAAATCCATTCTTAACGAATTTAACGTATATACACACACACACACACACACTTATACGTATTTATATATAGAGAGAGAGTCTGAGACAGACAGAGAGAGAAATAATAAAAGTAAAACGTTTGATAGATGTTACCTTCAATATCTCGACCCCAGAGTTTCGTAGATTGACTCGCCGGGAATCACTCCCTCCACTCGTCAGGGTTTGGGAAAGTATGAAAGGTTAGAAAGCGGGTTCCACCTGACAATGTGTCGATCATTTGGAATCATTGCGTTCCTGTCAGCGCTCAGTCCTTTTTTTGGACAGAGTCGCTACTGGAGATGGGAAGTGGATACTTTAGCACAATGTTAAGCGAAGGCATCTGTGAGTCGTGATGGGAGGCGTGCTCAACAACCAAAAAGATTGAGAAATGGATCCTTTAGCACAATGTTAAAAGAAATCATCTGTTTAGTTGCGGTATAATGTTAAACGAAGGCATCTGTGTGTCGTGATGGAAGGCCTGGTCGTCAGCCAAAGAAGACTAAGAAGTAGATCCTTTACCACATTATTATAGTGCTGTACAGATGAACCTCCAATTTTATGTACCTCCTTCAATCCGGACAAAATTAAGAGCAACTGCTGAATTTATTCACTAGGCGGAGTTGTGTAGTGGGGGTAGATTTATATTTTGATAAGATTCTAGTCATACGCAGAAATTCGGCCACACTTTGATTTAAAAGATACTCATCAAAAAAGAAAGTAGTTTACTCAGAAGGAAAATCCTCGAGAGTGCCGACATTGAGTCTTATTAAAATATAAATCTACGCCCCGATTTTTTCCTAATCTCATCTTTTCTGAAAGAATTACACCTTTGTGCAAATTAATCGAAACAAAACGAATAATTCCGTTATTATTTACTTTTTCCACATATTTTTCTAATGAAACATGATCCATTGTATATGTTAGTACTTCGTATGTCCATTCCACGAAGTCGTCCCTTGCAGATTGATCACAGATTCTCCATTGGATTTAAATCAGGAGAGGTTTCGGGCCAGTCTCTAGTACTTTGATTTGCTGACTGGCAAGGCTTGCCATTGTGTTCATGCGGCGTTACAATTTTCGTAAGCTTTCTTGGAGTGACGTCCATCACAGACAATGGCCGTAGGACAACTAATCAACAGTCGAGATAATAGCGTTCGGGCTTGATGAAAGTCTGATGCAAATTTTTCAAGTCTAAACAAATTTCATCATACACCTCGAAAATAGATTCATATTACTGCACACCACTGCAAATGGCCTAATCTGAGGAAAACTAGAAATCAATTACACCCTGTCACTCTAGTTGGTCTAAAACTGACCTATGGTGTAAGGAAACTAAAGCGGTTGTTTCAGTTAATTTGCACATGGGTGTACTACTTTTCCAAGTCATCATATACAACCAAACAACCACAAATATGTTGAAAAATCAAAAGAAAACGGTTAAATTCATCATCTCATGCCTTTGAAGATGTACAACATATACGTCCATCACAATCTTATCACACGTACAGTCTAATCACAATCTAAACGATGTTCATTTTTTAATAATTCATTAATAATTCATTAATATTAATAATAAATATTACCGCTCACTTTACTTTTTCCAATTTTTGAATAATGATACTTTATGTTCCCCACCTGCTTTGACAGACCCTTCAACCACTTGATGAACTTTTATGAATGTTGTCTAATCTAAAAGGCTTGATAAACCAATGAGATCCTCGCTTTTGTATATAAACACGTGCAACAAAATAAATCCAACATTGACTTGATAAAGTCACTCAGAGCACGAAACGCGTCAGCTTAGAATAGTTTTTCCTATTGCTTCTTTTTATTCATGCACACACACACACAAAGATATATATATATATATATATATATATATATATATATATATATATATATATATATATATATATATATATATCATTGTAGCCTACCTACGGACGATAATGGGTATGTACCTATTCACATATATACAGTAGTAAATACTGTATGTTGATCTGCAGTTAGAGATTCATTGTAGAATTCACTTGACTCCTAACAGTTGACTACTTTTTTTCGCGCAGCTGGCGAATCTTATATGTGTTGTTCGAGTCCTAAGTCCTGTCGTTCATTACCAACCTTTGTTTGATTATTCTATTCAGTAATCTTCCCTAGATTACAACACACACACACACACACACACACACACACACACACACACACACATATATATATATATATATATATATATATATATATATATATATATATATATATATATATACACACACACACACACACACACAGTATTATAGTATCAATTGTAATCGTGCATAATTCGAAATAACTCTGTTGGTTCAAATTCCGAGCACAATTTCGAAACAATAACATAGAATTGATTAACTAACGACGTCAGAATGGTTTCATTGTAAAAAAAAATCGCTTATTATAATTTGTTGTAAACGTACTTTTGTGTACTTAAAAAGGTTTTAATTTTTTTATCCCATATTTTTCTCATCTAAAAAAAGTGTATTTTATAAGCATAAGACAGAAAGGATGGCGTTTTTTGTTTAAACTTTTTAGAATTTATTAATTAAATTCTAATAAAAACTATGTACAATGTTTTATAAAAAAATACATCTAATACTTCCTGAGCGACAGGAAAATAACTTGGTTAGATTTTGAAAGATAAATATTTGAAAGATAATTTAGCCTAAAGCAAATCAGTATAAAAAATAATTCTGTATGGAAATAAAGTTTCTAGGATTTTTTTAAAACACTTGCACGTTTTACTTGTTACTCATCAAACCAGTATTATAGAAGTAAAAATGTATACAAAAAAATTTTAAATCTCTTAAAAATTCAATATTTGTCCTCGTAATGTGCTTCAACGTAAATTATTAAATTTAAGGATTAATTAACAAGATTTTTATAAAATCTTACTTTCTGCTTGAAACATAATGAAAATGATGTTTATTTATACACGGTAGCCTGTGATGTCATAAGTCCATAAAAATAGTTTTCTACTGTAATCCCAGACTTCAAAAGCGCGCAAAATGTTTTTTTTTAAAAAGAAATACGGATCACTAGAAGTGCAATAATCAAGAAAATGGTATTTATGTTAAAAAATAAATTATTTTTAACTTTTATATAGCTAACAAGAATTTTTTTTTAATTTTATACGCTTCTATAAAAGTTTCTAGAAGTAATAATTTTATTTTTGATACTACATCAGAAAGTATAAGAAAGAATTTAAAACCAAAAATTATTGATTAATTTAAAATTTTTGGTAAATATTCTAAAACACGAAGTAGTGTTCTTTTTTCTTCTTTTTTTTTTTTTTTGGCTTTCATTTTGGTAAAAACATCCATGTTGTGGTGCCAAAGCAAGAAAATTACACGTGCGTTGCAAGCATACTGAAAAAGTAGGTAAGCTCCACAGATTCGCTAAAAGCATGAGCAAAAATGCCCCAAACTTAATAAAAACAAAGTTTTATCGTCAAAATCTTTATGTTATTATTAAGAGGAAAGATTCTTTGATTATTAAATTATCCTTTTTTAAAAGGTTCAGCAGAGGTGGACCAAAATTTAGTATACGAAATTTTAGCGGTTTTTTTTTACTAGGAAATCACATTGATTTGGAAATTCTTGTAAAAATCAAATAATTGTTGGATTTTAATGAAACTTTCAGGATTTATTCACAAATGAATAAAATTATTTTAGAAATCTTTCTTTTTTAGAATATCTTCGTAAAAACATTTTTTTCTTTTACATTTGCTACCTCAAAACACACACACACTTACTTACTTCTATGAAATTTCAAGAAATTAATTTTTGTACCGCCTAATGTTTATATTAGTGATTCACAGAACTCCTCGGAGAATTTAAATCATCATTTTATTCAGGACCACGAGTTACTGAAAATCTGCTCTGAATCGTAAAATAAAAAAAATATAATAAAACTAAGACATTATTTAATTAGAAAAGCTTTTAATTACTTTTCTAAATAAAATATATAATGGGCACTATTGCCTTAAGAAAAAAATTTTTTTTCAATGAATAATGAATTTTGAAAAGAATTGTTTTCATTTTCTAAATAATTTGTAAAAATTTAAATCTTTTAAATTTTTTATTAAGTAAGAATAATATTTACTAATCATAAATGGAAAAGTTTATTCCAATTCATCGAAACTCAATATTTTAAAAAGAATTTTGAAATTGTGCGTGTGTGTGTGTGTGTGTGTGTGTGTGTGTGTGTGTGTGTGTGTGTGTGTGTGTGTGTGTGTGTGTGTGTGTGTGTGTAAACGTTCCGATTTTTGTAAATATGGACATCCATACACTACATTATCAGAAAATAAGAGCGATGGCTATAGTAAATTTAAAGCCAAAGTGCCTAAAATTCAATAAAATATTACCTTACGGAGAATATTTTTCTAAATTTTTCAGATTCTAGGTAGTTAGAATTATATAAAAAAGGCGCTTACGTTATATTCATCGATTAATTTTTACAGATATGTCCACAGTAGAAAAAATTCGATAAACTTTCGTCTATCAGTCAAGCTGTCAACTTGTCAACACCTTAAATAACTCGGTGTTAAAAATGCATTTCTGCGATATTTTAAAGTAATATTTGTTTCAAATCAGATTAACTAAACTCAAATAAAGTTTCAGAAAATATATTTTATTTTTGAAAGATTTTTTAATAAAAGAATCTCATTATGTTGACAGATGCCTAAAATGACGCTAACATCAGCTGTTTTTTGTGATTTCAAAACAGAAATCACTTCCAGTCAATTTAAATTACTTTTGAAATACAAGTATTTTGATTGTTGGAAATATTAAATTCAATCTATTAGCTTGAAATTAAAACTAAAATAAAAGCTTCAAGAAATATTTTTCATTTTTAAAAATTCATTTTAAACTTTAGGTATCGCGTTTTGGGGGAGACACTTAAAAAGAGTTTAATGATTTTTAATTCCATATTTTCGTCATCTAAAAAAAGTGTTTAAATATAAAATGAAAAGGACGTTGCTTCTTGTTTAAACTTTTAAAAATTATTAGTTAAATTTTTAAAATGACGTACAACGTTTTATTAAAAAAATCTAATATTTCCTGAGTGATATAAAAATAACAAAATGATTATTTTTATTCGAGTTTTTTCGAAACAATAAAATCAAATTGATTGGCTACGTCAGAATGGTTTATGTGAAATCAAAGACTCAACATTTTACCATCCTTGGCATGAAATCGCCACGGATTTATATTCTGCTTAATATTATTGGTTCTCGAATTTGTATTAAATTGAAACACGTTTATTGATCTGTGTGAAGTAATAGATAGCTGCTCGGATTGAGGAATCGGAGAGCCGAGTTCGAATTCCAGTCAAATCCATTACATTCACTTACGTGCTAATACCCTTGAGAAAAGTATGAATCCTCTTCTTCTCTCTCCAGCTATGGGTAAATAGCAGCACAGACCGGGTTCTATAGCCTTGGATGACAACTGGTCTACCACAGAAAGAAATGGCAACCTACTGCGAGAAAAAATCTGCCTCGCCAGTCATGTATCGAAAGATACATGATCGCCTAAGTGTGTATAACGCATTGTACATAGCTGACTAGATATATTTCTGAAATGAGCTATTGTAATTATTTCAAAAATTTACAATGTTCGGACTTTTATATTCATCTTGGTTGTGTTATTCACAGTGTTTCGATCGTTGTACCTACCGACTTACTTCAAGTGATTGGAATTTCGATCAAACCCTTTATTTCGTCCACGGGGGTAGTGAATAAAAGCGTTGGTTGAAGTAATCCAAGTACTTGAACCAAAGAGTTGTGAGTTCAATACCTGGCTACAGCAGAGATGAACAAAAACTTGGATAGTTGAGTTAAAGGGAAATAACTGATTTTGAGATATCTGGAAGCGGTATGGTACGTGGAACGAGAACAATCTACCCCGGTGGACCTTTATTGATGTTGATTTTCTTGATTGAAAAAAATAGTAGTTTGCAGATGTTCAATGTACTGATTTACTAAGCGTAGCTTAGATGTGGCACAAGGCCGCGAGTATAGGTTACCTAGGGAGGATCGAACTCACTACTCAGCCGTAATTGATCTCGCAAACATATGTTTTTAATCATTTCACACCAGGAAATGCGGTAATGTCGCTAAGACACAGACGCTTATAGTGAATGAAAGAGAATAAGAAGACTTTGGTCGGTAGAAGTGTGGAAAAGGAATAATGGAACAGGTTTCAGGAAGACATATGGCCATTGACGTTTCGTTTAATTTTTGGAAGATTGTAAGTTGCAGAGAAGCAAGAAATCGGAAAGGAGTTCCACAGGCGAAAAGTGCGAAAAAGAAAAAACTATTGGAATAGAATTGAATGATTTTGTAGAGGACCGTTGGGTGATGAGTATGTAGAAGAACACATGTGGGTAGAATTTCCTACTAGCCGGTCCAACTACATGAGAAAGTTGGACTTTAATTAAGTCCAAAGAAAACAAAGAAGACCGATAAATATATGTAAACAAATATATGTATTAACAACAAGTACAAGTTACATGGACAGTTACATTGAGTGCGTGTGGTGAATATTATGTGTGTGTGTTGTGGTGAGTGTTCGTACGTACGTGTATTGTTCTTAGCGTGTTCCCTGAATTTGGGAAACGCTGTATCTGTGAGAGCTCACATCTGCGAGGTGGCATAAGGCTGAAAGCCTGAGGAAAAAAGAGATCGAGGCGAAGGGCCAGCCAGTATTTATAACCAGGGGAGAGAGACCCCTGGTGAAGGGTTAAGGAACTAAAGGAGGAGCTAACTCCGACAATTGCATTTCACTAGGACAGTAAACTAGTAGCACGCTTTTATGAAGTCGATACATTTAGTAGCACCACGTGCGTGCGTGCGATATGAGATAGTATTCAAGTTGCTAATGTCAGGAAATGCTGTGATCCTACCCGACAAATAGGACTTAAAAAGGGTAGACATTTTGCCTTCTCGATAAACAAAGGATTTCACAAACCAAGGGAAAGAACTCTTGCTGCCTTCTAAAATTTTATAGTGGAAGGGAAGCAACTCTTATAAATTAACTAAAACTATTTTATTAAATTTTAATATTAAAATTTATTCTGTGTATTCTTTTGTACCAAATACAAATGTTTTCTTGAATAGTCATGCCGGTGGGAAATTTTCAACTCATGAAATAAGCGTGCCAGTTCAAATGAACATTCTATCGGAATTTTTATATATGTTTAATGAGAAAACAATCTATTTTCTAAATAAATAAACGGCAAATTCTGTCTGTCCATCCGTATGTTGGAAACTCCTCTAACTCGGACCACATATGCTTTACATAGACATGCTATACCTTTTTGAAATCATGATGATCCCAGGATTGAAAATCTGCCGTTCATCTAGTGTTTGAACATCCAGATTGGGATTTATGTTCGGATGAGAAGGGAACAATTAAAAATTCAAATTTTTAAATAAATGAAAAAAATTAGTGATTTTAAAATTTTTTAATTTATTGAATTTAAACTCACACAAAAACTTTATGGATTTAAAAAAAAGATTTTTTTAAATTCAGTTTAAAATATCTCCAAAACTTTGTGAATTGAGGAAATCAATTTTATTTCTTCAAAATGCCAAGGAATCAGAGTTAAAATGACAGGTTTCGTGACGTGAAGTTTTGAGGTTCCTCGGAATTTGTGATTTGAAGAACTCAGTTTTTGGCTTGAATCGGAATTTCAACCCAGATCAGAGTTTCGACTTGAATCAGTCTTTTGGCTGGAATTGGACCTATAGCCCGAATCAGTGTTAAAGTTGTAGGGGAACGTCCTCAATTCAATCCATACATGTTTTTTTTTTATTTTACAAATGTGTCAGCAAACAAAAAGCAAACAAGAGAAGCAACACAAAAACTGTTTTATAATAACAAACAATCTTCAATTTATACAAAGCAATCAAGTGTGTGATTTTTATATAGTAAGAAGAGTTATAATAATACAGCAGGAGTTATTTCCCTTTTAACTTGAAATTCTTAAAGCCTTGTAAGAGGAAATATTTTTATCTGAACTCACAGTAAAAGATTTAAATTCATGAAATAATAATAGTAAGTATCAATGCAAAGAATATTCTTCGATAAAAAGGTGTTGTAGGGTGAAATTCGGTGTAAGATGAGTTCAAAAAAACTTGTTGATTGAGAGAAAATGTAATCTTCATTTGAATATCAAAAAGTTGAATTAACTAGCCACTTAAATTTTTCACCGAAGAGAGATGAATATGAGTGAGAGAATTCTGGAAAGCTGAGAATATGTTGAATCGTAACTTATAACTCCAGAAGATTTTGAAGTAAATAAGTTTCTGTTGCTTGTAATTGATGAGTTAAGAGATGTTCAATGTTCATACATACATCTGTGCGTCTCTGTGTGTGCGTGTGTGTATGTTTCATAGCGTTTGCTCTTAAAAGACAAACGTAATCTCTCTAACAAATGTCACTGGTATTTATAATGTTGTATGTCACGTGATAGGCTTGAAACACATAGACAGATTTTTGGCGGAATTGCATTTTCGTTCAGGTCAGAAACTAATTGAAAACGTGATATTAGTATTGTGGTGGACTTCACCACATTAATCTAACTTTAGATCAGGATACAAAACTGACGTAAAAAAGGATAAGCAAAAGACATCATTACACATAAAATATGTATTTAACAAGATCTACAAGGATGTGAAAGAAGGCATGCATTGAATAGGAAAAAAGGTTAAATAAAACAAGAGTTGTCTCTCTTTAATTATTATTTTGTATTCCAAAGTTCATTGAAAGAAAGTTTGTGATAGTTTCTTGTAATAAATGTTCTCAACAGTTTTGCTGTGGAAGAAAAGATTATGTGAGTGTAAGGAATGTTCAGCATGTGAGTGGTGGTGTGAGTGAGAAGATTGGCACATGGTATCAACTGTCATGGATTCGTTTGGCAGCTGAACTCTCACTAATTATCTAAGAATATTTCTTGCTTATATAGGTGACCATATGCTCCGAATCGCTGCGTGCAGACAAATTGATTGGTTGGCATTGACCAATCAGCAAGCGAGTTTTGGGGAGACTCAAGAAAGCTTCTGGGATCTGTTTCTACCAAAAGGGCACAAAATTGACTACATGAAAATAGAGAGATTACAAAATTGTCACATTGCTGCGATTTGTAAATTGTCTATAACAGTGGTGATTTAACCAATGAATGCTTGTCGTCGTATGTGATTTGTATTTGTGTATGTACATATGTGTATGCAATGTAGATCATCACAGTATTAATTGACCACTCAGAAACCAAAGAAATATCAAGGCTCTGTGATCCACTTTTTGAACAAAATTGAACAAGTTATTTCTAGCTATTTGAAATGATGTAGAATTAAAATTCTACAGTGATGTTTCGAAGTTCCATGGAGTGAATTGAAGAATTTCCTCAAAATTATCATTGCTGTTTTCTAAGCTGAACCAGAAGTCCCTTTTAATTTTGGACCGAAGACCCAATTATCCTTCAGCAGGAGTTAGCTTAAAATGTTGCACAGAGTGCAGCTTTTAAGCTATGACAAATGTAAAAAGGGTTTCAACATATTGGACACTAATTCACGAGTTTGTACCATATTAAATTTATGTCCATAAATAAAAAAAATGGTACCTCTCCAGAAAGTAGTTTTTATTGATTGTTACACTTGGATATTACTCCTGTTGAAGTTTTTTTATACAAAGAGTTATCATTATTGGCTAAAAAAAAAAAAAAACAAAAAAAAACAACACACAATTGCAGAGCAGAAATTTTAAGTTAGTTCTTTGGGAAAGCCTGGATGGAATATTTGACTACAGAAATTTATGGGTTTGACCTATGTATTTAGTTTAACATACCTTATCTGAAAATCATCACCATCATGAATTTTTGGATCATATTTAACTTTTGAGAGGGTTTCATAAAAATACCCACCATTTTTGGAAACTTAAATTTTTATGTTTGATTATTTATTGAAGCAATAGACACAAGCATAATACTGACCTGTTTTTGTGAGGATTTAACATTGGGACAATGACACAGTCCTTCCACCTGAGTTGGGACACTCGTACTACAGTCCCGCCACCTGAGTCAGGACACTCATACATTACCACAATCTAAATTAGGACGTTTATACAATCCCACTACTTGAATCAGAATGCTTACAATTCCACCACCTGAATACAGATATTAGGTCTAAGGTTCCAAAATAGCACTTCACTTTCTTCAGTAATAACAATATTTTGAAAATGTAAATCGTTAATCAATTTAAATATTTTCAATAGTATCAAAATATGAGCCATCAGATATTTATTACTTTGAACTTTTCCTTTCATCCAAATCTGCATGCAACTGGTGTTTTAATGTTTAAAAAATCAGATATTAATTATAAATTTTTTACTTATATCCCATTAATACCAACAGTCCCACTTTAGGTATTTAATGGGTTGAAATAGAAATCATACAAATGTGCTTGTTTCGATTCTTGGCTCCATAGATATTTCGATTGTCACTATTTCATTAAAACCCGATTTTCATTTTTCATAAACCCGATTTCAAAAAATTTTAATGTCAAGAATTATCTCCCTTACATTACGTTTAATTTGTAGACCATGAAAATTGTTGTCCTTTGAGGACAACAGCATACAATTACGAATTGATTTTTAAACATTAACTATTCCCTGACCATACGGCCATATCACGTTGAAACACATGTTTTTGTCCGATCCTCGAAGTTAAGCAACGTTGAGCTTGGTCAGTACCTAGATAGATGACTATTTGGGAATAACAGGGTCTGTAAGCTTGGATGTGTAGTGGAGTGTGATGGACAAAGGTTCAGAATGAATCTGAGAAATCAGAGAGCTGAGTTCATATTCCAGGCAAGTTCATTATTCATCTACGTGCAAATAAAATGTCTCTATTAAATCCTAAAATCTATGCCTTTGAACAAAATACTACTTACTGTTCATTTAGACATTAAAGGGTGTGATTCTGCATATAAAGGGTGGGTGGAAACTCCCTTAACTTTTGTTAATATCACCACATTTGCATGAAAAAAAATATGCTGTGAACGTTAAAGTGGTAGAATTTTATTGTTAATTTCTGTTTTTATTTCAGAGTGACAAGTGTAGCCCAGAATGGCACGATACCTGACACTGCATGAGAATGGTCAGCTGGCATCCCATTACGAAATGTGGCTGTCCATGGTACAAGTGCAGAGATGGTGGCGCAGTTTTCCCGGACCTTGTGCTTCATTAGATGTCAAAACCATTGAAAATTGTCATTGCAAGTTGATAAGTACAGGATTTGTGATAGATACCCACAGAAGTTGTTGCCCTTCAAAATCCATATTGGAAGAAAATATACGAAAAGTAGAATTTCAGGTTCAGAGTTTAAACCAAAGGAGTAGAGCAAGATGCATCTGCGGTTCAGACCAGTGTCACAAGCATAAGACGTGCAGTTTAGACCAGATTCAGAAGTTTAAGACACATGTGCGGTTCAGACCAGAGTCACAAGCATAGATAGTTTCTGTTTACACTAGATTCAAAAAAAGACAGACATATGACCAGTTTATAGAATAGTAAAAAAGATAGATACTGGTCCAGTTTACGTGTGTCAAAAAGATAGACATATCTGGTTTACATAAGCATCAAAAAGGTAGTATTGGTTGGATTTTATACCCAGAGTCTACCAGAAAAATTGGCTCATTTTGGTAGTGTCCTACCTCTTTGTGGTCAACATATTTTAACCCCACTAACAGGGCGATACAAATTTAGATAATTCTAATATTTTGGCGAAATGTGGGCCTTATATGTCAAAAACGGTAAACTTGTAAATGAAACAAACAAAAACAAGATAACTGACAAAACATTTATTGTCTGTAATTCCTTGTCCACAAATGAAAAAAAGTGGATTTAAACCTAATTCACACTGAGCAGAATATTCAGATCTGGCCAATCTAAGCAACTCAAGTGGATAGCAATGGTCAATATTTCCTGCCCAGCCTGAATATTTCAGAAATTGTAGCTAAATTCACATCAACATTAATCTATAATCTCGGTTTTTGGTGTCTTTGAAAAATCTGGCGGTGGCGGCAAGGCATCTGGTAGTTGGTGGGGTGGCAACTCATACTTGGGTCGATCAGTGTGGTGTACACGCACTTTGGAGAAGTAACCAACATATGGACGCTCAATACCAAGTTTTTCTTTGGCACACTCATCAAAAATTGCCTGTTGCTTACGGCACCTGGAAAGGACACAAACTTCAGTTTAAATAAATATCATTTACAAACTCACCATTTATGTAACATGTGCTATCATGAACAGGATTTATTTAGAAAATACTTAAAAATTTAACTCAATTTAATCCTTAAAATTCTGACAGGAAAAGAAAAAAAAAATAAACAGTTGGGTATTTGTACTAAATGCATTTGAATCCAGAGACTGGTGGTGAAATGTCAAGTTTTCTTATGGCTTTCCACTGTCCGCCATGGGCTTGCTTGCAAATAAACATTTACCATTTTTATCATCTCAGAGATTTCAGAAATGGTCTAAATTTTTAATTATTTGTCAAGTTATGATCATTTGAAGTCAACCAAAACTTGTACATGTTTAACTGTTTACGTTTAGAAGATCAGTTCTATATAGTTGCTTTTTATCGGTCTCTTTTTGCAAGGAAAATCATTGCGATCTTGTTGAATGCTGTAAGTGATAAATTTAACTGGAAATTTAAAAAAAAAAAAAAAAAAAAGGACGTATATCAAGTGGATTTGGGAGCACAAAATTCAGTTAAATTAACAGTTTTTTTTTTTTTTTGCTATATTTTGTCTGCGTTTTTGTCTCTGACCCTCCAAATTTAAATAATACAGAGACAAAATGTTTTCTCTATTTAGTTTAAGTTCCCAAATATTAAAACAATTTAAATCTGCAAAATGTAAGAAAAAGGTGTTTGATTCCTTTTCATACATTGATCATTACCCATTTTTGGCATCATATAGCTTTTGACAGAATTTTCCTTGTATTTACCAGAAAATCATGATCTAGAATTGTATTCCTATGCTTTTTAAGGATGCTGAATCCATATCTGGCACTGAAAATCTCCTCACAAAAGAAGTCTAAATGAGATAAATGCAAAATTTAATTGCTTTTAACGAATTTCGGCTCCTCTCTACAGATCATAGTTTCTGGACCTAAACTCCTATTTTTTAATTTCTGTCTGAATCTCTGAGATTAGGAGTTATCATTATTTACATTATTTATATTTGGACTATTGTCCACATCAGTGTTGTTATTATCCCAACATTTTGGCCATTGTGTCCTATATATATATATGGACGCGTGGCCAAGTTGTTAGAATGTTCACTTTCTGACCATGAGACCCACGTTCGAATCTCACCATGGTCAATTTATCAGGAAGAAGACTTCCTGATGTTATCAGAATGAATCAAGGTCGATCCCAGCATGCAGCAGCTTTGGAAAGTGGCTGAAAAACATACCACAGGTTGACCCAAGCCTTGTGAGTGAAATTGGGAGGACAGAATTCTTGAGGGCCGTCAATAGCCGTGCCAGCACAAATCCACAAGACATTGTGGCCGAGGGCTCGAGCTTGTTCAAATTGTTGATCATGCTAGATAACATGCTCTCTCCCAGAAACTGTAACTAAGGTCTGCTCAGCATAGTTGCAATATAAACCCCAGGTGGGCTCTGTGGGTGTTGAGCAAAGGTAAATTTAAAACGTAAGATACACAGAGAGAGAGAGAGAGAGAGAGATGCTGTGTAATTTATTTTAAGTTATAATATAGTAACTTAAAAATAAAATACACATACATATATACTGTATTTATATTCGTTTACAATAATTTTGTAATGTGCTGGATGTTTTTAGGCCAGAAAAATATGTTTCAAATTAACAGACAAACAGCTTTAATGGATGACCCTCCCAACAATTAGTCTGTTAAATTGAGGTTCCACTGTGTATATTCAGATATATTTTCAAATAGAGTGTATCTATAAAAGAACAAAATAAATAAAAAGACAAGAAAACTATTCTTAGCCAACACATTCTGTCCTCAAGGCAATGTAGGAATTATTTTGTTGCACAAGTATTATAGCATACCTACAGACGATAATGGGTATGTCCCCATTCATATAAATACAGTAGTAAATATTGTATGTTTTGGTCAGGCAACAGTTGGAGATTCGTCTTCAGTTGGGCTGGTTAAGTTCTCTGCCTGTGGGCAGAGAGCATCCCCAGACAGGGTTATGCCAAAGGGCAGAGACTCGTCTCGGGGAAACACCTACCCAACCCCATTTTATATGGGGTCTACAGGGAATTTTTGGCTGAGCCTATGGGCTCAGGAACCCCACATTAAATTCAGTGTTTTGCCACATTTGACTGTGTGGGGCAGTTGGCAGATACCATCTGCAGTCTACAGTTGTAGATTTATTGTGGAATTCACTTGACTCACTTCTAGCAGTTGACTACTTCTTCTACACACCACTGATGAAACTTATGTGTTGTTCGTGTCCTAAGTATTATTGTTCATTACCAAGCTTTGTGTAATTATTCTATTCAGTAACCTTCCCTAAGTTACAACGTGTTTATATACAAAAGCAAGGATGTCATTGGTTTATCAAGGATTTTAAATATGACAATGTTCATCAAAGGTTAATCGAAACATGTGAAGGACACAAAATGCTATAGTTCAATGTTTGGTAAGACAAAAGTAAGCAAGCAATATTCAAGAAATTTTTTTTTTTTTAATAAATGAAACCAATTACATCCTTGTTCTCGTATATAAACATATGCAATAAAATAAATCCTACATTTGCCTTGATAGAGTCCCTGAGAGGATGAAACAGGTTGACTAAGAATACTTTTCCTCATCTTTTTAGATAGATAGATAGATAGATAGATAGATAGATTTAAGGTGTGCTATATTTATAGGATAAAGTATAAAGTGCTCAATATCAGAGATAGAGCGTATGTAAATATAAAAGTGGACATTGAAGTCAACACTCAGAGGCATGTGGCCTGACAATTGCATCTAGCATGAAACAGCCTATCACCTTTGAGTGTTGACTTCAATGTCCACTTTTATATATATATATGTGTGTGTATGTGTGTCATCAACAGACAGTTTTGCTGTATCACAGCTCATCAGTGTAGATTGCGATCAGATTGCCTCAAGCTAAGATCGAAACCTGACTGATTTGTCATTATCAACGCCCAGTAGAGAGGAAGGTGGGTTTTTACATACTTATTCTTTGAATAAACATGCCAATGACCAAGCGGGCTCAATACATAGAAGAGCTTTGCAGTATTAGCTGTAGTAGTCATTGTTTACAAATTCATGCTTTCTTTCAATAGTGCTCAACCAGAATTAAATTTCCTGGGGGTGTAAGTTAATCTATATCTATAATTCTCAAAATGTGTGTGTGTGTGATCAGATGTTGTTTATGGATTTCCACAGTTTTCATTCGATTTTGATGAAATTGTTGGCGACAATGGCTCTCCACTACTTCCTGTCCATTATAGCTCTCAGTGATGTTTTACCATTTACTATCTGTTCTTAGATATGTATCTTTCATAAAAATTTAAATAAAAATAAATAGTTTAAATTATTACAATAATATTATTTATTATTATACAGTTCCCTTTTCAGGGCCCCCCCCCCTCAAATTGTTAAGCCCTCGCATTTGGGGATATGCCTCAGTCACACCCAAATGTTGTTACTAATATTAATTTTCGAGTGGGCTGACTTTAAACTTAAACTGTTCCAATTGAACAGCAACAATTCCCAGCAATGAAAGACCCAGACAAAGCTAGTGATTGAATAAGCTTATAACAAGTTCTATGACAATAAAATATCAGTAGAATTTCCCCTAATGCATCGTTAAATATTTGAGCATAACAACTTTAACAAAATATTGCTATAACAATCATAAATATGAATGCTGGTCGTTATTTTAAGAAGTACAGTCATCCCTCCCTCGCTAATTCGCAGTTCTACTATCGCGGATTCACGACTTCGCGGATTTTTAAAATATATATATATATATATATATATATATATATCGCGGAGTTTCTGGAAAATTCTAGAAAAATCACGATATATGAACACCTAAAATTTTTCGTTAAACCCATTAAAATATTAGGAATAAATATTATCCTGGTCTAGGAACAACAAAACAAGCATAAAATAGCAATAGAAAGGGCACCGCCGTCTGAAGAGACGTAAAATACTATTATCAGCTGCACAGTAGAAGTCATCATCAGCTTTATCATCATCATTTCTACTGTGCAGCAAATTCATCATCATCATCATTCAAATTCTATTTCAACTTCTTTCATGTTGAATACAGTAACAATCTTTATTTTTTTTTTTTATTCTAAAGTGTTATTGCTTAACAGTTGTCCTTGTTATTAATAGAGTACTGTAATGAGTGGGTTATTAACAGTACAGGGAGGGTTTTAAAAGTCCAAATACACGTTAAATAAATACTGTCAATATGGCGTCCCTACTTCGCGGAAATTCAGTTATCGTGGCCAGTCTCGGAACCAAACTACCGGGATAAATGAGGGATCACTGTAAGGCAGTACAAATGAATAGATTTGAAATTGACAACTTTTTCCATTTCACCTGAAACATTAATTTCTTCTATCTTCCTTATTTTTTTTTTCATTTTCTCTCTGAAACTGAGCAGCATCTTTGATAGGTCTTTTTCATCTTTTCATGTAATCAAAATGGAAGTATCGATTATTCATGGAGGTATTGACAGGGCATAACGGTCGTGCAAACAGTGGGCAAGTCAAGTAGCAAGCAAAAATAATAAAAATGATAAAAAGTTACACTGGGTATGAAAATTAAAAACATTTCCCTGTAAAATCATTCCAGGTGATTTAACCAAAATGTTCAGCTAAAACTAAGGTTAGGATTTTTATAAAAGCTACAGTAAAATTTCATTTGTATTTTTGCATTTATTCATTTTTAAAACTTTAATATTTCAACTTTTTTTTTCAATTTTGTTACAACCTATACTGTAAGTATTAAAAATAAATTTCAGAATACTGGCTGCAGGGCATGGAGACCGCAATTTAAAGATTGATCAAAGCAAGATATTTGTTTGCTAAACATTTTAATTCTGTTTTTATTATGCTTCTTTATGTGCCATGTCACCTCAGGACATAGGTGATCATGGCTCTCCACAATATCCTCTCTTTTGTAGCTCTTAATAAATTTTGCATTTCAGTTATTTCTCCTAAACTCTGTTCTGCCATCCATTTACACAAGCTTACTAAATATGTTATCGGTTGCTACTAACAACTATAAATGTTCTATATATCTTTATGTAGAGAACAATTACATTATTCATTTTGGGATTCGGGTTCATTGTTCTGACTCTCCCAAACATAATTCTGAGCTGTCATCTTCTTCTTTTATGTGCCGTGCCCCTTCAGGATGTAGGCGATCATGGACCTCCGCAACTTCCTGTTCCATGTAGCTCTTAATAAGTTTTGTCTTTTTGTTATTTCACTTAAACTATGTTCTACCATCCATTTACTAAAGCTCATCAAGTATGCTTTCCTCTGTCCCACTTTCCTACAATCTGTCCTGCGTGTATCAGGTTTTCCAAACCCTCTTTCCTCATTACATGCCCTTGAAATTTCAAATGCCTCTTCTTGATGTTAAATATAAGTTTCCTCCTTTTTTACATTTTCTCCAAAACCTCGTCATTGCTCACATGTTCAGCTCATTTTATCCTCAGCATCTTTCTGTTAAACCATATTTCTTTCGCTTCAAATCTCTTCATCTTTGAGGAGATTGTCTGGCATTCACTGCCATACAGGAGGATATATATTACATAACAGTTCAGTATACTTTTCCTTTTGTTAGTTTCTAACAAAATCTTTCTGTCTCTTAATACTCTGCTTAGCTTTTGGAATGCATCTTTGGCCATCCCATCACGTCTTCGGATCTCAGTGTCACATTTTCTGTCCTCTGTTCGAAACATTTCCTTTCTGTACTTGTTTGATTTTAGTATCCCCGATTTTTAATTTGCATTTTGGGTTCATCTGTTTTTATAATGCTTCTTTATGTGCCATGTTCCCTCAGGATGTAGCTGATCATGGTTCTCCACAATATCCTGTCTTTTGTAACTCTTAATATATTTTGTCTTTCCATTATTTCTCCTAAACTCTGTTCTGCCATCCCTTTACACAAGCTTACTAAGTATGTTATCGGTTGCTACTAACAACTATAAATGGTAACAAAGTTTTGAAAAAAAAATTTGAATTGAATTTCTAGAGAGTTTAAAATATTTTTGGAACAATTAAAGTTGCTTTTTTGGGACAATTCCAGAATGATGATGAAAAAGCTAGTCTTGAGTTCTTGTCACTCATAGGTAGGTAGATATACTTACTTCCTAAAATTCATATCATGTCCAGAATGGTCAATACAATGCCAGTATTGTTGAAATTCTTCAAAACATTTGGCTTTAATCTTTCCAAATATTTCAAATCCACATCGAGTGACTTCTTTGCCTTCATTTAGGCAGCGCCTTGGGTCATTGGTTTCTTCCTTACACAACATAAACTCCTACAAGTTAAACAAATATATAGTCACAAAGAGGCACATTAGACATTCTTAAAAATAAAAACATTAAAAAGTAAACATTTATTTAAAAAAGTTGTTTGCATATTCAAGTTGTAAGTTTGTTTGAAATAATATATATTGCTTGAGTGAGAATTATTGGCAGATTGATATTATGTTAACAAAAAGTTTAACGTTAAGTCTGAAATATGAAATTGTATGACATAGGTTCTGGTGTCAAGTTGAAATTTTTGCACCACTCACTGACAAGGATGAATGATGTAGGATTTTGATCCCAAAACTTTGCATATGAAAAATGTTTAAATCAAAGTAACAATAGTGTGAGCTAGGTATACTTGATAACAAGATACTTTGCATATAAAAAAAA
This sequence comes from Acanthosepion pharaonis, assembly GCA_903632075.3. Taxonomy (NCBI): domain Eukaryota; kingdom Metazoa; phylum Mollusca; class Cephalopoda; order Sepiida; family Sepiidae; genus Acanthosepion; species Acanthosepion pharaonis. Next base: position 510,228 of record CAHIKZ030005039.1, on the reverse strand, counting down.
AAAAAAAAAAAAAAATGCAGCAAAATTGTCTTACAGAAAAAATCCTATACAGCAAAAATTCCTGAGGTGAATTTTCCTATGGCAAAAATGTTTACGGTAAAAGTTCCTAGAACTGTAGAACTGATCTCATTTCCAAAAATATTTTAGCTCAATTGTGACACTGAAAAAAGCAGGAAAATTTTCTCTGCAGATGGATGAGTCTATGGATATTGCAGGTAATGCTCAAATGATGGTTTTTGTGAGGTACAGGGACATATGACATTCAAGAAGAATTTCTCTTCTGTAATACTTTGACAACTACTACAACTGGAGAAGATATCTTTAATAAGATAAATGATTTTTAAAGAAACATGATCTGAACTGGTTAAATTGTTTGGCAGTGTGTATTGATGGAGCACCATTAATGATGGGATGTTGTCATGGTTTTGTTACGTTAAAGCAGGAAACCATGACGTCATAACAATTCACTGTTTTTACATTGAGAAAACCTTACCTCTCACCACTTGCAATAAGATCTCCATCGAATTCTAAATGATGCCATCCAAATTGTAAATTTTGTTAAGTCTAGGGCTTTAAACTCATGTATTTTCCATAATATATGTAAAAAAATGGGATCACATCACCAAGACTTGCTGTTCCACTCTGATGTCCATTGGCTATCTTGAGGAAAAATTCTTGCAAGAGTTATTGGACTAAAAACTGAAATTTAAATATTTCTGTGTGAGAAAAAGCATGCACTTTCAGACTGCTTTAAAAATATTGCTTGGCTGGCAAAGCTTGCTTATTTGAGCGACATATCCCTGTACTTGAATGAACTGAATTCAGATATGCAGGGCTGAAATCATACCATGGTAAACCTTGGAGAAAAAATTGTCTCATTCAAGAAAAAAATTTCTCTTTGGAGAGAAAAGTTGGCTAAAGGAAAAACTGCAGCTTTTGCAGAACTAAATTCTATCTTGGAAGGTTCATCAGAAATATCTCTGACATCAAAAATATTATCAAAGATCATTTGAAAAATCTTCAAGAAATGGAGAAGTAATTTCCAGAAAATGTTGACATCAAGAAGCATAGATGGTTCAGAAATTTTTTCAGTGTGAACGTCAGTGAAGTTGGTGAAGATATTCCAGAGTTTCAAGAAGAACTTACAGACCTCCAAAAAAAATCAAGTACAGAAACAACATTTTAAAAATCTTACGTATTCAGAATTTGGGATTCAGCTCAATGAAAAACCAAATCTGATAAGGGAGACTGGAAAAGCTCTTCTCCCTTTTCCAACAACATATCTCTGTGAACAAGGGTTTTCAAGTCTTGTTACGATCAAGACCAGAGCAAGGAACTGCTTGGATCCACAGCATGACTTGTGTTGTGCTCTAACAATCAACATCAAACCTAATTTAGATCTCTCTCACAAAATGAAGCAGTTCTATGGTAGTAACTGAAAAAACATTTTTGATTTTGTGACTTGACTACCAATTCATATAATAGACTTTTTTCTTTTTTTTTTTTTTAATGAAAATTTGCTTTTTTTCCATTTTTTATTAAAAACATTGTGTTAGTAATATGAATTTACTCAATAAAAATATACAGTTGTAAATAAGTCTAATGAATCACAATTAATGTACATGTTGTACATACCGATATGACAAACGTTTTGGCTGCTTTTTATGCCCCCATGAATTAAAATCTCAGATAACACCAAAAATATGAATGAAACTGCAAAAATTGGGGAAAAAACTTCTGATATAAATGTTTGATTATAGAATATCATAAAAAATTTTATATAAGTCCTGAAAAAATTTACTAAAATTGGGTTATTATTTAATTTTGGTGGATTTTTGAAAAATACTGGTGAATCAACTGTAATGAAAATTATTTCCACTGAAAGTTTAAAATTTCAAATTAAAAATTTATTTTTTTTTAACTGTAAAACAATTTTTTACATGAGATTGTTTTTCAATCTTTCCCCTTAATAATATATAAAAAATTATACTTTGCTTTGTTAAATTTTAATTCTTGATTTAAAAAAAAAAAAAAAAAAACAACTAAAAAAATTTGTCATCTAACATACACTTATTCAGGGTCGCCAGACCAGGCAAAAATTGAATTTAGAGTCACATTTAAAAAAAGTTTGGTAATCACTGATATATATATATATATATATATATATATATATATATATATATATATATATATATATGATTCATGTATATTTGCACAGAAACCTTTCTTTTAAACATCTTTTGTTAAATATGATGGACAAGGTAAATTTTATTAATTTTTTTTTTTTTTTTTTTTTTTCCAGAGGTCTTCCATTTGGTGGGAGTGAGGGAGTATAAAATCTGTCCATACCATCCATTGTCCCAAGCACTTTTGGCCACTTCCTTAGCCATTTTGAAAGGGGTTTTGTTTTGGTGACATTAGTGTCTCTTCATGTTTTGACTGTTTGAAATGTATTATTTGTGTGGTTTTCAATACCAGTAGGAACATTTATTCTGAGCCTTCACATGTTGAGCACAGCCGGAATTCACTTGAGCATCTTTCTCATATATATATATATAAAATGGATTAAATCCGATAAATATTTTAATACATTTTGTTTATACATTAATTTTATGGATACAACTTATTTGAGTAAATGCTGTTTTTAATTAAACAGTACTAATTACATTTACTGGCCTGAGTATTCTGAGGTTGCATATTTTCTGCAAAATTTCTCAAATATTCAGGCCAGTAAATGTAATTAATATTGTTTAATTAAAACAGACCATTCACTCAAATAAGTCATATCCATAAAATAATGTATAAACAGTATATATATATATATATATATATATATATATATATATATATATATATATATAGTAGTAGAGCCCGGCGTTGCCCGGGGATGTAACAGTAAGAGATAGATCAAGTATGGACGATCATAAAGACTGAAAAATAAAATTGACAAAGATTATTGTTTAAGGTTGACAGACACGCATGTCTTAATTAGTTTTTTTTTTTTTTTTTTACGAATTGGTCAAACCCAAATTCACACAAAAACACTGTTTACAATCGTTATGAGTTATGGAAATAATACAGTAATTCCATCTACGTTTTACGCGCGAGTTTTCCTTCCTTCCTTCCTTCCACACTTGCGCGCGTCCACTGATTACACCCCTTCCTTTCTCGTTAAGCTAAATAAGTAGTAAACCTTTTCTTTAGTTTTAAATAAGTAAGTTATTGTAGTTTTATCAGCTCCTGTTGATATCTAACAAATTTAAATTACCGTTTTTCCCGCGTTTTTCTCTGACTAATCGTTTGAGTTCAGTCGGGCTAAAAATTTCGATCCATGAAGTTGACTCATTTAACCCTCATCAGTCAACCTTAAATACAGACAGGGATATCTTACTGACAACAAATAATTCTTCATCCCTTTTGGCTCGTCGCAAAAAATTTTCTTCAAGACGATGCAACCAACAACAAATAAGTCTTCGTCCCTTTTGGCTCGTCGTAAATAATTTTTAGCAGCAAATTCAATGCCTGATCCCAAAATCTGAGATGACTGAACTTTCTCACTACCGTGAACCTGAACAAAAAAAATTATAAAAAAAAAAAAACAACACAAAACACTACACACACACTTACAATACCCAAATCCACGGTAAGTACTTTTTTATCTGTGCACATCTACACATCTACACCTCGTGTTAACGAGTTCCCTTTTCCAGAACTTAAAAAAAAAAAAACTTTTCCCCGCCTTGTTCACCTTTTGCTATCCTATTTTGGCGCGAACATTTTCACTGATCTCATAACACGAGATAATCTACTTGTTTTTCCATTTAATAAAAAAAAAAAAAAAAAAACTTTTCCCGCCTTGTTCACCTTGCTATCCTACCAAAAAAAAGTGAAGTTTTGTTGAAATCGGTTGAAAAATGTAGATAGCCTTTCTCTGTAATCTTTTACAATTTATGATTTTTACTTATTGAATACAGTAAAAAAAAATTGCATATTTTGCTTGTGGTGATTCATAATTAGAATTCTGATTTGAATATATTTTCCACTCGTTGTTTCTAATACAAAAAATATTAACTTTATTCGGGTTTATTAATTTATTACAAGTACTGTGTTCTTTCCTTAATAATTATCATCTTCGAAATATTGTTGTTTTTTTGTCTATCAGATTTCTTATGTCGGCATTTTTAAATTATTTCTTAATACTTTCTTTTAAATATTGAATTAATTTCAAATAGAACCAATGCCTTATTGATCTGCCTTGTAACAAATTGCAAAGGGAATTGAAAAAACGGCCCTAAAGTACATTGGAATTATCTTTCCCTATTTTATCAAATCGAAAAAAATGATTGATTATCTGTCCTTTTTTTTGAAAAAAAAACAATATTTTTAACGAAAATTTCAGACGTGCTAAGAACGATTAAAAATGTAAAAAAAAATACCTCCAAAATACTTTTGATCTTTCCTCTTTAATAATAATATGAACATTAGACAATAAAATTTTGTTTTTGTCAAGTTCGGTCCTTTTCATCATGCTATGCTCTTTTGTTTACATTTTCGTGGGTGAGTTGTCCCCTTTCATTCTCAATGTGTGTGTCTTAATCGTGTTTTCAAAATGATTTTCTTAAAAACAACTGTGTTTTTCCCATTTTCGCCCGTTAGAACCACCACAAGGTAATTTTATGTAGTCCTGTGAAGTTTTGTTGAAATTGGCTAAAAATGTAGGAAATTCATCCAACATATAAACGTTACAGACACACACACACACACACACAACCTTTTATTTTATAATAAGATATATATATATATATATATACATATATATATATATATATATATATATTGGGGGGGTTCTTCATTTATTAATCTGGTATATTTTATTTATATAAACGTTATTTTTAGAGGATACCCATATTTCAGTAGATATTCTCTTTATTTATTTATATCTACCAAACTTAATATTTGAGAAATCATGCGCTCTCCAGCAGGTTCTTGTACGATCACTGAAGTTAAGCAACATTGAGCTTGTTCAGGGTCATGTAATGGATAACAGCTCAGATTTGAAAATTTGAGAGCCAAGTTCAACTTGAAGTTAAGTTTGTTATATACACACAAGAAAATCATTATTATCTCTCCCTCTCTCTCTATATATATATGAAAATAATAATAATATAACTCTTGTTTTGCATCAAAACAATGCTGGACATAACTTTGATTTCAATAATGCCATCCTAATAAAAAAAAGAACATAATAATTTAAGGAGAAAATACATTGAAAACCTAATAACATTTTTACCAACACATGCCTAAAACATTGCATTACACTGCCATCCTTCTTTGAATCCATTCTTAAAGAATCTAACTTACATCTAATACAAAGAATACATTCCTAAAGTGGCAAGCCATAAAATTAGAATCCTGCAACTCCCCACTGGAAGGGTTCACCGCGCAAATGATAAGATAAAAAAAACCTACTACACAGACAAATGCACACAATTACAAATACACACTACCATTTGTTGCCCACTTAAATATACAAGAATCTGCACAAACCTACATACACACAGAATTATCCATTGTTTTATTAGACGTGACACATGTCGGATCAATGAGAACTGAGACAAAAACATCATTGAAAATATCAATGTTTTCTGTCTTTTTGTCTGTTTTCTCTCAATCTGTAATGAAGCTTTAAAAAAAAAAAAAAAAAAAAAAAAAAAAAAGTGAAACATGTTGATATAAGTCTTCTATTTATTCTTTAATTTTATCATCCTGTCGAATTCCAATCCATATTTGATCTACATTTTTATCTTTAACTCTTTAAATCTCCTTAACAACCTGCTTTTCGATATTCCTTCTCGCTTAATATTTTTTTAAGTAGTTTTCTCGGTCAGAAAGCATAACTGCCAATGGTCGAACAGATACAACGCTGTGTGATAGAAGCAGAGTTTGTTTATTCGGTTTTATCTAACAAGGAACATGTCAATGACAGCAATCGATGTTGCCATTTATTTAGCAAGAAACAAAGTCCACGACTTTCAAGAGCAGCAATACAAAGTACATTTATCTGCCATGATGAGAGTCATCCCGCACTGAATAGCCGGAAGTGTTATTATGGAAGAATGCATAACAAAAAATAAACAAAACACTAACATTGATACTCGATAAAAAAAAACATAAATATTAATATTGTTACACATAAAACAGCCAAAATCGATTATTATTATTATTTTAGCAGTATCTAAATCTGCTGACTCTCCAAAAATCTATTCCAAACATTTCACACTGCTATTTAGGCTTTTACTTACATGTATTTTGAAATTGATCTTCGAAGCATCCTTAAACCAAATGTCATCATATTCTTGTTACAGTGTCCTACACATTAACATAAATGCTAAAAAATAAACATAATCTTATTACAATACACCCTACTACACTGTCATAATTTACAGACGACACTTAAGTGCATATAAAGTTAAACCATTTTATTAGAAAGTTTGGGTATCATCGATTTTAAAACGATATATGTTCCAAAGCTTGTATTCGCATTCTCTGAATTCAGATAAAATATTACTACATATCCCTCTGTGCTTATTTAAACCAGAGAAAATTAATTAAAAAAGAAAATTCAGGGTGTTTTTAGTTAGTTCATTCAAACATAATTGATTGAATTTGAATGCACCAGTCTATTTTGTAAGTGTCGACTAAATAAACAAAATTAAAACAAAGTACAAGATTGATTCGCATATAGAATTCTCCCGGTGAAGATAATTGCTAACAATTATTTTAATATTTTTAAGTACTTTATTATTCATATTTTTTCCAAGTTTTAAAACAAAATAATCGATTATTGGGCTGGACAGGTAATATTTTTCTAAATAAAAAGAAAATTTTACCCTCTTTCTAAATTCATCCTTATAAGAGCTGCAACTTCTAAAAGAAAAAAGTCAATATACGCTGAAAATTAATTTTTTTTTAACGAAAAGTAGCCGTAATATAGTCGCCCTTCTCTAATAACCTTGGCCAACAACAATGACACGAGTTATCCACTTTTTAAGTTACTCACCTTGCATTGATTGTCGCAGTATTTACCAAAATAATGAGCTCCTGCCCTGAGCACGGATGATGTGAGATCCAATTCGGGGACGGTCAGTTCCTCATAACTAGGCAACCATTCCTCATTTGTGATCGGCATGTTTACTTTCTTGTTTCTACTTCTCTCGTTACGTCTTCGCCTCTTCCGACATTGATAACTTACGAAGCCCCACAAGTCGCCAACAAAAATATGACCGCTTACGTAAACCCAAAAAAATAGAAACTTAAAATTTAAAAAAAAAAAAAAGAAAAGAAACCATCGCTAAAAAAATGATTTAGTTCACAATAAATATTTATTTATTACCCAATGAATTTTTAAGGATATAAATTTACACGGCATTTTTAACTATGATTTATCTCTGTATTTTGTATTTATTTCTGTATTGATCATTTTTTTTAACTCTTCTTCTTGTTGGCTATGAAAATAAAATATGGTTAGTGGTTTTCTTTTTTTTTTTTTTGTACATTGCATTTGATTTCATTTGTCCTTCATTAAAAAATACACAATAATAAAAAAAAAAATGATTTTAAAAATAGTTAATTGATATTGCTCAACATTTTTTTAACTTCATAACGAATTAAAATAAAAAAACAATACCCAGTATTCCACCCACCTACCCAGACACACACACATATATGTCCACCCTGTACAAGACCCAAAAGCCACTCCAGGTAGAGGGTTACAGAGGAAGCAACACAGTTTATGGGAGTATGTGGAGAAGATACTGTAGAATCTAACTTCTACATTTCAGTGGATCATACCTAATTTCCATTCCAGTTATTTAACAACGTCCTGATTGGACTGTTGGGGATGTGCAGAATTAATTAATTGTAATTGAGTGAATCAGAAGGAATTTGTGTAGGTTGCGTGACTTTCTGCATCCACAAACAAATAAATAAACGAATTTTAAATACAATAAAAAACAAGACATTCAATTTAGAAACCAACAAAACATTTATATACAATTAAAAGTAATATATATACAGGATATTTTGGTATATGTTACTATGGCAAAGTGTGTGTGATATTTGAGGTTTCGGTATGTCTCTTTTTGTATTTGTATATTCAGTTACAGTCTTTGTGGAATTGTGTTAATTAATATTAAAAATGTCGATGCTAAGTGTTTTTAGGAATGAGTTCTTATAGAGTGGTCTACCTTTGACTGTAATATTTCTGAATCGTTCAAATGTTGATTTTTACTTAATAATGTAGTGAGTATAGTTCACTTTGGATAAGCAAAGTTCTTTTAGGTTTGTGATTTGATGTCCACAGAGTTGGTCGAGTTTAAATTGCAAGTGAGTCAGCGTTGATGTACTTTTGCGTGGTAAAGTCGTGATTTTGAGTGACATGGAGTATGTTGGCAATTTCTCTGCGGATGTTCGTCTCTGACTCCTTTTGGTCAGTCGGTGTTTTCTTTTATATGTTTTGAAAGTCCAAAATCGGCTCAAAGAAGTTTTGGCACAATTTTGTTTTGCACGTGAAACTTTCAGATTATTGTGTCATTAACCAATGAGATTTGTTGATTCGCCTAGTACAGTTTTTTATTGGTCGAAGTTTTCCATACGTAGGCATAAGGTATAGACTGTTCTGTTACTAGGGGTGATAGGTAGAAAAGGACGAGTCTACAGGACAATAAATACCTTATGTATTTTTCATGTGCAAGTCCTAAAACTTGTGCAACCTAAACACTTTTAAGCTCCAAGCTAGGACAACAATAGACCTTTTCTGATTGGTTTATTAATACCAAGGTCATATTTACACCTATGCACAAATGTTCAAACCAGAGAACTGTAGGGGAGCAGAACATATTTGGTTAATTTCTCTCTCTGGGGATAAAGATGGCACAAGATGTACTTTCCAAATAAGACCTCTTTCTCTATTATTTATTTTATGAAGATCAAAAACTCTTGACGTTAGACAAGAAAGGAGAAATAATGATTCACAAACATATTGTTTCAAACGTAACAATTGAATTTATTAGTGTTTGGTATACATGCATGAATACTGAGTGAAAAGGCTAGACAGAGTTGTGTCTCTTTGATTAGGTAAATAGTTGTACCTGAGTTCATATTATGAGGAAGTAATATTAAACTGTAATAGAATGTAATGAGTTCGTATTGAGTGTTTGAAATTATATGAACAAGTTAGGTAGAGTTCAAAGATAATACTTGCATGAATTTGTTCATTTAACGTCTGACTGAATCAGTCAAGACGAGTTCCTTTAGGCAGGGTCACATTTTGGCAGCGTGTTGAGATGTACGAGTGACGTAGATAAGGTAGGCTCGAGTCAGAAAGAGCAGGAACAGAAAGAGACTACTAGGGAGTTTACACGTGTTCTGTTTATATATCTGCCTTTATCACATGGTAGGATCAAATGGAAAACGCGGTAAAACAGATTTGTTGCGTGCAGGCAGTTTGATTGGTTGGAACTGACCAATCAGCAAGCTAGATTGAAGGTGATTGACCAATGGTTTCTTGTTGATATTTTGTATGAAAGTAGGATGTTATTTACCAGATAGGAAGAGTGCATGTCCTAAAAAGAGGAAAGGCTGGTTTGTTGTGGAAGATTCCACAGAACCACCAAAATTATGAAAATATAGTGATCATTATCGCCATCACACACACATACATACATACAGATCATACAGCAAGCATTCATTGGCTAATCTCCTCAAAACGAGCTTGCTGATTGGTCAATTCCGACCAATCAAATTGCCTGCACACAAGGAATAATTTTCCCGCGCCCAAGTGTTGTAGCCTGTCACGTGAGACACAACCTTATATAAACAAAACAAGAATAAGGCTCTCTCATTCTCTTCATTCATCTTTTTCCTTGCTGCTAAGATGCAGTCTTCAAGAGCTCCTGTCTTAACCATGCAGTCAGACATTAAAGAACATTGCCAACAACTCTTATCAACTTTTTCACAAGTCACCAATAGAGTCCAGCTAATTTTGCCTGTCAACACAAACCTATGACTTTACTCACAACATTTTAAATGCACACACAGACACAGAATTTTGTAATACATATATACATATCTCTCTGTGACTCAACCAAGTTCAATCAACCAGGACTCTGTTAATTTTCTCTAACACAACACACTTTCTATTCAATTGTATTCTTGTGTTATCTATTCTAACAAACAGTCCTTTGTCCTAATATTGATTCCTGAATATTTTTCTCTCATGAGAACTTTCTTTCAGACAATCAAATACAAATCAAAATATGGTAAAAGGGAAGCAACTTCTTTCCCTTAATCTATACATTGCACACAATATTATTGTATATTTCATTCATGTATATTGTTTTCAATATATACTTGTTGATTCACATTTGGAGTTTTGCTGTTGTCTTGAATCATTTATTATACAAAAAGTTATACACAGGCCAAAGTACATGCATCCACATAACAAAAACATGTTCTTGAGCCTATCACGTGATCAACAAGTAAATAAATATGATACACTAGCACATCTTCCAGTGAGCAACATGACAGCAAGTTTTTCTCAATTTATACTGGAAATTTATATTTTACAAATGCTATTTAATTATCTCATAAACAGAATTATTCTTTCACTGACTCTGTGAATCTTATATCACTACAATTACAATAAATATTTCTTCAAGTCAGCTCACACATCACATTTCCAAACACCAAAATAAGAGTTTACACACATAATTAAAATAACAAGCATCAAAACATTTCACTCACAAATCTTTACTCATTATAGCATAATGCATCATATCTTTTATGCTATATAAATCAAATATTGTTTGTTATTCAAAAACTGTTTTTTGTATTATTTCTCATTCATATTTATTGTTTTGTGTTTGTTCAAAAAAAAATTTAAATGTGAGGATAGTTAAGTTTAACACACAGCCTAATTCAATCCATAACTGATGACCAATGTTAATTAAATACACCCACCTACCCAACAAAATTATCCCTAATTTAACAAAGTAAACTTTAAATCATAATATTTTTGCAAACATCACAACTCCCAAGCAGCAGCAGCCCATAGAAACAAGCAAACACTAATGCAGACTACCTACACACAAACAACAGTTTGCCCATGCACAGGAAGTTCTAGTCTAGACAGCCAGTCAGCTATAAAAACAAACCACATGTTGTCTGGACAGCAGTCCTGACAGCATTCCTAATAGCAGTTTCAAACCAGCCAGTCAGATTTTACCCACATGTTGCACAATAAATTGAACAATAGCTGCACAATGAATTGAACAACTGCACAATGAACTGAACAACAATTGCTCCATGAGTTTATAGGAGTATTATAACTAAGTAAATGGTTACAAACCCCCTAACATTTATATAGACAAAAATACTCATATAAATGACTAAGAACTAGACATGGAAACAAAAAAATAAGGATTACTTATTATCTGGTTGTGATGTGGTGTTGAAAAAACAATAGACAATAATACTGATTAAAATTTTGATTTGGGGGTCAAATGTAGATCAAATATAGATCGGAATTCAACAGATGGATAAGATAAAGAATAAGTAAAGTGTATACAGTCTTTCTCATATGTTTTTTATAGATGTGTGTAATGAGTATCCAGATAATTTAGTCAGAAATACAAGAAGTCTCTGGGGTTTTCTTACCTCACATTTTTGTTGAGCGCTAAGAGAAAATGTTACTATTATGGCCTGAAAAAAAAAGGAGCCAAAATTTTTGTTGACACACATGTTAACAGTGTCTGTGTTGACTGCCTGTCCGATAGTGAGAATGTCCCATGTTTTGTGTGTAGATAAGAAAAGTGAGGTCGATTCTCATTGGTTTATAAAGATTGAATTAATGATAATTATAATAATTATAATTATTTTATTATAAATTTTTTTTGGCACTATAATTAATTTTTATTTATTTATTTTTTATGGCCATAACAAAGCACCCCCAACCTCCAGATCATTAGAAATTTATTTCTAGTGATATGTAAAAATAATGCTTTAATATCTAAAGCATGTTTTGTAATGTTGTGACCAATGTACTTGTCTTCCAAACCTTGTTGTAATTATTCTTATTTGTTATTGCTTCTGATGGAGTGTCACCAGCTTTACTGGATGTTTGTCCATCCATCTTTTGTGCAGGTTTTAAGTGTGAATGATCATGTTTTTCAGTTTGTTGCAAGAATTGCTCATTGACATAAGCCTCTTTAATCGTATCGATAGCAATATCATTTTTTTTTTCTATTTTTTTTATGGTGAAGTACTTGTCTATTTTGCTGATGACTTGGTATAGGCCTATGTAGTTTGGACTCAAAGGTTTTTTTACACCATCATTTCTTATAAATATATATATTTGCAGGTGTAAAGATCACTTGGTAGGTATATTTTTTTCTTGGTTATCCTTGTATGTGCAAAGGATAATGCTTAAATTCTTTTTTAAAGTCTTATACAAATTTTGTTGTGGGTAAAATCTTCACAATATTGACTAGGTAAGGCTAATGATGTGTCAAAATCCATATCATCTTTTACAATGCTCCTGAGTGCTAAAAAATTAATGATACTATTATTGGGCTTGTCTATTAGCCCAATCTTACCTTCTTCAAGTAATGCACTATTCCAACTTTCATTTGTAAATCTAGCCCTCTGATTGGTTCATTTCTACCAATCAGGTCGCCCGCACGTGCACTTCGAAGTTTTGGTGCAAAATCGTTCTGGATCCACCCACGTGATCATGACCTCTTAAAAAGAACCCAAAAGCACATGTGAGAAGGCAGATGCAGACCTGGGCAGATCAGCAGCAGACCATTTCTTCGACAACTCGCTCAAGCTTAAAAATGTGACGATTACTATTCACGTCTCGCTAATTGAGACGACAAATCTTTCCCATTCAATATCTTCTACAAACTTCTTCGTCATTCAAGAATCTCAAACTATACATTCTCTTTGATCATCTATGTTAAATCAGTCAGTCCAGCAAACACAGAGAAACGCTAATCTAATCCACGTCACTTGCGATCATAAGTTTCCCGCGCAAACGAAACCACAACTGACTCACTCACAAGCTCGATTCGAAGATTACTCTGTGAATACAAAGAACTTCTACCCACAAGACTTTACTTATCTAAAGTGAATTATTAACACTCACTACCATTTTAAGTAAATACCATTATCGAACTAACTTAACATTTACAGTTAAAGGTAGTCTACTTTTGAATGACTCAAATCTAAAAACATAATAACGGCATTCTAAACACTAATTACAATTTTCTAAAAGGCTGTAATACAGACACACAAGACAAAAAAAGGACATACAAAAACTTCAAATACTACGAACATACCAACGCATAACATCTTCTAAAATATTTTGTATATAATATTTGTATATAAATGCATTTATTGGTTTTGAATTGCATGCATGTTTTTGCCTTGTTTATATCAAGATTTATTTATTGTTGTGGATGTAAGAAAAGATCACGCAACCTGACATAAAAAATTCCTTCTGATTTATTTTAATGCTATAGCAAAATCCTTAGTTCATTCTGCGCATCCCCAACACTATTATGGCCTGAAAAAGAAAAAGGAGCCAAAATTTTTGTTGATGCATCTATTAAGAATGTCACATGTTTTGTGTGTAGAGATGAAAAGTGGGCTCAATTCTCATTGGTTTAGAAAGAGTGAATAAATGATAATTATAATTGTTATAATTATTTTGTTATAATTATTTTTTTGATACTATAATTAATTTTTATTTATCTATTTTTTATAGAGAAGACAATAATAAGGATTTCCTTATAGTTGGTTCGCATATTTTAATAATTTAGTAAATGTTTATAAATTTATGAATAAAAAAATTGTTTTCATATTTATTTTTTTTTTATAAATTGGTAAATGATAAATATTAGTTTTAACACAATTAGATTTTAGAATGTTGTAAATATAAAATAACTCTTGTAAATAAACAATCTAATAAATAAAGATGATTAATATTTTTGCTGCAAATTGTCAAGAACAAAAAAAAATGTACAAACTCACTTTTATCTTATGTTTAAGTTCTATTACAATTCTAATTATCACTTTTGAAAACAATAAACATTACCTGAGTGAAGGTAGTTAAAATAATAGTAGTGTCAAGGGAAAAACAGTCCTTTTGACAAGCCTTTTTTTTTGCAGGCATAAAAGTCCAAGTTTGCCAAAAATTTTAAGCCCCAAAATTTTAAATTCAGCATTCCTACATCTTCAGCATTTCCCCTCGGTATGTAATTATAACCGATGCTTACATTTATATCTCCCCATATGCACGTATACATATATCATTCCATTAATATTCCTTTAATTTGGAAACAGCATGCTGTACTGTATTTCAATACGAACATTTCAGAGTGTTTGGGTGTCAATCTGAGGACAGTGCAGAGGATTTGGAAAAGTGTTTGGAGTTATTTTCATTTTTGCATAATTTAGATGACAATTTATCCATCGTATCCATGGTTCTCTTTTTCTCCCAGACGATGCCCAACTGACCCTACTATACTGTGCAGTTGACAAAATCAAAAACTAACAACAACATGCCTACACGAAATTAAAAATATAAAATGGTGGCAATTTACCTATTGCCCCCTGTATGTGCTTCCATGTGGCACTTATCTACAGTGCCACTTTTATTTTCACTCTCCATCATCCTCAGGACGGTGGAACTGTAATGTTTGACCGAATATTCAGGTGGGTTGATAATATCATCACTGAATTTCCCTCAGGTGGTTTTCATATTTATGGCAACTTCAATATTCACCATAAAGGGTGGTCAGTCCACTCAAATGAAACTGATGAAGATGGCACATACTGTTCAGACTTCTCAATTGCTTATGAACTAACACAAATCAATGAGGAATCCACCCATATTCCTGATTCAGCAGGACATCAGGTGGATCTCCTTGACATTCCCCCACATCCAGCCCTGAAAAATGCCTCACTGAAGTTTTACCTCCTTCTCTACAGACTCCATCCTTTGCACCACTAGGCACATCAGACCATTAACTAATTTGTGTCAAAGCTGATTTTTGCTACCCCCCCTATCACCACTGGGCACGTCAGACCATTCACTAATCTATGTCAAATTTGATGCCAAACCAAATTATTTTATAATCAGATACAAACAAATTAAACTATGAAACAGCATATCAGGAAATGTATGTCCTGATATGCTGTCCTATAGAATAGGTTTTTGGTTCACAAAAACGGACTGGGACAGCTTTAGATGTTACATGGTAAAAGCTCCTTGCTCAGCCTTCTTCAAACACACTGCCTCCAAAACTGCTGCCCTCATCTCAAAATTTATCCTTTCTGGAATGTAGAGTTTTATACCCCAGAAGCTCACCATAACTATTACTACAATATCTATCACAGATGGTGCAGTGTACTTGGATACTTCCTGCATTTAGAACTGTCCAAAATCACTGCAAGAAAGTTCTGGAAAATGCAAAGTGTAGCTATGTCCAAACAGCCTAGGCCAAGATCAAAAGCTTCAATGCCTACTATCATAAATGGCCCTGACGTCATCTCATCCTCATCAGATAATGCAAAGCTCTTCACCTCAATTTTGCCACTAACTCAATGACAAACACCATCCCCTTCCTAACTTCCCCTATCTCACTGAGCACAATTTTAGAAGTATTTTTATTGCAACACAGGAAATCTCAAAACTTATCAAAAATCTTGACCCTAAGAAGGCCACTGGTCTAGACAAAATTCTAATGGTTGTGCTAAAGAATATCAACACAGAGTTATCTCTGATCTTAGCAAAATTATTTAACCGCTACTTGAAGAAGAAATCCTTCGCAGGTCTTTGGAAGGTGTCAAGTGTATGCCCAGTTTTCAAAAATGTGGGAGAGCACTCATCTCCCTACCAGTATAAACTCATCAGTCTCCTTACTGTCATCAGCAAACTTTTTGAAGCTATAAACAACAAAAAGATCACCTCAATAGGAACAACCTCTGGAGCAACAAACAGTACGGGTTTCAATCAGCCTGATCCACTGCTGATATCCTAACTGCCATTACTCACGGAATCTGTGAGGCACTAGACGACAAATAAGATGATTGCAATAAATATTTCAAAGGGTTTGACAAGATCTGGCTGTATGTTAGGTTTGTACAGAACTTCCAAATAGCCTGTATTCTGATAACTAGAGTGATTTTTTTTCTTAAATGCGATGTTCCTCCAGGATTGTGCCGATCATGGCTCTCCACGACTTCCCTTTCTTTAATATGTATGAATTTATGGCTTCTTAGGAAAAATAGAGTTTCTCATTGTCTTCTCCATTGTTTGGAATTCAAAGTAGTTTTTCTCAACTAGCTACTGCCAAAATCTCAAGAACACAGTTTATTTTGTTTTTAATCCATAGATGGGTGGAAAAAATTGGATTCATGCCTTTCCTAAGGGTATTAATACAAAATGAACATCCCAGACTAGGCAGGAGTTTGAACTCAAGTTGCTCATTTCACACTCTGTGCCAATAATCATTACTCTACACACAATGCACAATAGAAAACTGTTCCTTTTAAATAAAATCACTGAAAACTTTTTTGATTTCAATGCACTCCATTAATCATATTAAACAATGGATTGAATAATTTGCTTTTTTACAGCTTATCAACCCTTTGTAGGTTATTTAAATTTTAAATATATTTTGGATTGTAAGAATAATTTTTTTATGAGTGAATATTGCATTAACAAGTTTTTAGAGGTAACATTTATTTTTCCAGATAAAAGTCCTACTATTTAACTCATAGATGAAGAGGAGAATAGCTGAATTCATACTTTTCCCAAGGCTATTTGCAACAAACTTGAACTGGAATTTGAACATGGCTCGCCAATTTCTAATTCTGAGCCACTATCCATTACACCAGCATCACATCCTCACATTGATTGAACATTATACAGTGAAATGTTCAGACTTTTAAACTAATGGATATGGAAGATGGGTAATACACTTCATGGGATGAAGATTGATGAAGAATGACATTTTTTCATACTGATTTCTGAAATTAATTGTTCAGTGGCCCTTACAATATATATATATATATATATATATATATAATTATTTTTTATAAAAAATTATAACATAAGTATGTTATAAGATCACTACAAAAATAGCCATTTTGTTTCAACACATTCTGTGTCTTCTCAAGTGATGATGTTGAAAGCTTTTCAACATCATCACTTGAGAAGACACAGAATGTGTTGAAACAAAATGGCTATTTTTGTAGTGATCTTATAACATACTTATGTTATAATTTTTATAAAATATTATATCTGCTCTACTTTGTATTGAGCACTCTTTTAAGAATAGTAATTGTTGGTTATTGGAATTCATTCCGTATATACAAATTATATACTTTGGTATATATATATATATACATATATATATCCAATATAATGAGAACAAAAAGAATATAAATTCAAATGTTCATGACATTAATTTAAAAGAGGGCCCAATACTAAGAGTAGAGCAATAGTTATTTATTATAAGTTGTTACATATGGACAAACAAGTACTCATGACAAAGATGTAAATTTGTTTTGATACGTAAGCATCTCATCAGGTGAGTAACAAAATGGTTATTTGTTAACCTTTGATAACATCATTGTTAGTCACTTGATGAGATGCTTACACATCAAAACAAATTTGCATCTTTGTTGTGAGTACTTGTTTGTCTGTATGTAACAACTTATAATATATATATATATATATATATATATATATATATATATATAGAGAGAGAGAGAGGGGTTATCAAAATAGTTTTACAAACTTTGCAGTCAGGTTCCTGACACCAAAACAAGGTAAAATGTCCATATAAACATTTGTCCATGTTCAGGTGTACGAACGGTTCTTGGTCTTCCTCAATCCATAGTTTGTGGTGCCACGGATCCTGTCACAGCAACATGACAATAAACAGCAGCAAAGGTTGAATGACTCAGCCGCGTTAAGTCTAGAAGCATAAACTGATACAGCTGTACAGCCTCGCATCCACTATCATTCACATGGCCGTATGTAAAAATCATATCTGCCTGTTCATGATGTGAATATCCTGCCATTATTAAATGGAACACTTCTCAGTTAACTCACAACTACACATGTTAAACATTGAAGATAGACTAGCCACAAATGTACACAAATGACAAATGTAACTTAGTCTACATGCCAACACAACACCATCTACCATAAACTTTCTTTAAACATAATAACTCAAGAAAGAAGGATTTGCAGGCATATGTTTATATGGACTTTTGTCTTTGTTTTGGTGTGAGGGAACCACTCCTAAAGTTTGTAGAAGTATTTTTGATACACCCCATATATATATATATATATATATATATATATATATATATATATATATATATATATATAGGATTAATGTGAGTAAAATTTGTTACTTTTCTGATTGATGTTACCTTCAGCATCAACAAGATTTGTAGATGGACCTGTTCGTCCACTCTTAATGGGGTATCAGCAAGTATGGGGAAATTGTATGACAAAGTAGAAAAAGTTTACTAGCAATGTGTTTCATCCTTCAGGACTTTATCAGACTACATTTTTTATGTTGGTAGGGCTACATATGCGCACAAATGAGGGGTGTTGGGAATTTTAGAATTTTTTTTTATATCTAGCTGACTTCATTTAGGTTTTTTTTTTTTCTTTCCATCACTTTTGTTAGTAGGTATCTCACACTGTGGTATTCAAAGATGTGCCAGGAATGATAAAATCTTTTAAGACCAGAAATCAACCAACAAAAATTATATATATATATATATATATATATATATCCATTTTCTAAAAAACAATATATATATATATATATATATATATATATAGATATAGATATATATAGATATATAGATGTGGGGTTCAGCGTACCCGGATTAAAGGAGAATTTAATACGGGATACCCTGCCCACAAAATACAACGCAAATTTCAAGAAGAAACAACACGATAAGGAATGTTTATAGAAAATAGAACATTGTATATTTATTATCTCATGAATAGGGTAAAAAGGATTAATGCTTTAGTTTGTTTAAGCAAAATTGTGATTTTGATGAAAATGTCTGTGTTCGCTGTCTTTTAACAGAGTAGCAGAGTAATATATATTTGTATAGTTGCAAATGAAAAAGGGGCGAGCAATTTAAGTTGAAAAAGAGAGTGTGAATGAGGAATAAAGATAAAAGGAAAATGTACTTATGAATTGTTTTGGAGTCAGTTGTAAATTTGTTGTTGTTGTTGTTCTTTCCTACTCCACTTTTGGCTCTTTGTGTCGGTTTTGAGTCAGTGATGAAATTTACTGTCAATCTTCTGTGATCTTTTGCGCCCTTCTCTGACTGACTGACTGGCGACTGACTTGAAAACTGTATTTATTGTTGACTTTTTTTTCACACTGGCTCGTTATCTTTTTTTTGGTTTAGCAAATTGCCTCCTTTCATTGGTCAGAAAATTAATTTCACACCTTATTGTGAAATCTGTTTTTGGTCGTTTTGATCCGATTTTGCGGGTGTGCAAATCTACTTTGTGTTTTTTTAGTCATTTGTTGGAATATAGGATTTGTATCCTATATATATATATATATATATATATATGTATATATATATATAGAGATATATACACCAACCAAACAAGTTGATTCAGGGTTTCATAGATGAACCATTTGTAATTGTTCCTTCCACTGTAGAATCCTAATTCTACAGAAAAAATTACTAAAAATAATTATAAATTAAATAATTTTCAATTTCTGTGCAAAACGTGGATCACAGCAATGTTTTGAACAGATCCAACATCACACATATTTTTTGAGTATTTGAGTTCTAATTGATCAACAAACATACAAGTGGGCATTGCTATCCACCCGCGCATGAGTTTTTTTCATCCCGTGATCAAGTTAAAATTTTTAGCACCAATTTCTCTGGAGCCTACCTAAGTAAATAAATACAGAACACTAACTCAATTTGCCAGTGAGCATTGTGACTTCAAACTACTTGCTACACAAGCCTATGTTACTTCATCTGAAGTTTTCAAAGTTACTTCCGAACATAAAACAAACTTCCAGAAACTTCACTCACACATCAATTCATTCAACAAGCAGCCCTTAATCATTCCTTCTAGTGAATAAACATTGCAATTTCATTCAAACAAAGCAAAGAACTTTTCGACAATGAAAACATCTTCTGAACTTTCACAAATATTCCAACTTCAAGTCTCATCAAGAGCAGTCAAAGGAAGATAACTTTATTCAAACTAAATTTACACAAACTAAAAACTAAATTTTCACAAATTTAATGTGAATCTATTATTTGTCACAAACTGTTTAATTTTCTTATCAACAGTTTATTACTACATCCTACTTTGTGAAACTTTCATCACAAATTTTTCAATACTTAACCTCTCAGTTAAACTCTCAAGCATCATTCACACACACATATATATAGTTTAACATTAATCAAACTAACAAACAATACGAGATTTCAATAAAAAATCTACAATTATTACAATACATAGGATTGTAATCTTCATACAATATTGTGCTAACTACCACCACATTACATAAACATAGTACATAGACAAGCATTCATTGGTCAATATCCTCAAAACTAGCTCGCTGATTGGTCAGTTCTGACCAATCAAACCGCCTGCACACAACAAATCTCTTTTCCTGCTCAATATGCTGAGCCTCTCACGTGATACACGATCTTATAAAAACAAAACATGTGTAAGCTCCTGTGTGTTTTCTTTTCATTCATCTTTCTCCTTGCTGCCAAGATGTAATCTTCAGGAACTCCCGTCTTGACCATGTTGTCAGACGTTAAAGACCATTATCAACAATTCACGCAAGTACGAACTCTGAAATCTCTTCTGAACTTTTACCAACTTGTACAATACACAATTCCAAACATGCAACAACTCATTCTTCTAAACTGCAGTTTAATAATCAACTTCTTCTTTATGAGCTTAGGTACAAATATTACCTAGTCTAAGAGACACAACTCTGTCTAACCTTTTCCGTTCACATGCATGTACATCAAATACTTAATAAATTCAATTGTTATGTTTTGAAATCATTACGTTCAGTTTTGCATTTTATACTATGTGCTATTTACATCAAATATAAATGATAATTTACAATATAAATGAAAATTGATTGTTATTCAATATAAATGCCTTTGTCTTTTCTCAGTATTGTTCTATGCTTTTCTGTTTATTTTCATTGAAGTATAATATGTGTTGAGGATACATGTCTTTGAACACATAGCCCAAATTTATTCTTTCAACTATAAGACCTGATATTTCACACCACTCTTTAGGAGGTTTTCACCAATATAGAATACCAGGTCCTATAAGTATGGATGTTCAGGTGGTGTAATAGATAATGGTTCAGAATGAGAAATCAGAGAGCTGAGTTCAAGTCAAGTTTGTTACATTTATTTACGCAGAGATACCCTTGGGAAAGGTATGAATCTCTCTCTTTTCCCACCAGCTATGTGTAAATAGCAGGACAGAACCAGTCTAGGATAAGGAAAACTCTGAATTCAAACCAGCCTGGAGAGGGTAATTGAGCTTGTTATAGGAGCAAACAAGTGACCAACATGCAGCTAAGAGATGAAAAACTCTTATTAAAAAAAATACACTGTAACTGTAGCATCATCTGACATGTGGCACCACTACAGGACATGGTGCTATGATGAAAAGAGTGGGCATTGCAGGTCACAGGCAAATGACCATGTTAAACAATTCAATTGTGCGGATTGTTCAGTAAAAACTTGAAATTTACAGAACCCTCATCCATCATTTTCAATGGCAGAATCCATCAATGTATATGAAAAATATGATATATAAATTCATATATCAGATTATGCTATGACTTATCTTAAAAAAAAAACAAATATGGATTTTTGTTGTATCCTTAAAGAGATTACAAACAGACAAAAGTGGTACTCAAGTGAAAAGAACAGCAACATGGGCGTAGATGAAAGAAAGAGAGATTTACTGTAAAAGAGAATACACTAATTAAGACAGGGAATCGGTTAGCAGGCTAGCAATTCCCGAAGCCAGTCTCAGGTATGTCCTGTGCACACTATATATATTTACTGATATAGTCAGTCCACAATAGGCACTAGAGAGAGTGGAAGATTCCATTACAACAATTTTAATAATTAAAGATTATAAATGCATAATAATATAATAAAAATTATAATATAATAATCAAAGAAAAATACAGGGAACTGGCCACCTGCATGAGGGTGACCTTATCGTCATTTCAAGGATGTCTTCAAAAGGGACATGAGGGTGATGGACATGGATATTAAGAGGTGTGAAGACATTGTCAATGCCAATGATCACTCATACTGGAAATGTGATTTACACTGAGGGCTGGAGTGAGGAGAAGAGAAACAAAGGCTTGCTGATAGGGATAAGTGGGCTCGACAGTAAGAAGACAAAACAGTGATGTCAACGGAAAACATTGAAATTGAGACTGTTACTCCTGTGGAATCTCCCACAACACAACCAGCCTTACCTCTTTGTAGGAAATGCACTCTTCCTATCTGGTCAGCAATGACTAAGATGGGAGCCGGTGAAGGTTACATCTTGAAACTTGGTAATTACTACTTGAAAGGTTCACACATGTTCGGTTTTTTATAATGGCTGAGTGGCTCCCAGCATATGAGCGGGAAAACAAATTGGTCGCATGCAGGCGGTTTGATTGGTCGGAACTGACCAATCAGCAAGCCAGATTGGAGGTGATTGACCAATGAATACTTGTTATATTGTCTGAAAGTAGAATTTGGCTTACCAGATAGGAAGAGTGCATTTCCTACAAAGAGGTAAGGCTGGTTGTGTTGTGGGAGATTCCACACTCCCATGTAGGCCTGTACAGTCATAACAGATACTGCACTGCCATCAGGCAGCTGAAGCATAACCCTTTGGATTACAGATTCATGGTCTCTCAGGACCAACAGATGCCACATATATCATATTTATAGTGGATAAGTAAATGACAAAATTAAAAAAAAACTTCTAATTGATAGATTTTGTTCCAAGAATGGATGTATGTTGTTTGCAACAAGCTTTGCAGATAATCATCAAGACTAAGAAGGCACATGATGGTGTCATGTCCACTAAAATATCAACTATAATATTTATAAACCAATCACACTCAAGAAAACACTTATATCTTAAAACACACCAATAAAATCATAGATTACAAATCAGAATGTTTGTTGTATTAGTCATCATTATTTTTAGGTAGATACCGATCAAATATCGTATGGACGTAGTAGAAGACATACCACGTGACTTCTTAGGGCCAATTAGGAATAAATAAATAATTTAATTCTGGAGCTGATATTATTCAGAAAAAGTGTATAAAAAACATATGAAATCCGTTCCCAAAACAATATACACATGGCTGCCAGCAAACTACACACACTGATGACCTTCATGACCTCATGTTAAAAACAACAGCGTTGACAAACTCCAGACCACGGCAACACCGCCAACAGTAAGAAACAATTCGTATCTCTCGTATCTGTTTTTACTATGAATCACGCACACACATGTTGACTTTTTCATACAAACACACATATTACAACATTTTATTGTTTCTCACACACGTAAACAAAGACAGTTTATATTTTATTTCAGAACTTTATCAACCCAAACAAAAGATATTACTTTCCAATCTATTATCAACTGTTTGTATTCCTATCGTTATATTAAATCAATGTTCATTTGTTGAAACTACTTTGTCTTTTCTACTGAATTTTATTCCTTCAATGAAAAGCGTTTGATTATTTTAGACGGCCAAATTACGAGCGACCCTGTAACAATATTTTATTAATGTACTGAATCCCGACACTCCAAATTTTAACATTGAACGAAAAACCGAGTAAAAGGATTCCTACAATGGTATGCAGGAGAATTTTAGGGAATGCAGATCCAACCAACCCAATCAAGGATACAGAGTTTATCTAACATAAAAAGCCAATACCTATGAAATCAAATGCTGGTCTCAAGAGAAAATAAGGTGGAAGCCATAACAAATGGCAAGATGCAAGAGATGAGGAGGCATCTCTCAGTAATGTGTGGCAATCACATGTTGGTAGTGTAATAGCTTTTGGCATATAAAGTTGATTGATTCTGTTTCATTCACTTCCCTATAAGATGCCTGGAAAAGGCATAAACCATCAAAAATACTTTTACAAACTTTAGGGTGGGTTCCTCACATCAAAACAAGAACAAAATTCCATAGAAACATATATTCACAATTTTTCATTTTTTAGGTTATTAAGTTTAAAGTTTACAGTAGATGATGTTATTGTGGTATATGTTCTTCATGATCAGGCATACAAGTGGATCCTGGTCTTCCTTGATCTATAGTTTGTGGTACCACAGATCCTGTCTCAGCAAAGCAACGATAAACAGCAGCAAAGGTTGGAGGAGTCAGCTGCCTTTGGTCTTGAAATGCATACAAACTGATACAGTCATGCAGCCTTGCTTCCATTACCATTCATGTGTCTGTATGAAAAAATCATATCTGCCCACTCATGATATGAATATCCTGCCTTTGTTAAATGGAACACTTCTTAGTTAACTCACTACTACACACATTAAACATTGAAGACAGACTTGCCACAAATGTACATGAATGACAAATGTAACCTAGTCTACATGGCAACACAGCATCATCTATCATAAACTTTCTTTAAACTTAAAAACTCAAAAATTAAAGATTTGCAAAATTTTGTCCTTGTTTTGGTGTGAGGAAACTGCCCCCAAAGTTTGTAAAGGTATTTTTGATACACCCTGTACATGATGGCTGCTACTTCAATATTGAATATGACCATCCCAAAACATGGCTGTAAAACTCAGTTGTGCCTTAAATAAATATAGCTTTTTAAACAGACAAAAGTTAGAACTTCTGGTACAAAGTTGGTAGACAAGGGAGATGCATATTTTGTTATCATTAAGTTTATTTTTGTGAATGTTTACATGTTTCTTAACCCACCAGCTGATTTGCACACTTTTACACAAATGTGACATGAATTGTTAGTATTTAATGCCATTTTCACATTTTGGTCAGTACTCTAGTATGATAACTTCACATCTGAAACAATTTTCATGCTTTATTCAAGGTGAGGCTATTCCTGTTCACTGTATGGTCTGGAAGTTCCACATCATAACATTTTTTTTTTATACTTCTTTTCCCCATTTTCTATCCCAGAACTCTCAAAAGCAACATTTCCATCATGAACCTTCTTTCACCAATTTGCATAGAATTCCTGGTTATGTGTACTGATATTTTCAAGGTTCAGTGATTTTTCTCAGGTAATTCATATAATGGTTCCTTGGCTTATAGGCTGGTCACTTTCCATTATAAAATATATAAAATTGTTTGGCTCTGTGTCATGTGTATACATACATACATACATACATACATACATACATATATATATATATATATATATATATATATATATATATATAAATACATATGTATATATGTGTGTGTATTTATAAATATATGTGTGTGTGTGTGTTCATGTGTGTGTGTGAGTAAATGTTCTCAAATGGAGTGTATCTGTAGAAGAGACAAAAATGAATAAAAAAGACAAGAGGAAAACTATATTTAGCCAATGGATTAACTAAGTATAGTTTTTCCTCTTGTCTATTTTATTCACATATATGTTGGTGGACTCTCCCATTGTATTCAATGTATGAGGGTTGAGCAGCTCAGTTCCTAGGAACCGACTGCCAGACACCAGCACATATGATTTGATTATAGTGTTGAAGGTTTAGTGCAGAACCAACCACACTTTTTGAAGGGCCGAATATAGAAACTTGGTGCACTATATGCCACAAGGTCCCCAAACAGCCCTCCGCAGGTTTTGAATTCAGAGTTCTCCTAGATCAGTTGCCATCCAAGGCTATAGAACACAGTCTGTCCTGCTATTTACCCATAGCTGGAGGGAGGAGAAGAGGATTAATATCTTTCCAAAGGGTATTAATACACACACACACACACACACACACATATATATGGAGGGAGGGGTAGAGAGAGAGAGAGAGAGAGAGAGATATGGTTACTTTTAATTCTTACTTAAAACCAAGGCTCATCATTAGAAGTATTATATTCAATTATTTCATTTGAAAATGATTATAACTCTTTTTACAATAAATAAAATGGTTTAATGGTATCATATTTTAATGAAACTTAAAAGCTGTGAACATCAAATATAGTTGTTGATAAATATTTATACAGCTTTCTTTAGTTAATATTCAGCAAGTTTCACAAAAACTATCATTTTTCAAACAGTTCAAACATAAAACAAAATAAAAAAAATTATCTAAATTAATTGGAAATTCGTTTGAGGCCTTGCAATATGTTATTGGTCAAAGTTACGTCTCGTTGTAACTACAACTGTAAATGATGACGTCACAAGCTGCTCGAGTAGGAATAGTTTATTCATTTTCCAGGGTTGAGAGGTGTATAATTAAATGTAATGTTCAACAAAATACCAAGGCCTTTGCTGTAGATTTTCTTTCCAAATTCGATTTTATATGTAAGGTCTGTACACTTTTATAAGTGTATTGTTTTATATCCAGGAATTTTTATTTTATTGACGTACAATATCAAACCTTCCAAACCCTGTGAAGGCTGTGACTATAGGCCGCCATTTTTGCCTCTTTTGACAATAATGTCCATGCAGCAGAGTAAGGTATTTGTATATATATGTATATATATATATATGTAATAACAATAATAATAATAATTTTTTATTTAATTTGATCGGTTGTCATTTTTATGTCACTTTATGATGGACGTGATGATTATTGCTTGCGACTTGTTTTCGTATTCGGTCGTGTTTTTGTGTGATAACTAGTCGAAAGTTGCGATGCACTGCAGAAAAAAGATAGCATGATGTCTCTAGATGGCGGAACACATGTCATTGTCGCCTCTCTCGAAAAAGAGATCAGGGTTCTTTGGGAGGTTTTAGAAAATTAATCCTAAAGCATGGACTACGAAAAAAATCCAAGAGGCTTTTAGATTGATTGATATATATATATTTAGTTTATTTTCCCTACCATCATTTTTTTTTTTATTATTATTAGATGTCTGATCAAAAGCCTCAAGGAGGGAAACTGATAAGCGTGGGGGTTAAAATATTTTTAGCCCAATCATGACCACACGTTGGCAAGCCACAAAAACCTACATATCAACAATAGCATTTCTTTCATTGAAGGTGATGATTATTATCCCCCTCTTTGTTTACAGTAGAAATTATAAAAGAAAAATCAACACTATTTGGGAGGGAATTAGTCACGGTTTAACCTTTTCGGAATGGTTGTAAACATCGCTTTGTTTAAAAATGATGGCAGCATTTCTGATGTTAAATGAAATTGTTTAATATTAAGGTTTTCTTTTTAATATCATTTTTCACTTGTGGTTATGTGTTTAACCAGTTTAAAACGGAAGTTTAGTAATTAGTTGTATTTTTCCCCCTTTGTTGTATGTCTTTAAACTACAATTTAGACTACTAAAGATGTGTAGTGTAGTGTACCCTAGTTCGTGTTACTTTCACCTTTAGACTAGCTTCTTGTCTTGATTCCAGATTTAGGATCGTTGACGATCGATGCCGTTTTAAAAATGTCGAAATAAATTTTATTTATTTGTTGTTATCTCCTAAGTATTTTCTCATGAATTCGAAACCTACTATCAAAAGAATAATTGACATATTTTCCCTCCTTTAAAAACCATTACTCACTGTACTGTAGTAGTTCTCATTCATTTCATTTTTGTAGAAATCGTGCAATAAACCTTTTATTTTGTTTGAGTCTTGTCTTTTAATGGAATAATGTTTATATAAAAAAATTGAAGTTTTTAATCACAAAATGTCCTGAAAAAAAAATCATTTAATGCATTTCTTCACGATTAGATTTTAAAATGGATATTGGATTTTTTAAATTTAATTTAAAACTTAAAACGTGGATGGTTCTTGTCCTTAATTCTTTCTCCTTGACATAGAAAAATATTTTTTATTATATTTCAAGAAAAATCGTTTTTAGACATGTTTTTTTTATATATTTTTTTATGTAATTAATTTTTAAATTTGGTAGTTTGTTTATATTTTCTCCAAATTAGTTTTTTTATTACTTTGTCTTCTGTTAATTTTATTTCTAACACAATCAGCTTCACACATATTTAGCAAAAATTGATTAAATTTCGTCTTTTGACTACTAAAAAATCTTTTTTCCTTTTTACAGTCTCTTTTCTGGCTATTTTTCTTTAAAAAGAAAAGCAACATTTTTAGCTAAACTTGTTTATTCGTACGTTCTTGTTGAATATAGGTGTGTGTGTACCCAAGTGAAATCGATCAAAGGAAAAAGTATAAATCTAATTTCTTGTTAGTTTTTTGTTTCATGTAAAATATGTTGTAGACTTTTTTTTTATTTCAATATCTCTTTGAGAATATTTCGTATGAAATCTTAGATCAAAGCAAAACATTTTTTTATATTTATTACAGTTGGCTTCACTCAGTGTTCCATCCAGAAAACGAAATTCACCGTCTTCAAAGAAAATTTAAATTTAGTTCTCGGAAAAATCTGAATATCTCTAGTTAATCACTCAATTTTTTACCCCCTTGTTCTTTAATATTAGGTAACCGTTTTTTGTTGTTTTTAAATTCTTATACAAAGTATATTAGTATTTTTTTTTTTTTTTTGTTTGTAAACACAGTGTTACTTACTCGGGTACCATGTGAGTTTTAAGTTTTTGGTGAAGGTGTGTGTTTAGGTGTCTAGATAAAAAGATTTCTTGATACATTTTTTTAATCGGCAAATATCGCCTTAGTCTTTTTTATCAAATGGTTGACTAAAAGTAAAAGTTTTAAATATATATATTTAAATGTACGATTGAGTGCAAGCATTGTTTTTTACTTGAGCAGAATCAATTTTTCTGATATTTTTTTTCTTATATGAATTGAAATTGTAAAAATGTACACACGGTAAATGTACATTTACTTACAATTTCTTTTTTTTAAGTACTTAAAACATTTCTCTGTTTCGATTCAATTTCAAAGAACCTTGTAATTAACCAAAATAAACGTAAAAAAAGTAAATTTACATTCTTTTGCTAAAATCGATTTTTGGGATTGTGATTGATTATCAATTAAATAATCACTTCAATATGGATTCTTTCTAAGATTTTTGTTTATTTCCCTCTATTTTTAGGGGAAGGACTTATTACTCTAAAAGTGGAACCCTTTTTTTAGCTGCAGCAAGTAAGTAATAAAGGTTTTTTTTTCCTCGATGATTTACATTTTTTGTTACTTTTTTTTAACTTAAGTATTTAAAAAAAAGAAAAAGATTTTCTTCAAAATGAACCTCAGTGACCCACAAAAACTTTTTTTTTGTAACCAGCAGTTATCTATTTTTTGCTGCTTTTCTATTTGACTTTTCAGTTTTCAGGAATTTCGTATTTTAAAAATTGTCGGTTATTTTTTTTCTAGATTTCAACTTCTTGCTCAGTTTTTTTTTAACCATATGAGTGAATTATTTTTAATTTCTTTTTAAATAAACAAAAAAAAAACAATACAAAATAAATCAACAATATGAGCACATCATCAAGAATTGTTTTTTTATCACATGATCGAAAAATGTTAGTTAGAATCAAAATAAAATTACCTTTTTAATTTATTTAATTCTATCTTTTACTCTTTTCCTTAAAATAAAAATATTAATTACTATGTCGAAAAAAAATTAATATGCACTCATATAAAAAAAATTATAATTGTAAGAAAACTTAGATTCCCCCACCTCCATTATTTGGTTAACGTCCAGGGCAATCGGTAGTTGTAGGTAGGTAACGTCTATTTAAAAAATGTCTAATTTCCGCGCCAAAAGTACTAGTCGGAGAAATTTGACGAGAATAAGATTCTCTACTCTATTTATAGGTATTATTGATTACTTTGATTTTTGTGGGTGTGTAACACTTTGATTACTTTCCTCGGGACAGTTTCACTGTCAAGTCTTGCTCAGGACTGAATCATTTCGTCCACCTTGTGGGTGGGTGGGTGGTGGTAGTTCAGTGTAAATGTCACGTGGCATTCATCAACCCAGCCATCTTTGGTAACCAACCACAGATACAGACCTTTCCCCTCCCCCCTGTTTTCTTTAGGATTTAGTTTCAGATTAACTTAGTCATTTTTTTTTTTTTTATCGTAAAAGTGTATTTTGTTTACAATACATGTATGTTGCTAAGCTAATATTAGGTGATAATAATTGTTGCCAAGATATTTCTGTAGTGTTACTACTGTTGGGTTTTTCATAAGACAACAAACATTTCAATTTATAATTCTCGTGATTGATGTGATGTTCTTTTTGGATATGAGAAAACCTGTGAATAAGACTTTATAATTTGTTTTTTTTTTTGTTTTTTTTTTGTATCACTTTTCAGATTGGCCCAATTGATACATAAATAATTCAACAGAACTAAACTTTTTAAATTAAAATATAAAATCAAAAATTTTAATTAGTATGAGTGATTATTTAAATCGAAATGTTAGATTATATAAATATTTTTTATGTTCCAAATATAGATTTTACAATTACCAATGACATGGTTTGATCCACATTTATGTTTTATGTGTTTTTTCAACAGTGGGCAGTTACTACACTCTGATCTGCTATTTACCTACTCCACCATGGTGATAAGCTATCAGACAGTCTGTTTCGAGTGAGGGTGAATGTATGGATAGTGGCTAAGGAAAAAAAAATTGCACCCTGTCTAGGATAAAACTCTCCTTCATCATTAGTTCATAAACAGTTCAAAAGTGTGAATACAGCATTCCGCACTAGTATGGGAATACAGCTAAGAAAGTGATAGATACTACATTTTGATCATCTTCATCCTTCCCTCCAAGTTGTCTGATCTAACATGTTTTGGTTTCACATAAAGTCCCCCTATATGTGTGTATAGTACAAGGACAAATATTGCATACTCTCAAAGACCAATGATGGTGTTAGGATCTTTCAGGCTCAGCTCATCAGGGGCTGCCAACTGAAGATAGAAATGCTGTGCCAATGTCCTCATACTGTAGCATAGGAACACAACAGATAATTTTTGTCACATTCACAAGGCAGTGAACGCCTCGCATACATAATTTTGTAAATTTTTAGCACATGGTGAAAAATAAAATGCAATGTCTTGATTTTACAGTAATAATATTGTTATATCATAATATTGTAATAATATATTAGTGTAAAATTATGAAATTTTTGCATTTAAAACATAACTTATTATTAATATAAAAAATGTTTGGGAAGCAAGGATAAATAATATCCATATACACAATGACAAATTGTATTTTAGTTATACACAATATAAACAAATAGTAAATAAATTTATTGTCTGTAAAAATTGAACTCCTGTTTTGTATGTTGTGTATTTTTTCCCACAATCATAACATTTTTAGTTTTAACCTTTCAACTCTGGTGTTGAAAAGTGATACCTGTCAGCATAATTTTTTTATTTTTTATTTTTTTTTTTTTTTTTTTGGCAGTAGGGATCTAAGTATGAATATATAGACAGCAAACCAGTATTTTAATGCAAATATTCTTACAAAATTGGTTTACAAGAAAAGTAGGTGTAGTTCTGGTTCAACATTTGTGCAGAGGGATTTATTGGGTAATGTCGGGGTTGACATCAATGGAATATAATTTTTTTTTAACAATTGCAAGGTTATCCAGTGTAGTTCATGCTGGACCAATCTAACTGTTGTTGTTTGATTTTTGACATTTCCAATGTGGTCATTAATGGAAATTGGAATTAAGGAATAAAAAAAAAAGTAGGCCAGTCTTGGTAGAGCTGTGTTTTCCTTTTTACTTGTCTTGTTATATATGTTTTATTTTTATTTATTTTTTCAATTGCTTGTTTTTCTTATAAAATCCTATTTTATTCTATAACCTGCTTTTGAATTACATAAGAATTTAATCCTATCCAGGTGACTACTGTAAGAATTGGGCAAGAAGATATTTACAATGCTTATTTCTTTAGGAATATTAAAACCTTTTATTTAAAAAAAAATAGCCATTGTTTTTAGAATAAGTCTAATAGAACTTTAATTAAAAAAATTTTATATCCTCTTAACATCATCCCTCCAATCCTAGCCAGTTGTACCCAACTAATGTACTGTTATCCCCCAGAAACACGTTAATCTCAATCCCTATCTTCCACATATTGCATGGAAATTGCACTGTGATCTTTAGGTGTGTGGATTTTTTTTTTTTTTTTTTTGTTACTGTTTACATGCTTGCTTACTACATATGATCTGTTTAATCTCAGACTTTTCAACCTACCTCAACAAGTTTTTTGGGTTTTTTTTTTCTTAAGTTTGCCATTTACAAGCAAATGAGAAAGCGCCATTATAGAAATTGTAAATCAAACATTTTAGATAAGGGATATATTTTTCAATCATTCATGTGAATTTGAATATCCTGGAATGATGGTTACAAAATCTAGCAATCCTAGCATACTTGTCACTTCTCTATTACATGTCCATGACAACATGGATGTCTTGAGACAACAGGGAATCCAGGCTTTTCCATTTGATCCAGTAACTTTTCTAAATTTCCTACTTTTTAGATTTTGATTTGTTTCTATCAAGATAGGGCTCATTAATCTCAGTAAAACTTTATATAGTAATTTTACTTTGTTGAAAGGAACAGTTTCAGATCCTAAAAAGAAAACCATGTTTTTAAAACAAAACATCTGACATTCCAAAAGTCATCACCTTTAAGTAAACTAGTAGAACAAGCAAGTTTCATTTATGTATTAAGTAAATATTGAAATAGCATTGTTGCTTGGATTATCCAAGTATATCTAAATGTTAAAAGCTAAGATTTTTTTTTCCTTCCATTTTTTTGACTTGTAGCAGACAAATATGAGAGCTAATTGCATGAATCAGCTTCAAGCACTAATTCTTTTGGTTTTATGCAACTAATTAGGATAAATAAATCCTATCTGATAAAATAAGAAAGTAGTTGCATATTGAGTAAAAACAGTGAACATGTTTGGATTGTGTTCTATTTCAACATTTTTATTTTTTGGTTGCGGGGGTTAGAATGTGAATCTATTTAGCTGGTTCTCAAATATCTTGATGTTAACTAATGAATTCCTTAATCCGTTAATGCCCAATGTCCTATTTTTGAGATGGTTGTTATTATTTGTTTATAGCTAGAAACATGTGATTAATACTAAACTTTCTGGTACTCATTAATGGGTTAAACTGAAATGACACTCAAATCATCTAAAATATTAGTGGGGAGGAAAGTTTTAGTTGTAAAGAAAAAAAATTAGAATACATAGTGGATATTCATTTAGAAAAAAAAAAACTAAGTTTCTTAAGCACACTACTTTTACTTGCTTTATACTAATATAATTGTATAATTTTTTGAACAGAGAAGTTTTTCTTTGAATCTTTTGAAATGGTTTCATTTTGTAATGTGTATATTAATGTATAATGATTTGATATGTAAGCTAACCATAATCTTGTTTTCCATTTTTATGTTTCCATGTCTTCTGGATTAAGTCACCAGAATGTATATTGTTTGTGGGGTTGGTAGTGCCTAGGAATAGTGTTATGATTTTTGCAATTGCTTTAGCTAATTTACAGGGTACACTGTTGATGCTGGACACTATAGGTCTTATGGGTTTGTATGTTTTGAGTAAGCCTTGTAGGATAGTATTCTATTAGTCTAGTTCAGGATTTTTCATTTTGCATTTTTGTGTGTCTATTTACTGTTTGTTCACTGATTTTTATGTAATTGTTATCGTCATTTAAGAGATTCCAAAATATTCGATAATTGATTCTTTATACTTTAGGTAGTCAAGTGTAACAAACACAAAACTATCAAATAATAAATAAATACAATCACTTCAGAGAATCACTGAGGTCTACAACTTGATTTAATTGTTGCAAATTTGATATCTATCAATTTAGTGATTCTGGTAACAAACTTTGTGATATTTTGCAGTAAGATTGAACCGATGCAATTATTTCTTAATGATAATTAAATCTGAACAATTTTTATCATCCTTCTATTTGCATTCGCCACTCACCAGATGTGGGAGCTTTTGTGCATCTACTTGAAATAAGTAATCAATAAGTTCATAGCCTGACAGTTGAGTCGTTCCATGTCAATTCACCAGGCCATTACACCCATTGAGACCAAATTACTTGAAATTTGGCACAAATGTTCCCCTTCATGTGTTACAAAAATGTGCCAAATTATATTTTGCTAGACTTTAGCGTTCCAATTTTAAGTGGGTGTGTAATTTTCCTATTTTACCTCTAAATTAAGGCCGCGCAACATTGCTAAATCTCAGTGTTTTTTAAAAATTAAAGAAAAATACTTCCATACCTTCAATATTTCTGAAATTTGGTATGTAGGGCAAATAAGAAGTGTAAAATCCAAATATTTAACTATTTCAAGCCTACACTTGATAGGAAATTTTATTTTACTCACAGAAATACATGACCCAAAATCAACAACTTTTTACCTATGTAGCTTACAGTCAGTTTGTTGAAAATACGTCCTCTTCAATTTTCATAATATTTTTTGCCTAACATCTACAATGCTTTCTCAAGTTCACCAACACAAAGTCTAGCACAAAATAATTTGGCACACTTTCCTAACTCATGAAGGGGAACATTTGTGCCAAATTTCAAGTAATTCAGTGTCAACTTTTTGCTGGTGTTTTGACATGGAATGACCCAGTTATTAGCTGAGTTTTGATTGAAAATTTTCACTATATAATATCAGATTTATGGAGAAGCATTAGTTTAAGTGCATTGGCAAAAAGAGGATAATGTTGAAAAATGAATATTCATAAACTCTGTGCTTTTCATCACATTGTCTTATGTAATAATCATAGAAGGCAAGTTCACTTTTACTATACTAGAGAACCCATGTCAGTGATCATACATATGTCAGAGATATTTCAATTGTAAATTTCAATTGTAATCATCATCCCACCCAATATCAAACTATCCAGAAATCTAAATATTATTTTTTTTATACCTTATCATTTATAATTGTTTGCAGTATATTTAATACCAAAAGTGATGGAAATGAAGAAAAATAATCTAAATGAAATCAGCTGGATTATATATTCAAAATATATATTAAATAAAAAAAAATTAAATTTAAAATTCTCAGTGAACCCTTTCCTTTATGATGAGATAACATTAATTTTGATCTTTGGTTCAAGCATTTTGTAAGATCATTTGCATGAAATAACTCTCATAGCATCAGTTTGAATTTGAAATCAAACTGCTGATTCCATTTACTAGCATTATCATCTCTCAACCATTGCATTCCTCAGCAATTTGTTATAAAAATGTCAGTTATCAATATTTGTATCAAGACAAGTTATTTACACTTTTTTCTTCACTCCTGAATCAATGCCACTAAACAAGCCTGATAAGTATGCCAGTGTTTGGGTTTGTTTTTTTGTATCTTTTATATTGTCAAACTGTATAACTAAGATTATTATGCACTTAACTTTTACTTAGGGGTATTAGGAAGCTGAAATATTTGCCATGTTGTGTATTAATGAATTTCTCCTTTTTTTTTTTTTTTTTTTTTTTTTTTTAAATCACATGAAACAGCATTGTTTACTGACATCTTTTCTGTGATATTGCAAGTGTTCCTCATACTGAAATTTTGTTTGTGATTCACAAATGGAGAGTGTTAAAGCATAAAGCAAAGGGTGCGGCCAGTGTGAACAAGAACTTCTGGTACATTTTGCCTAAAAATACATTTATTATTGTGAAAAACAAATGCAGTCTAGTCTGTTCTAGGCACATTATGTAAAAATTACATAACTTTAATTTTTATTAGATTTAATCCAAAATTTAAATAGCAATAAATGAAAAATTATATTAATCTAAAAGTTTTTCATACATATTTTGAATAGGTAATAGATTAGCAATAAAAATGAAAGATAGTACATATCATAAGGATAAAAAATTACCTAGCACTTTGGACTTGTTTCTTTATTAATTAAAACAACCAATATTGTTTTGGGGAGTGAAGAATATAAATTTAAAATGAAGCAATGACCAATGTTTATCCACTTTATGTTTATGATCTGAAGCTAGACGTTTCTGGACATTTATCATTCACTTTTGTCTTTAGTACATTACAATAATTTTCTATAGTATTCAAGTCAGGAGATTGGCTTGGCTAATTTTCAAAATATATGATGCCCTCTTATTTTGAATAATTCATAGTTGACTTCATTGTATGGCATCTTGTTGAAAAAGGTAAAATCTTTGGGTATATGTTGGTATTACTTCAAATTACATAAAATGATTACAATTTTCCATTTCGAATTGCCCACCATACTGTAATTGGCAATGAGTGTTTTACTGTTTTTATATTTTCTGTTAAATCAAAAATTAGGGAGTCTTGTATATCATCTTGTAATTGGAAAAAGTTCAATTTCACATTTGTCTGAGAAAATGATTTCTTTTTCTACTTTAAGATTACCCATTTACTTTAAAAAGCACACCACATTTTTAACAACTTCTCTTTTCTAGTTGAAATCTGACCAAATTGTTTTGTGATTAGCCACATTTGACCATATCTTCACCCATAATATCTGTCAAATTTGGGTTAGCATTTTCTGCTGACATGAAGTGGAAAGATTATATTGAATCAGTTGCTAGATAAATGTCAATCATTATCCTGTCTTAATTCCTGTTTTTTTATTGTTCTCTTAAAGGTTTTCTTATATTCTCCAAGTAACCGCCTTCATCTTAGTTGCTTTATTTCCTTGCTTGGATTGAAATGATTATATAAAAAAGTCATTTTGAGTTTGACTCTCCATTTTTCTTGGGTGTTTCTTGTATTCAATGATACAATGATAATTGTAAACTAATTTTTATATGAATGATCATACACAATACCTACTCTATAAACTGCACAATTTAAAATTGTATTTAACTGATTTTTTTTTTCTAAAAATGCTGAGATGACAGCTGTAATAATAAATAGTGATGTTTTTGAATGTAGTTGAAACTAAATACTACTGATTTAATGATACTAATGATCATCTTTATTTAATTTATGTGTAGTAATAGCTATAATAGTTTTTTTAAATTTCTGAAATGAAGCTTAGTCCTAATTTTTTATGTCTCTTATAATTTCACTTTTTATTACACACACACACATATATATATATATATATATATATATATATATATATATGTGTGTGTGTATGTATGTATATAAATTAGAGTATAAGTAAAAGTTTGTCACTTAGCTGAATGATGTTACTTACAGAGCTTTGTAGGTCGACCTATCCGTCCACACTTCCAGGGCTAGCAGCAATTTACTGCGTGTACTTTTTAAAATTCTTCTATTATATATACATATACACACATAAACATGTACATATCTCCAGAAACAATTTTCAGGAAAAAACTATGACAGTGGTGAAAGTTCATTTCTTTCACTTCTGTAGATGCTTTTATGTGTGCACCATACGATGACGTTTTCCTTGATGCATTTCATTATGAAGATCTTCTATTATCACAGTGTGGGATATTTAATAACTCCTGACTCTCCACAATTTCCTGTCCTTTGTAACTCTTATGTAGCTCTAATTTTATCTTTGTTATCTCTATTCAACCATCCATTTACTCAAGCTCACTAGGTATGTTATGTGTTGTTGTTTTCCTCTCTCTTGTGTGTGTATCAAATTTTCTTATCAAAGTCCTCTTCCCTCATGTGCCCTTTTTCTGATGTTAGTGTATAAGTGCTGGTGTCTAATAAGTAATAATGCATTTCAATGTAAATAAAATGGATTTCTTTTTTCTTATCATTTCACTCTCAAGCAAGACAATAAAACTACTAAACTGCAAGTAGCTACTGAGAGTAAAAGAAACAGGACAATAAAAGAACCATCTTCAAGGAAACAGAAGATGGTGATTAATATTGCATTTAAATTTTTGGAGATTGTAGTTGACAGGAAAGCAGGGAGAGAGTTCCACAATCAAGAAGTGTGGGAGAAGAAACAATTAGCATGACAATTACAGTTACAAATAACAATTTCATCAGTGAAATTATGACACCCATCTGTCAATCTAGTACTACTTCATGAAATCAAAGTAAAGTAAAAGGATGAAAGAAATAAAAGTAATAAAAAAAATCAATAATGGTTGACAATGTTTCATCTCTTAGAAGGAAAAAGCGTAAAAATACAAAATTGGTAGAAATCTTGAATAGTAGAAAATAACATTTTATAACACTTTTTAATTTTATGTTTTTCTTTTTTAATAAGTTTTGTATGACCCACTGATATTTGTAGGATTGCTTAATATTTAGTCAAATTTGAACAGATTTTCTTATAAATGAATTGCTTATTTAAAAAAAAAATCATGTAACTTGGTTGGAAGATAGGAATAGCTATAGCTTATGTTTGAATGATTTGCAGTCAGAAGGCTTCATGGTCAAATTGGTAAGGCAGCTGTCATATTAAGACAGATTTCTCAAAGAGAAGGAATGTGTCTTTCCAAAGATTGGTTTCTATTCTATATTGCATATTAATAGCCACTGATTGACAAAAAGAAGATAAAAAAAATTAGTAATTTACTCAGTCTAGTATCCTCATCTTAGTTGTTATAATCACCTTTTGGCTGTTATGCTAGCTGACCTTCTTCAAGTGTCTGCTGAAAATTCTGAAATGGTTACTGATTAACCATTTATCTTTATCCAATCCATGGGTATAGGTAGTTCTCATTTTGCTGTCTGTTAAAGAATATAGCATATCAATTAATTTTTTTCTAGTTATGGAGTAAGAATATGACATTTTTGTACTACTTGACCCAGAGATTGAATTCAAAACTGTCATGTAATTACATATGCTTAATCAATGTCCAATCATGGTGGAAACTTGGAGCCTTAAACCAAGTGTTGCTTATCTTCTTTCACTGAAACAGAATTTGACCTTTTTTTTCTCCCTGTAGTGTAAATAAAATGGAGCTTTTGAGTTTTAAGCTTCATGTTTTTAACGTTTTTTTGAGGGTGCAAAAATATAAACACCTACTGTTTTAAAATTATAACTTTCTTCGTATTGTGTGTATAGATGTTATTTTTTGTACAATAATAAGAGTGAATGTGTAATATTTTGATGTAATGCATTACGTTTTGCATACATATTTTGATGTTGAAAACAAAAAAAATGGAAATGTGAAACAAAAAAGAAAACCTTAACAAATACATAAACAATTCAACATACTTTAACTTTTATAACTCCTTGTGGGGGAGTATAATAAGAAGGCTTTTTCAAAAAAGTGACACGCTCCTTTGTGTTTACATACAAGAAGACACCAGCATTTGTTTGCTCTTTCTTTCACCTATCATATTTATTTGTCTCATTAACAAATAAAGTTTCATCGTTTATAAATAGACAAAATAATTCACCTTCAAAAAGGCTATCAGATAAATCGATGGTTGCCAGTAGCTTCAATAAAATTAGTCAGGCGTGAATGATAGTAGCTGCTAGTGGTTATCATCACTTGCCTCCACATCACTAGTGTGGTTATCATCTTTGACCACTTCACCGTCAATATCCACTGGATTAAAGCCTTCAAAATCATCATTAGACCTAATCAAAGAAAAACTCCTGAATAAAGGCTTCATTGGATGTTTATGCGACCATTTTTGTTTACAAAAAAATTGGAAAAAATTAACGTGGGTTTAATTGATGCTATAGCTGTGTAGTCTAGAAAAATTCAAAATGGTATCAGAAAACAGAAATTTAACCTTGTTCCACAGCAGTAGTATGTGATTTCCATCTTAAAATACCGGAAATAACAGTTGACAAGTGTTTATTTATAGCAACTGTCTCAAATCAACAGAATTCTACAGTGATAATTTTTGCACCCAGTATGGTAAAGGTTAATTAAAAGCTTTCATATGATGTTCATTTCAATGCTAGGTCTACTTAAGTGGTTATTAAAACCTAACATGTGCATTGAATCTTTCAATTGTCTGATCTTTCTATTTTTTTCTTTCTTTATTATTCTAACTTAATTCTATAGATGTTAGTGACTTTTTCTTTTTCTCTCTTCAACTATGTCTAATTTCATCATCTACACTTGGATTACTGTTTTTTGGTGTTCTTCCAACTTTACTTTTAGTAGGTGGCTAGTCTTAC
The DNA here is from genome assembly GCA_903632075.3 of Acanthosepion pharaonis. Classification (NCBI taxonomy): domain Eukaryota; kingdom Metazoa; phylum Mollusca; class Cephalopoda; order Sepiida; family Sepiidae; genus Acanthosepion; species Acanthosepion pharaonis. Next base: position 469,903 of record CAHIKZ030005039.1, on the reverse strand, counting down.
ATTTCTATTTCCTGCCACAAATGCGATTCTTAAATGTGTTCCCTTCTGAAGAAGGCTTAGTTCATGAAAGATGTTCAAGTAAATCAATATATTATAACTAGAATTCCTAATCTCAGAAATTCTAGCGAAAAGAAATTCTAGTCAAAAAATTGAAACATACAAGAAATTCAAAAAGATTAAACTCTGTTCATTTTATCAATATTGCATTTTCGTTTTTTCTTTGTGCCTTATTAAATAATTGACTATTTTCTTTGTTTTCATATGAGGCAAGATATATAACTACTAACAACATACAAAAAGTTCTGAAATGATCTGAATAGAATTGTGATTCTTTTATTTAAAAGAACAATTCATTGCCATTGTCAGCACCTGCTTGCATCAATCATTATCCTCTCTTCTCTGATGGTGGTGACAGAGATGGTTGTGAATCAAATAGTTTGACAAAGCCATTCGTATGAATTTGATATTGATGGACAACTCTGCATGATGATGAAGCCCACACACTTGGCCAGAAGCACCTCTCTCGCAGCTCAAAGGGATTAAGTCAGATGAGATCTGGCAAACCTGGTTGTATCAGGTGATCAGATGCTTGGTCTGTTTAGGTCCATCTTGGTTATGCCTGTTCAGTCTGGTCTTTCCTCTCCCGCCTTACTGCAACAGGTGACCTTACAGGAGTTGGAACTACAGACAGCTTTGCTCTTGGGATCACTGGGACAAGTAAGCCTTATGCCATAACAAGGAATGACCATATAAACTAGGCTTGATTTTTATATATATATATATATAAATTTTTACATGAAGCCAGTTTGAATCTGCTGAAACCTTTGAAAGGTCCCAAATCTTTCACAAATGTTTGTATTATTATATTCCAGTATATAAGTTATATTTAAAATATGAAAATATTGTCTCACAACTTTGTATCAGTTCAGTTAAACCAGGAATTTTGAAAACCTGATATGTCTCTCTAGAACAGTGGTTGCCAAATGGTGTGGCATGCCTCATAGATGTGGTGGAAGAGGATAACAGGTGAGGCAGAATGATTGAAAGACAATCAAAGATTTTGAAACGGTTTCAAAAAATTCATATGCCAAAAATAAATGATTTTAAAATATTATTACAGATTATTTGTAATTGCATCCATGAGTCCCAGTATAAATAGTTATAAATAATTATTGACCAAATTTATCATAGTGATATTTTTGCATTATATCAAGTATTAAGAATATAGTGACTAGGGTCTGCAAATTGGAGGAGAGAGTTATCAATGATAATGTTCTGACTTTGAATCTGCTGTTATCTCACTTTAACCCTCTCTTTTTATCTTTAAATGTACTTTTTATCACATAAAATTTGGTGGGGGCACAAACAAATTTTAATTCTGAAAATGCAGCCCAGAGAAAAAAAAAGTTTGGGATCCATTGCCCTAGAGTGTGCAAGTGAAATTTGTAAAAAATATTGAACTTTTGATATAATCACAATCAACTAAATGCAACTCATTTATCTTGTAAGTTGGCAATAACCCTTCATAAATTAAAATGTCATTCTATAAATCAAACTAATCTAGTTTGCATGTATGTTCGTGCTTGTTCAGCTCCTTACTATGCTTTTGAGGTTTGCATGTTTGGCTATGGATTTAAACAAATTCTGAATCCTGTTCAGAAAATGAAATGCACTTGTCAATATTATTTACAACTGACCTACTTACTCCCTCTGTAGAATTGAGCTACTCTGTGGAAAGAGCCAGGCTTCTCCATCACATTAAAAATATAATCTTAAATTACAAACATACTATGTGTATTTTGTCTATTTTCTGATATCCATGCATTTCAGTTTTCTTCACAAAAGGTATACCAACCTTGCTGGACAGGACAAGTAGGTATGCTAAAAGAAAAAAATTAAGAACTCTGGTATAAACCCACTAAGTTTAACACTTATGGAAGAGTGCTATTCCATTTTTTGGGAGCCTGACTTATGTAGCAAAGCTCAACCTAAATTCACAAGTTAACATCAGTGCTTGAGGGATTGACAAATTGAACATCTGTTACTAGGTATAAATTGTTACATTTTTGTGTTGAATGTCAATAACTATGCAATATTTTATATTCTATAACAACAAGTTTTACATGAAGCTATTGTAAATTAATTTGCAAAATAAATCTTACAGGTTGTTACTTAGAAGTTCAAATCTGGGAAGCTTTTCATACCAGCCCAATTCCCAATATATTCTCTGTGTTATGTAAAGCAAGCAATATGACTTTGCAAATATTGACATTGGAAAATGACAAGCCCCACGCCACCACCAATCTCTGTGTTGTATATGTAGGCATTTTTCTAAGTGTCATGTCCCTTCAAGATGTGGACGATCTTGGCCCGCCGCAATATCTTGTCTTTTTTGCTATTTTTCCTAATCCCTGGTCTGCCAACCATTTTTACACAAGCTCATTAGGTAGATTATGTACTGCTTTTCTCTATCCCACTTGCCTTCGATATGTCCTTTTGGTGTCATATTTATATATTTTTTAAATGCTTTACTGGTAACATGTTTCTCAAATTCATTCTAGAATCGTTTTCCTTGCCATTGCAATTTTTTTTTTTTTTTTTTTATTGAAGGTGCAAAAAACATGAGCACTTATTGTTTTAAAATTATAACTTTTTGTATTGTGTTTATAGATTTTATTATTTGTGTACTAATAAAAGAATGGATGAGTAACATTTTAATGTAATGCATTGTTTTGACAAAAAATTGAAACGATAAAAAACATTAACAATTTAGCATTAACTTTTATTATTCCTTATGGAGTTCTGGGGTGCAGAACTTGTAGTCTCAGATTGTGGAACCTCTAGAAGCAGGGGTCTGGGCAGAATGCCACATGGTACTTTCTGCCCACAATCTGGATGAGAAGGCCTGCCACATTTCCGGTGGTTCTTCAGTCCCCCTACCTCTCCTGTGGGACACACCCAACTGGTAACCTTCCAGCAGAGAATGTACTATGCACAGTCTGAACTTTTTAGCATTGACCTGCCGAGCTGTCTTTGCTTTCCATATGACCAGAGTCTTGCAGACGCAGAGTTCAAGCAGATAGAAAAAAAAAAAAAAAATTTCTGCCACTTGGTACATTGGTGTAGCACCATGCAGTAGGTTAGCTGCTTGTCAGCTCTGTCTACTCCCTCTACCAATGTGCTGAGAGCAGAACTGTACAGCACAAGGCTTGTACACAATCCTGGTATGACTTTCATGTCATTTTGACCAAATGTTATTTTCTGAAGGTCTTGGCAGTCATCCTCATATTTACTAGCCTTCTGTCATACCAGGAAATATATAACATGTATACATCTTTGTGTGTGATGGGGGCTCTCGCTTGCTCAGGGCTTTGCTGCTTTCATTTCATTTGGTGCACCATTTCAGTTCACACATAGTGTTCTACATGCTCTTGTTCTGTGTTGGACTGTGTGAAATAATGCAAGGGATGAAAAAAAAATTGTCCTTGTAAATTACATGGCCCCTGTTTTGTATATTCTCCAGGCAGGGCGCAACTTTGTGGGCAACACCATCTGTCCTTGGTGCATGAGCTGTTTCACAGCCCAAGTATAGCTGCCAATTGTAGATGTAGCTGGTTTTTGTGTTGGCTAGTACCTAGGCTTTCGGACCACACTTGGTTGGTTTTACTGGTATGTACATCAGAAAACTGGTCCTGCCTTTGAAAGGGATCATACCTTATTTTCCACTCTCCAACCTCTCTCTTTCTCACAGGTGGGATGTGTCAAGCTTCTCATTGCTGCCACTACTTCCACGGAAAGTGCTTGGACGAACTACATTCCTTGGTTCTGCAAGTTCTAACCTTCATGGCTAGAACCTGCCATACCACTTACATTGTAGCAATCCACTCACAGTCCCTCTTCTCTATCAGCAAGAAGTAAGTTCCACTCGAACAGCTTTTCACAAACCACTGCTCTGTGGAACAGACTCCCAAGAGAATGTATCCCTGATCACTAGAATTTTAACCTGTTCAAGCCTAGAGTTAGCGATTATCTTCCCCTCCTATCCATATAAACTACCCCTTAATGTAACCCTCTACCTTGAGTGGTCCCTGGGTCTTGTACAGGGTAACCTTACTCAAAAACAAAAAAAAAAATCATTGCAGTTCAGTGCCACAGATCTGGTCTGTTATATTCTGCCATTGACCACATTTAATTTCAAGACAAATACAATTCAGCTATTCTAAAATTAGCAATGCTCACAAAAAATTAAAATTAAATTTTGCTATAGAAAATAGGATATTTATAAAATATAAATTAATTAAAGACTTTTTTTGTTTTTAAATTATCAAAATCCATTCATAACTTTTCAAATATAAGCATTTGAAGCTGAAAAGAAAACATTTTCCTGAAAATATTGGATCAACATTTTTGTGTTTTCATTGATAAAATTCTATTTAAAAAAAACTATTCAAGATAAAGTAATGAAATTTGGCATGTATATGTAAAATTTGCTGGTGAATGCTATGAAACCATTAAAAAGAAGATACTTCAGCATTTGAGCCCCTCATATAAGGTTAAACAAACTGACCCACTAATTAAATTTGTTTAATTTGCAATCACTCTCACCTAATCTTCCAAAATGAAATGTTTATCAGTTTATCGTCCACACAGGTGGAGAACAGTAACAAAAAGATTTACTAAGAAGTTTAGAAGCTTCATTAATAATTAAAAATTACACTGTATTGTCATAAATATTTTAAAAGCAAGGTAAAATATTAAGCTGAGTAGCAAGGTTAGGAACAATCTAAGATTAAACTGTTGAACATATGCCCACATATTTCTTCACAAAAAATGTTTATATAGACATATAAGTATATGTAAAGGAGTATACCTTTAGAAATATAAGCCATTGTAAATGTTAAATTTTTGAATTTTATATTTGATACTCCTCCAGTCTTCTAATGACAAAATATTATGATGATAACATTAATTTTAATACAAGCTTTCGATATTTTATGGTTAGTGGTGTATTTTTGTTTAAAAAAACTGAGTGTAGCTAAAAATCAATAAATAAGTAACTTATTGGATGATTTTAACATCAACCAGAGACTCAATTCATGATTATGATGATAAGTGAAAGGTTTTATGAACAATCTATGAATTAATCTGACTTGGGATTTGTTTAATAAAATTTATCACTCAAAAAAGTTTAACCGAAAATGAGCCTGGAATTGTTTGCAATTATTAAGTTTAAAGTAAGCAACCATTATAATTATTATTGTGCACCTGATTTTCTTGAATTCAAGTTTCAGTAAGATTTTGCTTACAACACCAAGCAAAAGTCATAAGTGGCGACCCAGAGACGTTAGATAAAGAATTGGTCAGTATAAGTAGTACTCTACAATGTAACTACTACCCTGGGTACATGGCAGCACTCCCCAAAAACTGGGATAGGTGGGTACAAGAGGAGGAGGACAACAACACTCAGAAAACAGTCTGCCTGCCTTATGTGAAGGGGTTATCAGAGAAAATACAAAGGATCTGCGATCCATATAACATCAGGACAACCTTCAAAAGCTTGACACTTCGCAGATATCTCTCCCGAGTAAGACTCCCCCATAGAGGAGAACATGACTAAGGACTGTGTGTACGCTATCCTGTGCAGCTGCGGAAAGGAATATAAAGGAGAGACAGGCCGCCCCCTCAAGGTAAGGCTTCAAGAACACCAGAAAGCTGTTACGCGGGGAGGGAGTAGAAAAATCAGGCGTGACTGACCACATATGGAGCGAGAAGGGAGATCACCGCCTTCTGTGGGATCAGGTTGAGATCATAGACAAGGAACACCATTGGAAAATTCGTAAACTTAAGGAATCAGCACGTATGCTAGGCCACAAAAATCTCCTGAGCCAACCAAGCATAGAAATAAATACAATATGGGAACCAGTAATAAGGAGTGCCAGAGAAAAGCAATGATAACAAAGTTGCAATATGAGCACTGGTAAAAATGGTTGCTGAAGACATTAGGTTTATAATACCCAGAAATTCATACACAGATGTCCTCAAGGACACATGGCACAGTAGATAAAGGCGTTGGTTAGATCCAGTGACAGAACCCAAAGAGTGCGAGTTCAATACCCGGTTAAGCTAGTGGAGAACTTTCAGAGGGAAATTAGCAGGAGATAACTGATAACTGACATCCATCAAACATGGCACGTGGAACTAGAATAGTCTACCTCAGTTCGAAATTCCAACCACCTGAAGAAGGCCGGAGAGTACAACAGCCGAAACGTTGTGATAAATATGGCGACAAAAATGAAGACAATAGTCTGAATAATGTAAATAATGTAAGATTTAAATATATTTTAGAAAGATTTTCAAACAAATTATTTTTCCTATTTAAAAAAAAAAAGCACTTATTCATGATGTTAAAATATAAACACACTAAAGTTATGTTTTAAAAAAAATCAACTTTTTTTTTTATAGTGCTATAGTGCATATTTTACAAGTTATTCCCTTAAATTCTTTTACACCTGTCAATTATGAAATTTTCATCCACAAATTGAATGTTTGAACTTAAATTTCTAGTCCCGATATCTCCCTTGCCCTATGAAAAATGTTACATAAAGGTGACAGCTTTAAGTGGCAAGAATGAATGGATAATTTTCAGTAAATCTTTGTTGATGGTGTGTGTTTGTTATGGATCTCCAAAGAACTTTCTGGACAGATATGATAATTAAATGAAAAAAAAAATTTCAAAACATCTGTTTCATCGATTTAAATGTTCAATTTTTTTTTTTTTTTTAATGAAAACTTACTGAACCATAGTGGTCAAATTTTGATAACCAATTATGGCCAAACTATTTGACCAACTAAACCCAAACACATTATCTTAAACAGCATTCTTTCCTGATTTGACCAAATTCCCACCACTGTGTGCTTTGGAATTGAGCTAAACCTACTACTTCATTGTGCTTGACCAGAATTGAAAAACATGGTTTTACAATATTCATCATTTTTTGTTTCTTTTTCTTTTTATCTCACCAATAAAGTTATAAAAATAGAATACACATATAAACAACATTGATAAACTTATTGATAAATCAACTTCTTTTCATTTGATATATAGTTTGACAGGATTTTATGGGTTTATAGCGATTTTATGTGTCTTTGCTATATCCCCCTCTCCCTGACAAAAAAAAAAAAAAAAAGTGCTATTTTAGTGACGTTTTACAAGCAGTGAGCATTGGTACTAAAATGTTACTGAAGATATTCCCAATGTGCCAAGTGAATAGGAAGCTAAATGCTAGCAAGCTATTCTCTTATGTGCATTGTTTGTTGATCAAAGCATTCAATCTGACAAGATTTATATGACCAGATTGGTGGGTTTGAATTACCATAGTGCAAGTTCATCTCATGTCCTATTTTTTTTTTTTTTTTATGATTTCTTTGTGGGTGGCTTTTTTTTTTCTCTTTGTTGGTAGTGGCAGGGAATTTTTAAAATTTTAAATTTTACCATCAGCAAGTCCTATATCTTTGTAGCTAAACAGTGAAAAAAAGTTTGAACCTTGTTCTCACTCACTTTACACGCATAAATAACAAATAAGAGTGAATTTGAAATAACATGAGTTTATGCAATTGCAAAAAGCAAATAATGGCACTATCTAAATAGAATAGATCAATTGTATCACCATATACAAACCTTTAAATCTAGTTGCTCCTTGAACTCTCACACCTGACTTCATCTACAAAGAAGGGTCTTTAATGTAATAAGGTCCTGACCTGGCATCTCAACTTCAGGCATTTTTTTCCACTGCTGTGATGTATCTTCCCTCTGTCTTTTCTATAAATATTTTCATGGTAGTTGTTCTGATGAGCTTTCTTACGTCTTACCTTGACTGCATAAATTTAAGTGTACTACTAGATTGGTAATGAAGTCTCACTGTTTTACTATTGAACTAGCTAGATGTAACTGTAATATTTGCTTTTTTGTACTTCTTGCCTGTGGAACTCTTCCACTTTCTTGCTTCCCCATCATCTACATTGATGCAATGTCAAGCACCATCTTCTGTTTTCCTGAAGTCTGTTCTTTATTGTCCTTTCTCCTCACTAAAGTCTTCTTATTCTCTTTTTATTCTCAGTAACCCTTTGTGCCTTAGTGGCATTATCACCTTGCTTGAGGTGAAATGATTAAAAAAAACTCTCTGTACTATAGTAAAAAAAAAAAAAAAAAGTACATTTCCTTGAGTATCTGTCTATATTTCTGAGATGGGGTATTATGTACATTACATTATTTGGACTATTGTCCTCATCTTTGTTGCCATATTTATTACAATGTTTCGGCCGTTGTACGCTGTGGCCTTCTTCTGGCCTCGAGGACACATGGTACAGTGGATAAAGGCATTGGTTAGATCCAGTGACAAGACCCAAAGAGTGTGAGTGCAATACCTGGCTAAGGCAGTGGAGAACTTTCAGAGGGAAATTAACAAGAGATAACTGATAACTGACATCCATTAGACATGGCACGTGGAACTAGAATAATCTACCCCAGGGAGCGAAATAAAGGGTTCAGTTCGATATTCCAACCACCTGAAGGCCAGAGCGTACAACGGCCGAAACGTTGTAATAAATATGGCGGCAAAGATGAAGACAATAGTCTGAATAATGTAAATAATGTACATTTCCTTGCATCATAAAAACTAAAAACATGTTCAATAAAATCAATTTTTCTTTACCAACTGATATTAACCCAATGCTTTTGATGTCATTAAAAGAAAGATTTGGAAAATAAATGCTGAACACTTAATAGCCTATTTAGTTGGTGATAGAGTAGAATATTATTTCATTTTACAAGGTGGTGCTGAAAAGTTCTTGGCCTGACCAAGAAGGGATAAAATAAAATTTGATTATTTGACCTTTTTTGGGGGAAGTGGTTTGAACCAAGAACTCTTGAGCATCCCAGATTTTGTTTATGTATAATTGTTTTTTGTAGTCATATATACATATTAAACTATCCAACAGACAATTAGTAAATAAACACTTTTTTCTTTATATAAATGTGCAAGTGTCATTTTGTACTCAGCTTAGTAAGAAACCATCATGATGGGAGCTGACATTTGTAACGCTATATTATACAAATGTCCAGCAATAGCATTTTTAATAGGAAGAACCTGTAATTTTATTCTCTTAAAATTGAGGAAACCTGTCATTATACTATAGAAAAGTGACCCATAGATATTCTTACTTGATAGGTAGAGATTTCTTAATATTTTCAAATTTCTTTCAATTCAGTGTAAATAGCAAAATAATTTGATAAATGGAACTTCTTTTTTTAGAATAACATGTTAATTTTCTAAACAATGTTTTCATATTGATTTCTTTTTAAGTGTCAAGAAATATTAGCATGTGTGCAAACAAAAAACAAAACAACACTAGTAGTTTTTGAATTATTAAAACTTATCCCAGGGAACTTGTATAAAACACAAAGGTATGTGTTGTATATATATATATATATATATATATATATATATATATATATTTTTTTTTTTTTTTTTTTTTTTTTTTTTTGAAGTTTTTTTTTGTCCACAAAAAAATCGTTAATGATCAGCTTATATTTGACACTTTAAACTTATTTACTTAAGGCAGTGGTTCTCAGGCTGCATTTTTAGAATGAAAATTTGCTTACACCTCACCAAATTTTATGTGATAAAAAGTACATTTAAAAATAAAAAAACAGAGGGGAAGAGTTAAAGAGGGATAGCCATGGTTTTGAAATGAGGACATTATCATTGATAACTCTCTCCTTCAATTTGCAGATCCTTGATACTGTATTCTTAATACTTGATATAATGCAAAAATATCACAATGATAAAATCAATCAATAATTATTTATAACTAATTATACAGGGACTTGTGCAATTACAAGTAATCCATAATAATATTTTGGATTTTGGAATCATATTTATTCTTGGCATATTAATTTTTTGAAACTGTTTCTAAATCTTTGATTTTCTTTCAATCCTTCTGCTTCACTTGCTATCCTCTTCTGCCACATCTATGAAGCATGCCATACCATTTGGGAACCACTGACTTAGGGTTTCAAATTCAGTAAAGCTCATTCTACACTTTGTAAATATGTACAGAAACAATTTTAAGGCACGTCACTTATGTTGCTGCTAAAGATTTTTATTTGACAAGATCTTTATTAGCCAAAAAATCTTTGGATGAAAGCAAGTGAGGGTATCAATGTGGCATATCAAATTAGTTTTTTGTTTTTTCTCTCCAATATTTACAATAAAAATCAAACAACTGGAGAATGGTATTTCATGATTTGATTTATAATACTACTTCTGTTCTAAAAAGCTTGTTCGATTAAGTGCATGAAGTAACTGTTGTATCTATAAATGAAAATAAAATGTTTTCACTGTTTGGAGCCATTAATTTGTGGGGAAACGTTTAAATTATTATTTTATTTTTTTTTTAAATTTATATCACCCCCAAGCAAGGCATTAAAGCCAATAAGACACAATGGGTTACAATAGGATGGCAAATTCTCTGTCTTCTAAAACATCAAAATAATGATTCTGTCATGTTCCAGCTAGGGATTTTACATTTTACTGTTGGGATATTTTATGTTTTTAGTTATAAAAAAAACAAACTATTTTCTCTGATTTTCTGTTTTTAATTTTCTACTTTATTCCCATATTGCTTAGAACTTGCCACTCTAGGTTACAGAGTGTGGAAGAATTAGGAACAGAAACATTAATCAGCAGGAAGCAGACATCGTAGTTAAAAGGACAGTAGATGCCTATGGAAGTATTAGAAAACAGAAATAAAAGAAACAAAAGAAAAAAGAAAAACATTAGGGAGTGAGAAAAATAGAAGTGTAATAAAGTTAGTAGATAATGTTTGACATTGCATTAAATTTTTGCAGTTTAAATTGGCTAGAAAGCATGGAGCTACAACAGAGTTCCACAGGCAAGAAGTGTGAGAATAGAAACTGTTATCATAGAATTTAAGGCTACATCTAACCAGCTTAACTGTAAATTGATGAGATCTCAATGCCAGTCATACTACGCTTTTTTTATTATTATTATCATTTGTACTATTAATTCTTTGGTAGCAGCTGTTATGATCCTGTGCATCACTTTCAACTCCCACTTCTCTTTAACTTTTGACATTAAATTTGTATCTGTGGTTGATAGTCTGCTAAAATATGTAAATACAGAATGAGCAATTTTAAAAATTTTGATTTCTACCTACCTTTTTAAATAGTTTGCCTTAAGACACCTCATAATATTTTTACAAAAATTACTTCTGCCATTTTTCCATCAGGATTTTTATGTGTTTTATATTCAGACTAGTAAACTTATCTGGATTTTTATAATCACATTCGATCTCTCTGAACCTCTTTAACTGTCTGTCATACTCGGTGGCAAACTTGGAATTTTACTATTGCTAAGCTTAAATTTAGCAAAATAGTTGTTTCTAGAAGATCTCAATATAACCTTCATGAAGTTCTGCCAGTAATTAGAAGAAACTTTTTTTTCTTTAATTGGGAGCCTGAGAATAAGCAGTAAACATGAGAATTGATTGAAGATTTAATGATTAATGCTCTACCACAATACAGTTCAGGTCGGGTTTATGAAGAAAAGAAACTTAGATTTTTAGCAACAAAAATATAGACAATTGTTTTTAGATCACTTTATTTAAATTTTTTTTTTTTTTTCCAGGATGACTGTTAATGGAACTCACCGCTCTAGGTGCTTCTTTGATGTTGAAAGCAGTGGCAGAGCGTGTAAGTATATTTATGTTTGCTTTATATAACACTATATTTATGAAAAGATGTAAGTAATAATTCGAAGAGTTATACTCTTTATTTATAACATTATTTAATTTTGATTTCATCATCTATCATCAGAATAAATCTGTTAAAATTTGTACTTTTACTATGCTTTTTAGGGCCTAGTTTTAAAAAGGTCATCACTTTCAATAGGTAATAAGAAATGGCTCAACAAAAAATGCGCAGAAATAGAATAAATAATATGCATAAAAAAATAAGAATTCACGGGACTAAAGAGATGCTTATTAACAGGATACATAAAATCCAAGGATGGGAGGCTGATATTAGAGAAAGAAAAATACTTTAGAGATGGGATGACTACATCGAAGACCTCAACAATGAAAGAGAACAAGTGACAATACGCAGAAATATTAAAATCTGAAGTGGAATTGGCACTGACCAAATTCAACAGAAACAATGCAGTAGAACCAGACTGAATTGTAATGGAGGTGCTGGCAGCCTTAGATGATTTTGGAATTGAAAAGATTACAGGCATAATAATTGAAATCTACAACAGTGGTGATCTACTGGAAGACCTAAGTAGATCAATTTTCAAAACACTGCTTAAGCCAGGTGTAAACAAATGTAAACTCCATCTGGCAATCGGATTAATGAGCCATATAACAAAACTTATCATCCAAATTCTGATGAATAGAACATTCAACAGAATTAGATCGAAAATAGGACAAGAACGGTATAGATTTGTTAAAGACACTGGAACAAGGATTGTGACATTTATGCTAAAAATGATATCAGAACGCAATACAAATGCAGGAGGTGTACCTGTGTTTTATTGATTATGCAAAAACAGGGTAAAAGGTTGGTTTCAAATTAGAAAACAACAGTTAAAATTATTGTTTTTGACTAACATGAAGTCACACAGTAATCAAATAAACATCTTATTTTTCAAAGAATCATCCAAAATTTTAGGGTCTTTTTCCAAATTATAACCAATTTATGCTAAAATTACTGGCAAATTTCGGCCTAAGTCCTTGAATATCTTGAGAATGGCTAAGATTCACATCTCAAAAGTATACCATTTTTGAAAAATTCATGCTGAGCTCTATCCGAATCTTTAAAACCCATGAAGTAACTCTTAGCTGATTTTTCATAATCACAAAACCAAAATTCATGACATCAGACTACATCATGTCTCGAGAAAAGTCATTTTGGATTAAAGCTAATGACTGAATCTAGTTAGTAAAGTACAATTTTTCAAGTAATTGTTACAAAAAAAAGGTGTACAAAAGTTGTAAACACCATTATATTCATATATTGATTAAAAAATATCCTCATAAATGGATAATATAGTCCAACAATAGATGAGTCTTGGAAAGAATTAGTAACAGATGGTGTGTGCACCAGAGTTGGATTGCAATGTAAAATATGATTTTTCATATATGGTACCATCATTGTGATCTTATGAAATTCCCATAAATTTGGTGTTTTACATGAAAAAAGACCATTCTGTCATTTCACTATACCATATTAAATAGAATTAAACCATTAGATACCTTTCCAAATAAAATTTAGTTTCTCATACAAAGTTTGCATTTGATAAAACTATTTCCAAAGTTTCCCAATCTAGGCCCAGTGGTGAGGCAATTCTGAGAGAATAGAAGTCCTACCAGGATTCATTATTGGCAGCCACAATCTTAACGACATAAGATATGCAGCAGACAGTGTTGATAGCAGATACAAAAAGGAAAGTACAAGAACTTCGACAGAAGGTATTGAAGGAAAGCAAGAAGAAAGGACTAAACCTCAATTGCAAGAAGAATGCATGGTTGTTAGCAAAAGGAACAGCCCAGCATGCAAATTACAAATTGGCAATACAAAAATCAAACATGTACAACAATTTAAATATCTGGGAAGTATTTTAACAGAGGACAGAAATTGTGATACTGAAATAGGATGGTGCATTGAGATAGTGAAAGATGCTTTCCAAAAGCTAAGCAAAGTTTTAAACCGAAACAAAAATTTAGTTATAAACAAAGAAAAGAGTATTGAACTGTTATGTAATATAATGCATAACTGATGAAGCAGGGTTTGGGAGAGATGGCCAAAAGACAGGCAGTTGTGGAGAACCATGATTGCCAATGTCCTAAAGGGACATTAGACATAGAAGAGAATATTTATTCATTAAAAAATAATTGCTTTGTAGAAACATTTTGTGTATTTTTTTTTTTTTTTTTTTTTAATCAGCTTCCTGAAATTTCATTGCTTAATTTGCAAAATTTAAAATGTATGATTTTAATTAGGATAGATATTAAGTATTAGCAGTGACATTGATTTTTTAATACCACAAACTGTGATGATTTTGACCATTAGATTCATGTAGTAAGTGTGAAGAAAGTATGTAATTTAAGATCTTTCCTTGTAAGTATCATTAGGAGGCATTGTGACACAGCCAGGTGCTGAAAATGTTCATGGAAGCTATCAGAAAGTGTTCTTAAGTGGCCAATAGAAATCTTTTTACTTTGTTAATCAGCAGAATTACTGTATTATACTCAAGCATACTGTGAGTTTTTATGATCAATTTTTTATGCAAAAATAGTGGGTGACCCAGGTAATCATTTTCTTTGAAGAGTATAAAAGTCATGCACTTTTATGACTGGTTGCGCTTTATACAAGTAAATATTTTTCTGGGGGGATTAAAATTCATACAAAACAATTTAGGGTTGCACTATACATAAAATCGGCTTATATATGAGTATATAAAGAAGACAAAACTCCTCTTTCAGATTTGAAACCTGGATATCTGTCATTGTCTGACACTACTAAAGGGTGTTCCAATAACTTAGACTGATTTTAAATATGAATTAAGTTTAAGCATCTAATGATTTTTTTCTTTTCTTTCAGAATTAACAACTTAAGACTTTGGTAATTTCAACCATGGAAAGATTAACAATCAAATGTGTTAAAGTTATCAAAGCCTATTACAAAAGTAGACGTTCAAACAAATGCATTTCATACACTTCATGATTTTTTTTGGTCAATATAATCAACCAAACAAGAGTGCAATTGAAAATGATGTAACATTGTTGTGAAGCGGTTTGATTCCTATGCACAATGACGAATAGAGATGTCTGGATTTTCAGACGCATTCTCATGCACTGCTGCAATATTTTCAGCTGTTTGTTTGAATTTACAAACAATTTTTCCAATTGTACTCTTGAAACTTTAACACGTTTAATTGTTAATCTTTCCATGGTTGAAATTACCAAAGACTTAAATTGTTAAATCTGAAAGAAAAAGAAAAAAATCATTAGATGCTTAAATTTAATTCACATTTAAAATTGGTCCAAGTTATTGGAACACCCTTTACGTATTAGCAGGTTCTATCTGATTTCAAGTGTTCTTGCATTTCAAACTAAAATCTCTTTGAAAGGACATCTTTAGTTCTCTGGTCAGTAAATTCAAAAAGTGTATACATTTATTGAGGTGAGATACTCTCAGTCTGCTATCTTGTTTTGAGTCTTGCCAGTTTCCCACAATGCATGAATGATGGCTTGTGCCTTTGATATATCCTAACTAGGATACTGGGCAATAATATACTGAAGCCTGAAGATTCCACTCTTTTTATACCAGTCCTGAAGCCTCATGAAATGATCTTGTATGTAAATGATTAAATTAACTTCAATTGGCAGGGCAAGCAAAGCCCCCTGATTGGGAGATTGGAGGTTTTAAGGAGTGTGGAACCACCTCTTAATTGTTGTTGCTCTCAGGTGCACACTGACCCGGGTGGTAGCACCTGTTAGGGTCTCTACTATGGGCAGATAGTGAAATGCCAAACTAAAATCAAAACACTATGAAAGTATAACAGTAACATTATTACAGTAAAATTACCAACAATACATATTTATATAAAAAAAAAATTACCAGTAATATATTTTATGGTAGAATTAACAAAAATACATTTTATCTGTAGTTGAAGGTATGCAAATGCATACAAAATATTTAAATTTCAGCATTAAGTAACCAATAGAGGTTGATATTCCACTAAATAAAATCAGCTAACAGTAAGGAAATGCTAGATTATTTACATATATTGAATTGATATATTGTTAAGAGTAAACTCTCCAGACTTAAACAAAATGTTCCCAAAAAACAATATATCCTTTTTTTTCTGAACTGGGAAAGCTTTTAATCTAGTAAAGTTTATTGAGGTCTATTGTCACACTGGCTGAGTGATAATGATGTTGCAGCCTGATCTCTGGGTCATCGTCCACTGAAAAGAATACTTACTGCAGATGCATTTCAACAGTATATATATATATATATATATATATATATATATATATATATATATATATATATATACTGCGTACCAAATTATTATTGAGATAACTTTTCACACAATGTTGGCAACACTGACTTGAACAATCACTGAAATTTTCGTGTTGATCTGCGCAATGTTACAAACTGGCGCCATATTTGTTATCAGCATGGTGATTTGAGTGTGCCAAATTATTAGAAAGGTTTACTAAAATTCCCAGAATTGAGCAAACAAAACATTTATTAATGTTGCACATGAATTTTTATGGTCAAAAGAAGCTAATAAATAAGATAATCAAACAAATAATAACAGATACAAACAAAGGCACAGTTTTAAACAAATTAATAGCGAAGATGCTTTCCCTGTTTTGAAATTAATTGAAGAAGTCGACGATCCATAGAATTTGTTAATTGTAGGATGTTATCTACTGTAATGCCGTAAGATATGTCAAGAATTGCTTTCCACAACTCAGCATTGCTCCTGAATTGTTGTCCGTTGGCGTACAGTCTTCACTTCATGATGCTCCAAAGGTTTTCGATTGGGTTCAAATCTGGAGAATTTGCTGGCCATTTCATTTTTCGAGGTCCATCGAAGTCTGTTTCAAATATTCAGTAGTCTTGTGAGCAGCATGTGAGGGAGCATTATCTTGCATAAAAACAATGGCTCTTCTGAAGGCAAGTCTTTGCCTTTTCATCCACGGTTCAAGATGCTCCTTCATAAATGCTATGTATGCATCAGCAGTCATTTTGACGCCATCTGGTACTCTCCATGGGCCCACTAATGTTTTTCCAATAATACCACCCCAGATCATTATGCCTCCACTGCCTTGTTGGTGTCTCGAACGCTGATGGAGATTCTGTCCATTCATTACCCAGCCTTTGCACCATCTATCTGGCCCATCAAGGGTTGCTCGAGTTTCGTCTGTGAACAAAACGTTAGAGACGTCAATCTTCATATTGTCCTCGGCCCATTTCAGTTGATTTTGAATGTGATTTCTCGTCAACGGAGGCTTTGATACTGTTGTTGCCATTTCCCTCAGATACCAACATTGAGTACTTTTAGACACAGTAGGATCCCTATGCGACTGAAAAGCTCTTGACTAGTAAGTCCAGGGTTCTTCATGGCCTCTCGTTTAAGTCATGACATGAGACAACGTGAAATAACACTCGGCTTACCTTTATCTGCTCTTTTGCGTACTTGTGTAGGGTCGGTGGTGAACTTTTTCACTGTTTGATGACACCTCCCTATCATTTTAGAAATTTCTAGGGTAGATTTACCTTTTGAGAGTTCTGAGGTGATAGTTTTCTTTTCAGCATCACTTAAACTGCTTTTATGGCCCATCTTTTCACTAAATTCTTACACTTTTCTGATAATTTGGCACACTCAAATCACAGTGCTGATAACAAATATGGCGCCAGTTTGTTTACATTGTGCAGATCAGTACAAAAATTTCAGTGATTGCGCAAGACAGTGTTGCCAACATTGTGTGAAAATTTTGTGTGAATTGATTTGACAGTTTTTGAAATATTAAAAAAAGGTATCTTGATAATAATTTGGCACGCAGTGTATGAAGAGTTGATCAACACTGGCATATTTAGGGCTTATAACTTCATGAATAGTGCAAATGATGGTTAGTAAAAGCACAATTATTCTGTATGAGGTTCTACTTGTAAACATAAATCCTTTTACTCATAGATGCTCGTTAATTTTGGCATGTTAGAAGTAGTAAAATAAATTTGTAATTACAAAAAAAAAAATGAATTATCAGAAATGTCATTGCAATATAATATATAACAGTAGGTTAAATATGGGAGATGTTTTTAATGTGATTGCTTTGTACACCAATGCAACTATTGAACTCCTTCCTTGGGTTGCCTTTCTTATGACAAATTTTTGGCCATTCTCTCTAAGTGCTTTCTTCAGTCTGTAAGGAAAGATGAATCTTTTCCAACAGTAAAAAACTTGGTGAAAAGAAATGGTGGCGAATTCTGGCCGATTCATTCCCAGCAATATAAGCCACATAGCATAACACACGTAATTACATATGTTTTATATACAGGAGAAATTTTCCAGTTATTTTTTTGTTGGGTAAAGAAAACGACACCATATTGAAGTCTACACTGACAACTGACATGATTTCTACCTTTGGTGCTGCATTGTTCCCCCATCTATTATATGGACCTCATCCCAGAAAGGAAATTGGGATCTCTTCTCTCATGCCAGTGTACTTTTGTTCCTCTGACTTTATAAGGCAACAGCTTTTCTATTTTTTTTTTTTTTTTTTTTTTTTTACCCAATACAAAGCTTGAGAGGCACAAAGGTAGAGGATTACAATTGAAATAGTAATAATGAATGACGTATGTGATATGACTAGAAGTGAAGGTAATAGGATAAGAAGAATAGATAATGATTGACCTTTGACTTGAAGAGGTCATGGTTGTAGTTTTCAGAGAAGCACCTACACAGAAGTCTGTTCCATAAGGTGACAGTACTTAAAGAAAACGCTGTTTAACTTTCTTGCATTTGAAACCGAAATGAAATAAGGATGATTCAACATTGTGGAAGTGGCATGGTCCATACTAGCTGCAAAGGTCTGAAATGATAGAATAGAAGAATGGATTTTGTCTGAAAGTTTTCCATGGAAGTAGCCATTGAAGGCTTACAATATTGCATCTGGTGGGGGTGGGGTGGAATTTATGTTGCCTCCAAAGACCGCATAAAAGATTTTGGCCTCCATCAAAGCTGGAAAATGAGGGTTGAGCTGCTTCCTTCCAGCAATACTCCATTTTTGTAATAATCTGACTCTTGTATTAATTCCTATGTTTTTCATTTTATTTCTGCTACTTGCATTACTAGGAATGAGCTAAGCCAGTTGGTATATTATCAACCATTCCTCCCCTTTCCAATTTTTCTATTAAAAGATAAAAAAAAAAAAAAAATCATCCTCTAAACCAATGGTCCCCCAACCATTTTGTGCCACAGATGGGTGTCATGAAAGACAATTTTACCATGCACTGGGGAGGGGGTGATTGGTGTTGGACATGCATATATCAAAACAATAAACAAGACTGTGATAATCAATAAAATGGGGGAGGGGTATTTTTTTTTCTGTGCTGTCCTGAACCAAATGGTACCAGTACACAACTTGTTGGTTGGGTACCGCTGCTCTAAACTTATGTACAGGTTAGTATATATGAGGAAGGCTGTAGAATGGATCAGTATAAAAAAAAATGTTAACATTTTTTACTACAAGAAAAAAAAGAAAGAAATAAATCTGTGATTTTTAATAACTCTTGAAATGATAATATATCTCAAAATTATAAACAATGCAATAATAGGTCTTTTTTTTAATTTCCTTTCCTGCCAATTCTTACTTTTGATATTTGGGCTTAAATTTACACTGCACATTTTTAGTGACACAATACTGCATTCTGATTCTGAACAAAACCCCCAAAAAGTATTTTTCACTTTATTTAAGCTTACTTATACAATACTAATAGGTCCCTCTGTTTCACTTCTGGTTATTCTATATTTAATTTGATTTTTAGCCTGTAGATTTATTTTGGATGATAAATTTCAATGAACAGTTTTCAAGTCTCTTTTAAATGCTAGTTTATTTTCCCCCAAACCATTTAATGGGAGAGACATACCAAACATTTTCTCATAAACACAAGAAAACCTTTTTTTTTATCTCTGATAGTTTCTAATTACTCTGCTTTCTCTCACGTTCCAGGAATGTTTGCCTAAACAAAAAGATCATTCTTGATGTTATTTCATTGTTGGCATTGATAATTTTTCTTGGAAATTTATAAAAAGAGTATCGTCTACAGTTGCTATCAAGCCTAAAAGATATTGATGAAGAAAGCAAAGTGGAAAAGTTTTCATGTCAAGTGATTAAAACAGGATTGACATGTCACTGATCAGTATTTTATCTCCTTGGGCTTATTCTTTATACCATTTTCTCTTTAGTGGGCGTGTGACACAGTGGATATACAAGCAAACTGATAAGAATTTAAAGCTATTTTTAAAACAGTTTCACAATAAAACAAAAAAAATATTTTAAATTGTTTTTAAAAGAAAAAAATTTTTTTACTTTGTTTCTATTGGCAGATTTAATTTCTAACTACATCCTTTTAACCCTTTGGGTTGTACAATCAAATATAAATTAACCTTCAATCCCACTGACATGTTATTTTTAGCAAACCATTAAAATTTTATTTATTTTTTTTTTTTTTTTTTTTTTTTTTGTAATGACAATTTATTTAATTTTAGAATGTTAAAATCAAGATATTTAAGGTAGAAATACAAGAAGAACCATGTAATTAAAAACATTGTAATATAAAGAAAAACAACAATATTTAGTAGAAAAAAAAAAGATTTCTAAAAAGATTTATACCCCACATATTTAACTTAGAAAATCAGAAAGCATTTTTGGGAAACTGCTCTCAGCCTTAAGGATGACTTTGATACCACCACAGAAGTGACTGCATGTGTGGATCAAATGGGTTTTGTTCATGTTGGCCATTATCACTACAATGGTTGCATTCAACAAGTCCTTAGTACAATGGGGCTGCTGGTTGAGCTCCCTTTTATTAATGTCCTAGATGTAGCAGTCCAAGAGGTTCAAATCAAGAAGGCTATAGTAGACCACATGTCTATGGCAATGAGCAGGAGCAGGGTCCTACTAGAGCATGTATAATGCATGTATGACTTTGGGTAACTCTTTAAATCCAGATCCTATCCAGCACCTTGTTGTAGGTGGTGACATTGATCTTGAGGCCCAACAGGAAGAGAAGTAGACTAGCATGATATGGCTCTTGTTGTTCATAACCACTAGGATCATCACAGATAATCCAAACTTTGTGTGCATCACTGTAGTTAGCTCTATAAGGTTTGTATTGACCTTGTTCATTGGAGAAAACCCAGAGCCTGTTGAGTTCCTCAAGGTGTTTTGAACTTGTCTGGAAATTGTTTCAATTTGATCACATTGCTCTCTTTGGTCTTGTCAGATATAAACGGCTCTTTCTTCATCATTTATGAAATAAAACTGATATCATTATACACACCTTGAACTGCTCAGCAGTGGCCCTCATTGACTTGATGGGATTGTGGTTGATCATATCCTGGACCTGCTGAATGAATTCTGCTGTCTTTATGACTTACTGTTGGTCAAATTTAACATGACCCTACCAACTTGTTTCTGATCTTGAACACAAAAGATAAGGTCATTTTCAAGAAGCTGGCTCTCTCTGTTACTGTGGTTGGTGGTTGAGGCAATGAATATGATGTACCTATTATTCATTTCTTGTATCAGATTGAAAGCTGCTATGTTAGTGCTCTTTGATACTGTTGAAAGAGTAATGACTGTTGAAATTTGGTTCTTGCATGTAACATTTTTAGTAGTGATGGGATGATACTAAAATTTTTACTGATTCCGATACCTACAATAATAAAAATTCATTGTTTTCAGGCCTTATAGTTGGTTTGGAAAACTTAATGAAAATAATAAACATTGATTAAAATTTAAATTTTTCACTAAAATAAATATATATTTTTATCATTAGTACCAGAAAAGAGAAATTAAGTTTTAAACAAAAAAAAAAAAATACAAAGAAATGGTTTTGGAATCGGGAATTAGGTTAGAAATTTTCTGATTCCAATGCCCCAAAAAGTTCCAATATTTCTGATTAATCATCCCGTCAATAACTGTTAGATAGTCTCCCATTTATAGCCTGTGAAAGATGTGTTCTCAAAATACCTGTCCTACCCTGTATAACAATATTGTGATAAAAATTTAAAAGATAAATTTTGAACAAGACATTATATTGGGATACTTATGAGATATATACACATTTTATTTATATATACACATACATACAGGGTGCAATGGATAAATTGTCATCTAAAGCAAAAATGAAAATAAGACTGACATCTCATTTTAACAGATATATTTACCAAAATTATGCAAAAATATCTGAAAATACTAAAGAGTAAATTTAGTAAAATCGACATTGACTTCACCCACAGCCTCCAGAATCTTCTACAACTCTTCTGGATGCTTTCTTTGTTTAAGTTGGTGAATGCTGCCATAATTGTTGCCTTCAGTTCATCTTTGGTATTACAAGGAGTTTTGGTGGTCTCTTGTTCAACTGCATCCAACACCTTATAATCGAGGGGTTTGCATCCTGGGAAGTTAGGTGATGTGGCTGCAGAATTTGTCTGACAGCCATGACTGTGTTCTACTTGTGTGGCATCATGCAGAGTTCTGTTGCCAGACATAGGGTCTTCCAGCAGTCACCTATTTGCCCCAGGGCAGCACTACCTTCTCGAGGCAATTGATGTAGGTCTCCGTGTTGAGTCTGAGGCCCTGTGGGAAGATGATTGGAAAGTTTAAAAAAAAAAAAATGATTTTTGTCGCCTAACTTATTTTTTAATTTGAAGTTTTACTCATTTTGTATTTGGGTCCCTTTGACTTTACTGCTATTAGTATCACTTGCAAAAAATACTTACACTAGATAATCTTTATATCATTAATCATTTAGTAGCAAAGTCATTCTTAAAGATGTCTCTATTAATGAAAATTAGTCATCTATGATTACTTTAAATATAAAACTAATCAATTAAGTTAATCTAATTCTGGTCAGATCTGAAATTTAAATTAAAACTGAAGGAATGTACATTTACAAGAGAGGGCAGTTCCCTACTTTATAGAGAATGAACTGTTTTGTAAGTTTATCATACCACTGGAAATGTTTATACAGGTAAATCTCTGGGATGTGATTGTTGTATTGTCTGATCAGTTTACGGCATTAGCCCTTTGTTGTGTTCAACTGTTCTTGACAGTAATAGAGAAACTGTTTTGCTAAAAATGAATTTACTTATTGTATAGAACTGTTTTATGATAGATGCACATATAATGACTTTGGAAATTTTGTATCATAAACTATTCCTTTCTTCTCTCTCACCAATTAAGTTGCATTGATATATTGATTGTGCAGTGAGCTTGCTGTTTGAGTATTTTTGACTAATCAATAAACATGGTTATAATTGAAAATGTGACTTAAAATAATGTTTAAAATAATCTACTTAAAATCATCAGGTGTGGTTTGTTTACTTGCCACTTTCAATATTCCAAAATAGTCAATATAGAAACAAATTTAAAATCTCTCAGAAGTTCCTAATCTTTGTTTAAATCAGTATTTGAAGAATTGGACTCTGATTTCTTTAAAGTGTTCATAGATTCCAGGAACAAATATTACTACTTTGATACCAAGGAAAGAGTTTTGTTTGTTGTTTTTTTTTTTGTTTTTTTTTTTTTGTAAATGCCACTGATTTTAATAAATCAAAATAGTAATAATCTTTTACTCTTAATTTAACCATTTGAGACCAATATATTTTTGGGTAATATATCAACAAGATATCAGTTACTCCAGATTTATTGCTTTCATTATCATTTACAAATTGGCTTGAATCACTATCACAATCTCTTTATATATGGATAAAAAGAAGACAATTGGAAAATATATTTCTTAGTCATTGCCAAAACGTTTTGTCAATCCGACTTTATCAAGGCAAGTTTAGAAGCAAAATGTTTCTTAGTTACATTAAATTACCAACATCCAGAAGGAGGCTTACGCAAGAGCGTTCCCTTTATATTTGAATTGTAACTAAAAAAAACATTTAAACTTCTAAACTTTCCTTGATAAAATCGGATTGACAAAACATGTTGGCAGTGACTAACAAATATATTATCCAATTGTCTTCTTTTTATCCAAATTGTCTTATCAGAATTATTCTGAGAAATTTAACAATCTCTTAATATATACACACACTACAGTTCAAAAGTTTGAGGCAACCCTTGGTAATTTTTTAAAAAGTATTTTTTTGTACTTTAAATAAGAGAAAATTATTATATATGTGTAACACCACCTTTTGCTGCTGCCTACACCCAGTGGTGTAAGCACATTTAGTGGTCTGGTCCTCAGGGTCTTAGGAAGACATTTTAACCACAGGGCTAACTCTGCACTGGTCCATGCTAAAGCTGGCCCTAGCTGGTTGTTGGTTGAGGGCTGCTTTGATCCATAACAACTCTGCCCACATTGTGTTCTCAGAACAGTGAAATTGTGGTAATTGCAGTGCTGAATCAAGGGTGTTACATTAAAGAAGAAAAATATCTTCACAATGAAACAATAAAATGAAAGATTCATGGAGTTAATCTTCAATTGGTTTATATAGTCTTGGTACAACAGAAATTAACTCTTCCTGCATCAATCTCTATAGTGACACTGGACTTTGTCTAAAATTCTGGAGGTGCTGGGTTCTTTAGAATCAGAAAATCTGGTGGCAGCTAGCATGGATTCCAGAGACACACAATATGGGATTCTGAGTTCATGTCTCCAAGCTCCTAAAGTCATCTGCTTATATGCACTTCGACCCAAATCTGATGTAGGGCTGAAGGGTTCTGGGTGGTTCCCCAAATTTTACATTAATCCAATAAGGGTTTTTTTGTTCCCTATTTCTGCTTTTTTAAATTTGGAAAATTATCCACTCTCTTTGAGAATAGTCACAGGGATTGCTCCTCCCCCTAACTCCAACCTGCTTCATTTCGCATCTTGCACCACCACTCCGCACAGGCAGCACTAAATTCTGTCCTCCTTTCTCCTCTGTATTCTAACTCTGCCCACTTCTCAGGGCTGTCATAACTGTCTTTGTGACAAATCTAATTTTTAAAGTATATAGGAAAAAGGGTGTAGTTTATTCTCATCATTAATTTCAATTCTCTAACTCCCTTCCACTTTCCTAGAATTATCGCTGTCTCAGCAAAAACACAAACCAGACCACCTGCCTGTCATGACAGGTTTGATTTTCATAATCCTAACCCTCACAGCAGGTTCATTCCCTGTTTACATTTCTCAATTCATTTTTGCCAACGAAAATATAATTCCTGTCTGTGTCTCTTCTCTTTAATGACATGTGTTTTTCTAATTTCTCAAGAAAGAGATAAAGCCATTTCCCAATTTGTTTTACCCACATACCAGATTTTCGATAGATAAAAAAAAGTAGATGTATCGTTCCAATTTGTAGCGGGGTGATGGTAGAGAATCCAGATGGCCCTATTTTTCACTTTCACATTACCACGGAAAATGTCTTCCATCCTCTCTCCCAATCTCTTGTATATTCCAGTTTGTTTCATTTTGGGCTTAACCCTTTTTCTGCACAGAACTAACATTTAACCACCTCACGGCCTCGGTGTCACACATGGTTAGAAAAAAAAAGCGAGACATGATTTTTTTTATTAGAAATTTTATTATGACTAAAAGAATAAAAGCATGTTATTAAATTTTGCTCTCTCGTCAAGATATCCTCTTTTAGCCTTGATTACGGCAGCACAAATCTTTGGTATTCGTTACAAAAGTTTCTCAAAGTATAAGTTTAATAATTGATTCCATTCTTTTTTTTAATGATTCTAAGAGCTCTTTTTTCACTCTTCTGTCAAATTCATCCCATGATATTCTCCTTGTGGCTTCAAACTTTTGAATTGTAGTGTATTTGTATGTAATAAGCTTAACTCACACCCCAAACATAGGTATATGCATATTTATTATATATGACATAAAAATATATATGCTTTTTATATATCAAGGACAATGTCAAGGAAAAAGTTTTCTTGTGGTGCGTTTCATACTTTAGGACTTCATCTGACTAAATTTGTTATGTTGATGTGAGTACATGTGCACGAATGAGGGATGCTGGGAATTTTAAATTACACCCCCCCCCCATTTAGACTCTTTTTCTTTCCATCACCTTTCTTAGATACCCCACACTGTGATAATAGACATAAAAAAATGCTACTCTGATCAAAGGGTCAAAGTATATATATATATATATATATATATATATATTTTAATGTTAGATAAATAATATTTTTTGTCTTCTCTCATCCAATCTTAAAATTTTTATTATGCTAAAAGGGTAATTTTGTCCATGTTAGTCATTATCAAATTTCAGCATCCTTCACGTATAAAATGGAAAGTGCTTGGCAAATTGTTTCATTACAAAGTTTATATATCAGAAATAAAATATTCTATGGTATTTAATTTTTTTTATTTTTTTTATGTCTTTTACAGTGGGTCGCATTGTTGTTGAGCTGTTCTCCGACATATGTCCAAAAACATGTGAAAATTTCAGAGCCCTCTGTACAGGTTAGTAGTGGTTGAATAATATTGTATCCATTTTCTTTTCTAATTTTAGTCTAAAATTATCTCCCACATCTTGATAAACTGTCAAGTAAATTGTAGTTTGAATATTGCGTATATTATTTGTGATTAAAGCAAAGAGCCTTCTTTTCTCCCCTCCACTAAATTCAATTTTAATTTAAAATTAGAAATACTTTTTATATCTATGAATTTAAAAAAAAAAAAAAATGTATGTATTGATTTTTGGTACAAAACCAGAATTGATATTATTTCAAACAATCTCCACCAGTTCACTATCCCGGTCAACACATTGTTGAAATATGTTCTCTGCAGTATCTGCAGAGCCTTCTCATAAATTTCTGTGATTATTAAAATCACACATGCAATTCTCTCTTGAATCATTCCATGTCAATTCAACCAATCAATGTAACCCAAAAAATTTTGTTCATTTAGCATTGTTTTGAATGTTAGATTATACTTACTTTCAAGTTTACGCATTTAGAGGAAT
Source organism: Acanthosepion pharaonis (assembly GCA_903632075.3). NCBI lineage: Eukaryota > Metazoa > Mollusca > Cephalopoda > Sepiida > Sepiidae > Acanthosepion > Acanthosepion pharaonis. The sequence goes on along the minus strand of CAHIKZ030005039.1, from coordinate 443,102 downwards.
TTGTAAAGAAGTTTGGTGCTCGAAAATTCAACTTTTTTTATTTCTTCAGTGTAGACATGACCAATTCATGTGATATTGGAATTTTGTGTGGTAGCACAGATTTATGTTCAAAGTCTGTAAGGAAACTAGATGATTTGGATGCTAATGATATATATAATTTTTTTTTTTTCCAATGCATATTCAAACACACAAAAATTGAAATAAAAAGAGACCATTGTTAAAACTTAGAGATTGAATTCCTCAAATATTATGTAATGTTTTCCCAATGTTTTCTTACTTCATCACCTTTAGCAGAAAGTTTAGTTTCTTTTTTTTTTTTTTTTTTTAAGCATTTCACCCCAAGCAAGGCGGGAAGCCACTAGGACGCAAGGGGTTACAGAAAATAGCAAGATCAGATAGGAGTGATAGAAGAAAGGATGAGGGTAGTAGATAGATTAAGGCAACTGGAGATGTCGATTGACATTACACTTGAATAGCTGGAGATTATAACTCTTAGGGAAACAGGAGAAGGGAAGAGAGTTCCACAGGCGAGAGGTGCGAGACATGAAGCTATTAGAGTAGAAGAGACGGCTACATTTAGGAGTTTCGACAGTGAAGGGGTGAGAGCGGGATGCCAGCCTCGTAGGGCGCTTGAACTCATGAAGTTTTGGAACCAGCGAATGCAGTTCCTCGGAGCAATTTCCATGAAAGTATTTGTTGAACAGACAGAGGGAGTCTGTGAGAAAGTGACTGTAGACGAGACGCCAGGGCAGGGCCAACCATATTGCATATCCGCTTCTGGAGCCTATCAAGAACCCCTGAGGCAAACAAAAGGGGCGCCAGACCATATATGGCAGCAATACTCCATGCAAGGGCGAATTGTGGATTTGTATATCTGGAGGATGTCACTCAGGGGAGAAAAACTTCCTAGCACGGCTCAGGAGCCAACTTTCCTCGCAGTGGACGAGGGCAATTGACTCGATGTATTTATTCCATCTCAGGTCAGCAGTTAGATCATAATCGTGAAATTACCATGAATCGGAATTTTTGTGACAAAACTATTAAAAGTTCTAGAATTGGTTGGGTGACAGTTAATGAAACGTATTGGGATTTATTCCCCAAATATTTTAGTTTTCAAATGTGCCACCTTTTTGCTACTTTTAGGGGCTAAAATTGATGTTTTTCAATCTTTCCATTTGGTCTGCCTTCTAAAAATGTTCATATTCTTTTGTCACCAGAAAACTGCTAATATTTACTTTTCAGTTACTCTCTGTAAAATGATAAATCGAGATTTGGATTCCTTGAGCAAAAATATATAAATTTATCAAATTTAATTAATATCTGGCCAGTGGAACAGAAGATACAAGGGTTTTGTGAAATCATTGAATTTAAAAATGGAAATGTCCATCAAAAGAAAATGCTGATTCAGCAAAATTTCAACTTGTGTTATCTTGAGAATGTTTAGGAATCTTCACTTAAAATTTTCAGGATTTTTTAATGACTATAAGATCTACAACATATATCAAAATGAAAAAAAATCTATTTTTTGGAGGTTACTTTTTTTTGTTGAATTGACATGGAATGAAAAGCCAAATTCTTCACTGAATCACCTGGCTGGTTTCCCACGCTTCTCGTACAGCTACGTTTGCAGTTGAGTTTGGCTGGTCCATGGTTGGCCACTGTTTACTTTGTAATCATCAGCAACAGAATCAGTTTTGGTGTTTTTCATGTAAACTCAATCAATTTTCTACTTTGTGAGTGGATCACAGTTGTGGAATTCTGCATATCTATTACAAACCTGTGCAGATAAATGATAGACTTTTATCCATGCAACAAACTTTCTTGTTGCCATTTCAAATACCTGCCAACAAAAGAAAGTAAGAGTAAATCTCTTAGAATTTTTAACATTTTATGGAATTTTCTGGGGAAGTTTACAGTTATGTGGTACATTCACTTACACACAAATATACTTGGGAAAGGTATAAATCCAAATCTTCTCCCTCCAGCTATGGGTTAAATAGCAGGATTTGTGTCTCAAAAAATTATTATCCCTTAAAAATTGTTAATGTAATATTCATTTGCCAAAAAAAAAAAAAAAAAACATTTGTACAATCCAAATACATAACCCACAAAGCTTTGATAAGCTGTAAAAAAAAAAAAACAAACCGGTCAAGTAAAGTATGTGTTTGCTGACAAGGACGGTGAACAGATGGGGCCTTTTTGAAATCATAATGTTGGTTCTGCTTTTCTAATAAAATAATCCTATAGAAGTGTTAATATTGTGTTTTTTGAATCAACCAGTGTGTGTGTATTTCAGCAGCATGTTTTCATTGAGACATGTTTTGTTGAATAATTTGGACATATTCTGTCTACTTATTCTCAATAGGATCCTTTCATATTCACGGATGAGCTTTTATGTGATTATTGAAAGACTCATTTTGTAAAAAATCTCTTCACAATATACTTAGTTACCACCCCTTAAATAGTGTTCTGTAGCCATGCCATGATGCAGCACTCCTCACAAGAAATTTAATTTTCAGGTTATCACAACAATTTTGTCTTTCACCACAATGAACACTACAATACTTATCCTATAATCAACAATAACATGATGATGACATTGTGCTATGTTAAAAGTACTCTAAAATAAATACAACACAGCGTTTTTCTCTCATCTTTCACTAATCACACAAAAAAGCTTATCCGTGAATGCGAAAGGATCCTATCGAGAATACGTAGGCAGAACATGTTTAAATTATTCAACGAAATATATATATATATATATGGGCAGCAATCCCTCATTTATACAAGTATCATTAAAAATGGCTGACGTTACATTTTTTATTTAATATGGACACAAGAAAAATTAAATAAAAAATACTTGATTGTAGTACCTTGTCAGTTGTTTTTAATGAGACTTGTATAAAAGAGAGATTGCTGCATATATATATATATATATATATATATATATATATATATAATCTTTATCCACATCTACCACTCAAGGAGGTGCTGGAAAGTTCTTTGCTAAAACCACTTCCCAAAATCAGCACTCTGCTGTTTAGCCATTAAAATTTTTGAAATTGACCCAGGCTGAAAATTTTTCAGCACCTCTTTTATTTTTCTCTCTGCATGAGAACAATGATTTTTTTTTTTTTTTTTTTCCCCCTCCCCAAAACCTGGATTTGATGGGGGGTTATTTTTCTAAAGTGAATTTAATTCAGATGCTAACATTCTAGGAATGTCACAAAATATTTTTACATTTTATTGTCAAGCTGAACTGAAATGAACAAATCATTTTTCTCTTCTTTTTTATTTATTTTCTTTTTACATCCTTATAAATGAAAATGGATATAATGGACTACAAGTGTTTTAAACTTTAAGGATTAATAATTGATAAAAATAAATGAACGGTGAATTTCTTCTGTAGGGATTATTGCTTTAAGAAGTAGCTGTTTCACACATCAAATAGTTTAAATGCCTGTATTAAAAATAGTGAAGCCACTTTTTTTTTTTTTTTTTTTTTTACAATAAAATATCCCATATCTGTTCAGGTGTCTATTTTTATTTTTTAATTTTATTTATTTGTTTATTTTTGCTGTTAATTATTTGTACAGTGCAATTTTATACTGAAATGTTCAACTGAGTTGTATTCCCCTAATATACTAAAAATTGATTTTATCATTTGTCTTTGAGTTAAGAAAAAAAAAAAAATGTTCTTGCAGTCTCTGACTTTCTAGGATGATATTGTTATTTTCATGCAAACTATTGTCCTCATCTTTGTTGTTATCATTACACTGTTTCAGCACTTTGACCATCATCAGGTGTATTTTGATCCCAGTTGAACTGAACCCTTTACTTAATATGTTAAAGTGTTGTTTCATGAATTTGTTGACATAGTAATTCTGAGTTCAATCCCTGGGTTGGGCAATGTGTGCATGGACTCTGTGAAAATGAAGTGAGCAATAACTAGCTGTACTAAAATAAGAATTTGACAAGATATCTCTAAACATGGGCAGTGAAACGAGAACAATCTATAAATTATATAAAGGGATCAGTTCAAAATTCCCTGTAGGTTACCTGGATCAATATACACCTGATGAAGACTAGAGAGCACAACAGCTGAAACATTTTGATAATAACAAAGATGAGGACAATAGTCTGCATGTAAATGATCTAAATAATTTCTTGCTTTGTTGTTGGTGTTTTTATATATATATATATATATATATCTCTGTATAGTATCAAATAATTTAAGCCCATACCGGGGTGGGGTTCCCCCCAAGGCAGTACCTTCAGGAGGGGGCTGGGTTTATTGTCTGGTGCCTGAGACATCTTCAAAAGGGGAAGTTCCAAGGGGGCTTGGCCAATTCTTCCACAATATTAATAGAGAAAGTGGTGACTGATTTTAGTAACCTAGAAAAGGTTACTGAATGAGGAATGATCAAAACGGGGGTTGGAAATGAAATGGTAATCTTTATAACGTCAACAAAATACAATACTTGCCAGCAACGTGAAGTAGGTAAACCTTCAGTGGATGAATCTATGAAATTTCGTAAGGATAAAACACAATCCCTAAACTTTCCTTTTCTATCACGGAATAATTGGTTTTGTCTGGAAGAAGCATCCTGGATGAGTGTGTGACACTATTTAGCTATGGTAATTGGCTAATTAACCATAGAGATTAAAAACGGGAAAGACATAAGGCAAAAAAAAAAAAAGGGGTCTACCTCGAAAGATAGACGGATCGGTGTTAAAAGGAAGATTTTATTTCATTTACAAACAAGTTACTTTTCACAAAAGACAGTAAACCTGTGGAAAAAGCCATGTGTGGGGTCTTGTCAAATTGATTAATATCATTGTGAGGGAATGCCTTGCCAAGGGAAACAGAATTCAGGAAAAAAATCAAAGAACTAAAGATATCGGGCCGACACATGGCGGTCATAAAAAAATTTTGACCCGAGACGATTTTAATTATCTTTCCAAGATATCATTTATTTTTAATTCTTGAGTGCCGGCGAAGAAAGGCCATATGGCATTTGTGAGAATTTTGGCATGAGAAAGAAAATTGTGGAGAGAATCATTATTATTTATTTTATCAATGTGTCGATTCAGACGCGGAGATGTTGAATGGCAATATGGTGTATGTAAACTTTTGGCATGAGACAGAAAATAGTGGAGAATTGAGATTTGGCGAGATAAAAGAATTTAATTTCTTAACAAGCCAAGGATTCCATTATAAAGCTAACTTAACGAAAGGACCAGATGGCAAACTTTGACAGTGATTAATGGTGTCGATATAGAGGGCTGGCTAAGTGAATTTTGGGTGACCAAGAGATACAATAGAAATTTGTGAATTTTGTAAACAAAAATTCTAGATTATAATTTTAAGGAGGCCAGCTAAGCCACACCTGCATGACCAGATGTCATTGGTTGGGTGGTAGCATAGGTGATAGGTGTAGAAGTTGTTAACACCCACTGAAGGGATTGGTATGAGATATCACTGTGAGAGAAGAAGAGTCTAGGAGGATAGCTCTCCTCTGACCTTCCCTCACGGATGACGGAGAATCCCCCAAAATGGAAAGTGATTAATTTTCCAAAAATGGGAAGTAATCAATTTTCCAGGCCTGACAACAAAGAGATTTCTTGTTGGGAATCAAGATTACTGAGAAACCCAGGTGGCATCTGGCCCCGCACCGAGTTTTTGTCGGAACCTATATAAACGAATATCCCCAGCCTGAGTTTACAGTTTTGCAGTTCAGTTCGACAGTTGAGTTGGAATGAGTTCAAGTAGCAAAAACCAGAGTGTTGCCTCGCAGAAGCTGACCGAGAGATTCCACGACCTCCGACTTCACCTATCTTTACCAATACCAAGTTATATTGACGAACGAAGCCAAGCCAATACCTATGAACTAAGCCAGTTGGCTTAAGATACCAAAACTCGCTTAAGAAAGGCAAAAGTGTCACAAATCCATAGAAAACGGGCTGGGAGAAAAACACACTCCTGTATATAACAGACAGATAAAGTTGAATTGTTATTTCTCAACATACTTGCTCTTGGGTTTTGTTTTATTTGCTGCTTTTTCTTTACGCTTGTGCGATATCACCTTCAGTCTGGGCTCAATTTACACTACGGCCCGATGCCTGATTGATCTCGTCTACCTAAGATCAGTCACGTGGGTAGGTTAGACTTGAAGCCAAAGCAGTTACTTCGGTAACCAGATGTTGAAAGTGAGACGGGAATGACGGAGCTGGTATCGAACTGGGAACGTCCACAGATCGACTGGGACACAGGCTGTTGGCAGCGACGAAGAGTCAACCCCAAAATGCTGGTGGAAGAAACCTTACAGTTTCACGTCACGACTGGGAATTGACCATAAGCTGACAGCGCAGTGTCACATATTTGCGCCGCGACCACCAGAGAGTGTGTCACAGGTGTGCAATAATAGGTTTAATCAAGCTGTCTTCGAGTTTATGCATAATGCAGGCTCGTATTCTGTATGAACTAGTGTCACTTGCTACGATTATTTCTTTTTTCAGATCATACTTGTTTTTGACACATTATGATCCCAAAAATTTTTTCAAATGCTTCCTGGCAATCCGTCATTCAAACCCATTTAGAGTTATTTTTTAATAGTTCATTTAGTGAAGCTCACAAACAATGCCTGTTTGGCACAAATACGTTGTAATAATTTGCCAAACCCTGGAAACTTTGTAGGGAGCTGACATTTTAAGAGCAGGCATGTCTTTCATACCACTGGCTCATGTTGGATCTGGTCTCATGCCATTTTTAGCAATTAATTTGTGCCAAATATTTGATTTTATTTGCATTTTTCATCTTTCTGCTTGAAGCCATAGTCCTGAATCCTTCTGAAAACGTCAAAAACATTTTTCTTGTGTTCTTCTGGGTTTCCATTTTTCAGCAAAATGTCATCTGCAAAGTCAAGTCCACTAAGCATCTTATCCATTACTTGCCAAATGATTAAATTTATACATTCCTCAATATGTGTTTATTGTTAGTAATTTGGAACATTCATCGTCCACTTCAATCTACAGATACGTGTCACTTAGGTTGATTTTCGCAAATATCTGACCTTCGCTAAGTTGAACAAAAAAATTCCAGCCCTGGAAGTGGGTAATAATAACTTTTGAGGGCATTGTTTAAGCCCATGGAGAAATCTGCACAGACACATCGCTCTTTAGACTTTTTCTTTATATATATATATATATATATATACATACATACACACACACCATTGGTGAAGCCCAATTGCTATAGTCAACTTTAGATAAAACACCCATTTTTTTTTTTTTTTTTTTTTTTTTTTTTTTTGAGTCCGTCAAGCTTATCATTGATCTGTTTTAATAATGCAAAGGGTACATTCGTTTTTGAAAACCGGTTGTACATTTCCCTTTAGTTCAAATTTAGCTTTCATTTTATTGCACCTGACTAACTTACCAGAAAATACATCTGAGAATTAAATTTTCAATTCCTTCTTTAAACTTTCTGCTTCATTGGTAAAACCTTTAACTTCTTGACAAAACAAACTGATTGCACTATTCCGTAAATTAAACTGATCCCTCCAGTCTGTTCCAAAATGGTTACTTGTATTTTTCATTATAGACAGTCTTAATTTCAACGTTTTCATTATTTACATTATTCGGACTATTGTCCTCATCTTTGCCACCATATTTATTACAACATTTCGGCCGTTGTGCGCTCCGGCCTTCTTCAAGTGGTTGGAATGTCAAACTGAACCTTTTATTTCATTCACTGGGGTAGACTGTTCTAGTTCCACATGCCATGTTTAATGGATGTCAGTTATCTCCTGTTAATTTCCCTCTGAAAATTCTCCACTGCCTTAACTGAGTATTGAACTCACACTCTTTGGGTCCTGTCACTAACGCCTTTATCGGCTGTACCATGTGTCCTTGAGGATATCTCTGTATTATAAACTTAATGTCTTCAGCAACCGTTTTTTACCAGTGCTCATATTGCAATTTTTGCTGTTATCATTACATGTTTTTACCAGAGCTCATATTGCAATTTTTGTAGTTATTATCGCTTTTCTCTGGCACTCCTTGTTACTGGTTCCCATATTGTGTTTATTTCTATGCTTGGTCGGCTCAGGAGATTTTTGTGGCCTAGCATATGTGCTGATTCCTTAAGTTCACAAATTTTCCAATGGTGTTCTTTGTCTATGATCTCAACCTGATCCCACAGAGGGCGGTGATCTCCCTTCGACGTGGATTTTGGCCACATCCTCGTCACCAAATTGTTGTAACCTAGAAAAGGTTACTGAATGAGAAATAACCAAAACAGAGGTTGGAAATGAAGTGGAAATCTTTATAACATCAACAAAATACAATACTCGCCAGCAGCATGAAGTAGGTAAACCACTGCTAGTGGTGCACTACTTACACAGCATATTACCCCCACTTACAATAGTGTTCAACATATTTATGATGATTGGGACATATCCATTAGTGTTCATTGGTAGGGTATAGAACACTGATCCAATTTGAACCCAAGTTAAAAGGGGATGATAAAATAAACTTGCTGTAGTGTTGTAACAGAACATTTATCACAATCTGGAATACAAATAATGAACTACCTTTTTGTGACATTAAGATAAAGCTTTTTTTAATTAAAAAAAAAATTTCAATCATTTATATATTTTCACTCCATAGTATTGACATAAAAATCCTGACTAAGTTAAAAAAAAAAAAAAAAAAAACTGGAATGGGGTGTTCTGGGAATGGGGAGGGTTTAACTAATAATTTAATTATATTCCTTTTTTTATAATTTGGAGTGTATGTATATGTGGAACATAGTATTAAGTTGAAAACTCTTTTGTCTTTCCCCACTCTCTCTTTCCTCTCCAGTCTCTTCCCTCTCTCTCCACTCTTTCCTCTCTCTCTCTCCTCCCTCTCCCTCCCCTCTTTCTCTCTCTCTCTCTCCCTCTCCTCTCTCTCTTTCCTCTCTCTCCCCCCTCCCTCTCTCCCTCCACCTCTCTCTCTCTCTCTCCCCCTCCCCTCTTTCCTCTCTCTCTCTCCTCCCTCTCCACTCTTTCCTCTCTCTCTCTCCTCCCTCTCCACTCTTTCCTCTCTCTCTCTCCTCCCTCTCCACTCTTTCCTCTCTCTCTGTTGTCTTTTGAAGGGTACTAAAGAAATGTTTGACAAAAGTGGTAGATAAATATAAATTTGTTCAGAGTTCATAAGATAAGTATAGAACAAGAGCAGTGTTTTTTTTTTTTATTTATTTATTAGGTTGTCCCAAAAGTTTGTAAACACTTGCAAAAAATTGAAATTTTACTCGCCAAGTAATAACAAAAACAACAAAAATTATTCCTCAAAATAAAGACAATCATTTTCCAAGACTTTCTGCCATCAATCTGCAAGCTTTTCGATCTGGTGAAAGTACCATTCAGCCGGCTTCGAATCAAAGAATTCTTGACACGCTTCCTTGACTTCATCAAACGAGTGGAATTGGCGGCCCTTCAGAAAGTGTTGCATTGAGCAGAAAAGGCCGTAATCTGATGGAGCACAGTCAGGACTGTAGGCTGGATGTGGCAGAACCTCAAAGCCGTCCAGCTATTCAAACTTGTCTTTGGTCTTCCTGGCGGTGTGTGGCTTGATATTGTCCTGCTGCATCAAAGCGCGCTTTCGGTTGATCAGAGCCGGGTACTTTTGCTTCAACTTTTCGTAGACCCGCTCCAGTTGCTGACAGTAAAGTCCGGCACTGATGGCACGACCATTCGGAACAAACTCAAAATGCAAGATTCTTTCAAAGTTCCACCAAACGCACATGACTTTCTTGCCGAATCGATCTTGTTTTGGAACCGACGGTGTCTCTTGCTCTTTCTGAACCCATCACTTGTCTCGATTGTGCTGGACCAGATAGACCCATTTCTCGTCCGATGTCACAATGAGCTTCCAAAAACGCTCGTCCAATGGATTGCTGAGCAATTGACGGCAAATTTCAACTCGTCTGTTGGCTTTTGCTTCGGTGAGTTCATGTGGATCTTGGCGCGGCTTTTTGTGAACAAAATCAAGTTGCTTCAAGTGTCGGTGAATTGTCGATTTGCCAACTCCAAGCTCATCAGCCAATTCTCGAGTGCTCGATGAAGGTGCAATGTCCAACCTGGTTTGCAAGTCTCCATCATCCAACTTTAACGGCCATCCTGAACGAAGCTTATCTTCAAGACTCATGTCGCCAGAATCGAAACACTTATACCACTTTGAGATCGCCGCATATGCAATTGTTCCTTCACCTTCGGCAGCACAAATCTCTTCTGCAGCTTTTCTGGTTGAAAGACCTCGCTTCCAGCAGTAACGAATCAAAACTCGCAGCTCATTTATCAATTGCTATCTGGAATACAAAGATGAAGATCACTATAACAATATAAATGCAAAAAACAATTAAATAAAAATTTTAATGAAATAAAATTTTTTCAAAATTAATAATAATGTAAAAAAACAATTAAAAATTGCATAAAATTCAATTTTTCGCAAGTGTTTACAAACTTTTAGGACAACCTAATATTTACATTTTTGTTAATGTTATAATATTTCAGGATGCTCTTCACAGATCCCTCTCTTTCATTATCTGCAAATTGTCATTACATCTTGGGAACGATATTGGAATGGTTTCTTTTCCTTGTCTCCAGTTTTTGATTTAGAGTTGTCCTAGACTAACTGCCATCCAAAGCAAGAGAGTTCAGTTTACTTTGCTATTTAACCCATAGATGGGCGATAAGAAATGAATTCATAGCCTTTCCCAAAGACTAGAGTGGAGTTTTAACTCTGCTCAACAGTTGCACTTTCTACATTGATAACTATTGTACTACCAGCAGAACTAGCAGCATCATCATTATAATATTAATAATAATAATAATTTATTCCATCTCTTTTGTCTTTTCATAAGTTTTTGCTTAAATGTCACAGTAAACAAACAACCGTAACTGAGCACTTCATTTAATATAACACATTTTTCATTTCATATAAATACTCACAAGTGAATCTGTTTATTGGAATTCTTGTTAATAATAAACATGGACATTAAGTGGTAATTTTTTTTCTGTACCCTCAGGAGAGAAAGGGCTGGGACAGAAGACAGGAAAACCTCTTCACTACAAAGGTGCCCCATTCCATAGGGTCGTCAAGGACTTCATGATCCAGTGTGGAGACTTTACAAAAGGTAGGGTTGTTTGTAAATTTCTTTTTTTTTTTTCCCCTCTCTCTGTCCTTTGTTCTCCTCCTCTCTCTACTTAGTGTCATTTCTAAACCAAATCTACCTATTGTTGTATTGGAAGTCAGTAGAAAATAGATCTTGTCATTTTACCATTCAGTAAAGCTCTTCAGAGAAGGAACTTTTCTTGGATAGTGGACACCAAGCTATAGCTTTTTACAGAATAAAACTATTTATATATTTGCATAGATAAAATCTAAAGAAGAATCATCCATATTATTGGTCCTGATCTGGAGGCTCATCTTCAGTCACTTTCCCACAGCCATAAAGTTGTCTCTCTGTGCCTTTGCTATAAATACTTTCATGGTAATTGTTTGGCTGAGTTCTTCACTATAGTACCTAGACTTTTGGAATTTAAGTGCAGTACTATACTGGCTTTGGGTTTTCATCAATTAACAGTTGAGTTGGCTAAATGTAACTATATTCTATGCTAACAGTTTCTTTTCTCACTTGTGGAACTCCCTTCTGGCTCCATGCTTTAATCTGCAAAAAATTTAAATGCAATGTCAATCCTTATCTACTGTCCTCCTGATTACTCTTTTCTTTTCCCACTCATTATTAATGTTTCTGTTCCTAATTCTTCCACACCCTGTAACCCCTTGTGCCTTAGTGGCTTTACTGCCTTGCATGGGGTGCATGGTATGCTTGTATGTTTTTAATAAGATAAAAAAAAAATACAGCATTTACACCCACATAGTTTTTAAATATGTGAATGTGTAGTCTTTGTTTTTATTTTATTTCTGTTGTTTTTTTTTTTATTACAACTATCAGGTCATTATTTTTTGACTAATATGTAAGGAGCATGGATCATATTTAAAGAATTCTCCAGCAGGATGTGAACTTAGCTCCTTTAGCTTTGATAATGCTTCACTTAAGAAATTTTGTTATTAGTTATATATGCTTGTCATTTATATACATTGTGGCAGACAGAGTATAACACTTTAAATGATATTTTTAGTGGATACTCTTATTTAAGTACACACTCCATTTATTTGTTAACCAGTATGTTTATTTTTGCCTACTGACCTTATTAAAGAAGATGGGCACTCTCTGGAAGGATTTGAACTTGCATACTCCTGGGCAGATGGAACTGTTGTTAGATCTGTTGTGCTGCCAACTGACCGAGCTACCAATAATTTAGCTGCTCGGGCAAGGTTGAATAGTATATTTAAGTGACATTCTTCTTGTCATTCACATCTAGAAATTTTTCACATCTGCTTAGTTTTGTGTTCAAACATAGACAAAGCAATTTCTAAAGAAGATGGATTTTTTATTTATTAATTTAACAGATTTTATCACTTTAAAAGTTATTTTTAGTGGATACTTGTATTTGAGTAGATGTTCCGTTTATTTATTAAACAATATATTTATTTTTTTCTACCTGCCTGTATATTTAAGAAATTTTATTAAAATTTGTCATGCATGGATAGATCATGTTTGGGAATAATTTCTTTTTCAATTTGGACATTAAAAGGAGAAGTAAGCCAATTTTGTTCATGCGTTTTCTTTCGTTTTTCAGGAGATGGTACAGGAGGAGAATCAATATATGGAGGAGTGTTTCCTGGTACGTATTGCTGGTATGTAGTTTGGATATTTTACTACTGGTCAATTTAGTCTGGTAGGTATACACACAACCATATATATATATATATATATATATATATATATATATATATATATATATATATATATATATATATATACATTTAGTAATTGGTTGTCCCAGGCATATCTTGATCAACTTTGACTTCAGCAGTTGTCCTCTCTCCACTCCCCTATCATTTAATATAATGAATCCATTCAATTGTTTATCTGCAGTTTCATCTTCCTTTTCTACATTGTAATTTCAGATGAAAATTTTATTCTCAAACATGATCAAAAGTTCCTGCTTTCTATGGCCAATCGGGGTAAAGATACTAATGGATCCCAATTCTTCATGTGAGTCAGTTTTCTTGAGAAATGTTTTATGCATTCTATATGGTAGACAGGAATCCCTCAGCTAGTGTGGCTAATGTGTACATTAAAAGATAATCGAATATTGTAACTTATAGGAAATGATGTAATTTGTACCTCAAATTTTAGTACATCCACAATTAATTTCTATTTCATGTATTTTTTAATTAAATATAGGTACATATAAGAACACACAATCAAAATGCTATGAATTAATGTTTATTAATCTGATTTTTTTATAAAAAAATTATTTAGAAAGAGGGGTTTGCCACATGGTATTCTTCTGTTTTTCATATAAACATTTTTCAAACATATAATAATCATTAGTATTTTAACCTGAAAATTTTATTTATAATTATTCCATAGTAAATGTATACATCTTTTATTTTTTGATATTTTTCAATAAATATAAATTTCTGTATCTAATTAAATTGTCCATTTTCTTCCTTTATTTTTTTCTTTTAACAATAAACGTGAAAAAAAATCATATTCAAAAAAAATTTTTAATTAACAAATATTCAAATATGCATTTTTATTATCGGCTTATATTATAAAATTGATCTATTTATAAGCAGCCTTCTTTCTTTTTTTTTAACACTCCTGTAATTACTTAGATAACATAATACTTGACAAACAAAAGAGTTTTCCATTTTTAAATTTTTAAATTTTTTTAATTAATCAGTAACTATAAAAAATAAATTTTCAGTTACTATAGTTAAATTAAATGATTTACTACATTAATTGAGTATTTTGTATGCACTAATCATATTTTGGTATATAAAAATTTTAACATACTAATTGAAACCGCATTAATCAAATATGCATTAATTGAGGAGTCCTGTACTGTGATTGATTTTTATTCAATATTTTTTTTTTTTCACCATTGTTTTGGTTATTTATTTATAAAATTCAGGTTGTGATCAATTATTGAAGAGAGCAATCACTTATATGTTGCAAAATACCAATAATACTAAAAAGTCTATTTTTCTTTTTCCAGAACTACGAAGAGTGCACCTCACTTGGATGGGTAAGTATTGAATTGATTGTAGGATTTGTAATGGTAAAATTAGCCATTTTCATTTGGTATTTAGTGACCAAACTGTGTTACTGTCAGTTTATAAAATCTCTTTGTCTTTTTTTCCTGCTCATTCTTCTTTTTTTTGCTCCTCCTCCTCCTCCTCCTTCTTCTTCTGCTCCTCCTTCTTCTTTTTCTGCTCCTCCTTTTTCTCCTCCTCTTCCTTTCTCCATCTTTTTTCCTTCCTCTCTTCTTTTTTTCTACAGTTTTCCAGGAAATTACACTCTTCAAGTCTATTAAACGTTATAGCCCTTTCTAATATTAATGTGAATTTCTTTCCAAACTTTTTTTTTTTTTTTTTACAGAGGGGAAAAGTTAAGTTTGATTAAAATCATTATTTTACCTGTTGTCCTTAAGATTTGTGAGAGTAATTCATTTGGCATTATTTTTAACCATTGATCATGATAACCTTTGAGAAAATGGGTCTATATAAAGATGAGTTTCGACATTTCTGTATGACATTTATGTGAAAGCCTACATCTGATGAGGCTATTTAAGAATGTTCATCAGCTATGTATTTCAATTGATATTTAGACTTGGGCGGATTTTTCCTTGAATTCAGCTTAAAAAAAAACTTTTTTCTGGAGAATCAAGTTATAATGAATAACTTCATGTAGTGAACAAAAAAATTAAAATTAATGACTGGGTTAGCATTGTTCATGTTAGACTAGCAGATTGTCCTATTATTATTATTATTATTATTAATAATAAACAAATTAGGATTAGTCAGCCCTTTCAGAATTTTATTCTGGCTTATCTAATTAATATAAACTGGTAGCTTAATTACATATTTAGCAGTGTCATGTCATGATAGACATTTGCTTGGTCTAGTAATGTCAGGCTTTATGTGTATGCAAGAGAAGTGGATAGTTTAAGCATTGTACTTTTAACATGACTGATTTAAAGATTTTTAAACAAATTGGGATGTTAACTTATTGAGTTAGGTCTGAGAGAAATTATCTTTTGATTATTTCCTTTGTGAAAAATTTCTGAACAAGAATCATGATTAAAAATAGTAAACCTGTAGGTGGAGTTCCCACCCCCATATATAGAGAACTTGAAGCAGAATACTATATTAACAACCGATATTGCTTGGGTGACTGAATCTCATCTTCATTTACTTGCTGTTGTTAACACAGCAGGAGCTAAAGAATGGATTGGCAGATGCATTGTGATAGCAGCAAGGATACAATTAAGTGATCCAATTTAAGCAAAATCTTTTTGTGCATTAGTTAAACTCCTTTTAGGACAGGTTTGTTTCTTTAATACATATAAAAGTGATAAAAAAGAAAAAAAAATGTAAAAAGATAAAATTCTTCAATGGCTCGTCTCTTTTCATTCTCTTTTCAAAATTAGAAGACAGAATTGCTAAAAAAAATATCTTGTATAATTATCTGCAAACTTGAAAATGTCACATTTAAAAAGAATAAACAAAATGCTGTCACTTGGAGAGAAAAAAATGTTGAATATTTAAGATGGTGGTGTTGTTTTGTAAGTATATTTGCATTTATTTAATAGCTTTTGATTTTGCTTTCAGTCTGGACAGGTAAGATAATATTTCTAATTCACTTTTGTTAATTAACTTTTCTACTTTATATGTACATCCCTCTGCCGCAAGTCATTTATGATCATCTACATGTAACACTTGGTGAATAGGAACCAGACGTTGTTTTTTTTATTTGCATATTTAGAGGACTTCAAATGTTTTTCTTCATATCTCCAGGCATTGAATTGTAATTTAGTTACATTCTATGTGTATGAGAGACAATGAAAAAATTTTTCATGAGCCAAATATTTAATATTAAGGAAGTAAATGAGTTGCTGGTTTTCCGTCTTGAAATGAAAAAAAAAATGATTATGAAATGACCCATTTTGATGCCTGTATGTCAAAAGAATCGTTATTCTATTGTCTATTCATATTTTTTCTGTAGGGTTCATGTTGTATTTGGCCATGTAATTAATGGTACTGAGGTTGTTAAAGAAATTGAGAACCAAAAGACCAACAATCAGAGCTGCCCGATTGAACAAGTTCGCGTTGCCAATTGTGGAGAACTTGTACTGCAAATGAAACCAAAAGGTAAACAGCATATGAATATATATAGTCAAGTCCATTAGACTGTTTTACAACATGGAATAAAAGTAACATGGACAAAAAAAAAACAATGCTTGTAGGTAATCAATATTTCATTAAAAAAAAGGAGTTTGTTTAGTTTTGTCAGTACTTCAGTTAAAAAACTAGCATCACTCATTGTCTTTAACATATTTTGACCTTTTTTTATTTTTTTCTATACTTAAAAGATACTCACTCATTTTTTTAAGGAGCAATATAAGTTATTACAAATAGCATTCTTGCTACTTGTAATAACTTGGTAATTTATCTATTAAATACAAGAAATGAAAAATTTTGATTGTAACAGAATTGAACCTACCGTATATACACAAGTATAGTGCAAGTTTTTATGGCTGACAACCCCCTCCCCCAAATGCAAAAATTATACACAAAATATTTTTTTTAAGAGTTTAAAAATCACGGACTTTTGGCGACTGGTTGCACTAGACACAAGTATATAAAATCCATGCAAAAAAATTTGGAGGTTGCCCTATACATGAAGTCAGTTTATACACGTGTATGTACAGTAATTCCAATTGTTTCATTTAATCAATCTGTTCTAGGCAAAGTGCATAAAACCCAACAATAAGTCCATTTTTCAAGTTAACAGAATTTGTGAATGATTTTTTTTTTTTTGCTCACTCTTTGTTTAATCTCTCACAATACAGTCAGGTTATCCCATAAATGCACTTTTATCAAACAAATCAAAACATTTACTTTCTCTGCTGTTATGAATCTTAATTGGTGAGTAATTTTGTGTATTTCTTACATTTTCATGTTTAAGGAATTAAAAATATTAAAAGAGCGGTAAGTTGTAATAAAAAAATAAAACTTATTTAAATTAACTTCATTAATCTTCTGTTTTTTGTTTTGTCTAAATTTATTGCTTTATTTTTGTTTTCCAGCTAAGAAAAGAAAACGTGTGTCTGAGAGTGAATCTGCATCCACCACCTCCTCCTCCTCCTCCTCTTCATCAGATTCCAGCCTGTCTTCCTCAGAGAGTGAGACAGAGAAGAAAAAGAAAAAAAAGAAAAAGAAGAAGAAATCCAAGAAAAAGAAAAAAGAAAAGAAGAAAAAGAAGAAAGAGGAAAAGTAAGTTGATGAATTTGCTTTCTTAGCTGAGCATCTGCTGTGACAATGCCTGATTAATTTCCTCTGCACAAAAATAGAAATGCCTCAGTATTGTACTGGGAACAAACATCTAACATGCACATAGAGAATGAGTTCGGTGAATACACAAAAATAGAAGCTTTATCTAATCAGTACAGCACCTGATTCTAAGTGAACCAGAAAACATACAAAGATTTATTAATGGCATTTGTAATCTTAGTGACATACACAGTGCAGACAACATTGAAAATGTTCACAACCAACCTGGAAAATAAAGAAAGGGAATTGTCAGGTTTTTAAAGACAAAAAAATCAAGGAATTATCAGGACAAACGGAATTTTCTAATGCAGTTTGATATGCATCAAATGACATTTATTATATGCTTTAGAATGAAAATTGTTTGAAAATAATTACTAAATGTTATTTAAATTATTATTTTTTTTTTTTAATCATTTCACCCCATGCAGTTAAGCCACAAGGTGTTACTGAGTCTGAAAGAATAAGAAAAAAGAGAAACATTAAAAAGTGAGAAAATAAAAAGAGTAATCAAGAAGATAGTAGTTAATGATTGACATTGCATTTAAATTTTTGAAGATCAAAGTTGGCTGGAAAGTATGGAGCTGGAAGAGTTCCACAAGCAAGAAGTATGAGAAAAGAAACTGTTAGCATAGAACTTAACCAATTCGACTGAATTGATGAGACCTTGCCACCAGTCTCGTCCTGTGCTTAAATTCATAAAGTCTAGGTGCTATAGTGAAGAACTCATCTGAACAATTATCATGAAATTATTTATAGAAAAGGTACAAGGAAGCCACATTGCAGCAGTGGAAAACTGACTGCAGTGGAGACCCCTGGTCAGGACCCATAATATAGTTATTCTCCATGATTAGTAAAACTTAAATAAAAATGTCTTGTTCCATTCATCTTTTTAGGTGTACCTGAGCACACCTACTACTGTCTGCCTTTTATGCGATGTTCCAAAATTGGGAAATTTCAGTAGAATCTTTCAAGTAATTATCAGGGAATTTTATTCAATGATTAGGCTGGGAACTCTGTTGTTCTGTGTTGATAGCAGATTCCATAGTAAAACTGTACAAATTATTTGGGGGACATACGACCACATCATGTTGAAACACCAATTCCCGTACAATCACTGTAGTTAAGCAATGTCAAGCCTTGTCAGTACCTAAGTGAGTGACCACTTAGGAATATCAGGTGCTATAAACTTATATAAATGTGTGGGTAGCTTGGAATTGTTAAGTGTAGAGCAAAGTTCCAATTCCAGTTGTGTTCATTATATTCACTTATGAGCAAATACCTTTTGGTTAAGGTATGGATCCATCTCTTCTACCTCCAGCTATTGGTTAATTAGTATGAATTGTATCACTAAATCATTACTATTTCCCCCAAAAAAGTTCTTACAATCTAAAAAATAATTTCTGTCTTTAAACAACCAGCAAAGCTTTGATAAGCTGTAGAAAATGAATGAATCAATGAACAAACTTCTTTGGAAAAAAAGTTGAAAGCAAAAACAAAAGAATGACTATTGACTACAAGATGACAGAAAGCCTGGTTGTCAGCAAATGAGGTCAATCCGAGGTGTTAGTGACATATTCGGGATTTAAAAATTAAGCAGGTGTATCTGGCTAGTGTAGTAACAGACAGCATATCAAGTCACAAAGAGATACAATGGGCCATAGTAATAACAATCTTTTCTAGAAACTGACCAAGGTATTAAGGGGTAAAGAAATGTCCTTAGGAACAAGTGCTGGACTGCACTATATAGCAGTTTATTTACAAATGGAAGACTGTTTGAATCAACAAATCTGCTTTGACCGACAAGTGTGGAGAACATGCATAGATTATATAAGAAAAAAGGTTTTAAGGAGAATAGGAATGAGAAAGAGATTGCTGTTATTTTGTAGTCACATAATGAGAAAAGAAGCCTTAGAGATTTAAAGCCCACATTGAAAGCAGGTATTGTGCTGACTCAAGATTGAAGTCTTTGGAAAAAGCATGAATCTCTCTCTTTCAATCCTCTATGGCCTAAAAAGCAAGGTAAATTGGGCTTTGTAGTCTTGAGTTACAATCAATCTAAGTGAAGGAAAACTTTAAATTCCAAATCATAAAGAAGACAACAGGAAACCATTAGAGTATCTTCCCAACAATTGCATGCCAATTCACAAGAATCTGTAGAGAATCAGAATTACTCACATTTTGAAGGAACATGGTATTAACCTGATCATAGGCAAACTGTGGCCTGTTTTACTTTCTGAATGGCATGCCTAATATAATGAGGAAAATAATGTTTTAAATTTTTGTTTTGTTTCTTTCTCACTTGTTCACTCACATTCTCTGTGTAAGGAAGTTGAGAGAAGCAGGTGTCAAAGGGAGATAACTATTAAATTTCTGAGTAACTTCCCTTATTTATTAATGCCTGCTGCATTGTGGGTACAGTTCAACTGAACCACATGCATAATGATTATGTTTCTTTCATTCTGTAACCTTTCATTAAAGTTACCATTGTCAGCATTTTAAACCATTTGTAATTTTCATTATGGAAAATCATACATTTAAAAAAAATATTTTGCTTTAGGAAATATATATTATGCTTTAGGAATGGGGAAATATTTGTACCAATTTTTTTTCTCTGAAATATTTTTTTTCATTTAAAAAGATAATTTTTTGTATTTACAAATGAATAGATTAGAATGAAATCACATGCAACAAAATCTTCTATTTTTAAATTATACAAAAAATATCTTCAAATAAAAAAATATCAACTCTTCCTCATTTCTTGACAGATGCTTACGCATATACTCTTTCAATGAAAAATTACTTTTAATTATTTTCATTAGTGCGGACTGTTTTATGATGAGCCATATCTCATGCGGCCACTAGTCAGAAAAGGTTGTTCATATCTGTATTAACTCATTAGCATTCAACACTTCCAAATCTACCTCGTAAATATCAGCTCTCAAAGTCTTATTGTTTGCCTGGCTTCCTGCATTATTTGCGATGATGTCATCATATATTATGGCAGAGTATACATAGGGCAAGTTACAGCATGTTGAATATTGAGAGCTGATATTTACATGGTGGATTTGAACTGTTTGAATGCTTGAGGTTAAAATAGAAAAAAAAATGATTTTAACTCTAAGGACAGTTATTAACTTTAAAGCATTAGGGTTTCTCATTTTGACTAGATGTTTTTTCTTTCTCATTGTAAAATGTGTACATGTAAAAATTTCCAAAGAACAAGTTAATATTCTCCATTTGACAGAATTTCCTTTATATTTTTATTAGACAGTAATATTTAAGAAACTGAAAATATTTCTCCTTTTATTATTAACCAATTAACTGCAGATGATAATTTCAGTCATTGCAGTTCAAGTGTGGTTACAAATTTCCATCAGTCACATACATACAACTCCATTCAAATGATAAAAGTTTTTGTTTTATCTATGATCAATGGAAATGGAGTTTTGAGTTAGAGCATCAAATAGTCACTCCTTCCTCTGATTAAACATGGCCATTTCGCTAGCAGTGTGCACCAAGGAGGGACAAAATGCAGTGATTCAAATCTGCAAAGAACATGCTGCTTCATCCATGATAACTCCCAGGTTTGCGATTGCCATCTCTCAAGCTTGCTGAATGTTCTCTTCAGTGGTTGAGATTCATGGGAATCCTGCTTCTTCTTGCATCACACTTGTCTGGCCACTTTTAAATTTCTCAATCCACTGATACACACTTCTATACAGTAATGCACTGTCGCTGTATTGTGTTAAAAGCCTGTGATGAATATGAGCTGACACACCGTCCGACCAGAGAAACCAGATCAGTGCTCTTTATTCCTCTTTGGTGCACCCTGCTAGTAGAGTGACCATATTTACACTGTAACAACAGCAAGAAAACTAGCATCATCAAGCAGTAAGCATACTTGAGCAGAAGGCAGTGTGACAAACCTAAAGATATGTTATGGCAAAACTGCAGATAATCTTTTTTTTACTTATCCTCGTATAATTTAATAGCAGAAAAGATGATTATTTATAAAAATGTTTTTTTTTTTTCTTTTCTCATAACTTGCTTCTCCCTTATCTTATTATAGAGAGGTTGAAGAAGACACAAATAAGGAACTAGTTCCATTCTCTACTGTTCGCCCAGAGGAAATCCCAGATGTCCCTGCTCCAAAATTTCTGTATCGAGGCAGTCCACAAGTTCCTGATAAACAAAAGTAAGCCTTTTGTTTTCAATTATTTTTATCATGTGTGAGTTCTGTATTGATATATATGGCTGGCAGACTACAAATTACTCTTATTATATCAAGATTAGTACAATTGTAGATCATCCACCAAGGAACGAACTTACTAAGAATGGCCTGTGAGAATAACTTGTGCTATAACAACTTTTTGTTTCAACATGAAAAGAAACTAATTTAAAAAAACAAAAAACAAATCAACATTATATACAAGAGGATCTCAGAAAGTAATGGTTATTTTGAAATTATGTGGTAAAACAATAGGGAGGTGCTGACATGCAAAACTACATGTGCACATGGGATGATGGATAAAGGTCATGCATAGCATGGAACATGCACCATGAATCACTGAAAGGTGTATAAGTGGGTAGAACGCCTTAAGGTGGAAAGAACACGTGTAACAGACAAAAAAAACTAATCACTCATCAACATTGGAAGAACGCATCTAGAAGGTGGATGCCTTGATGAGGGAAGAATGATGGATCACATTAGCACAAGTGGTGGCATTCATAAGCATTAGCAATAGATCTGCACAAGCCATAGTGTATAATGACTTTGGGTACCCGAGCAAAAAAATAGTGCAGATGTGGCTCCATGAGCAACCCAAAAGCTTCTTTTCAGAAGGGATGAAGAAAATCATTGATGAGTGCATCGCCATGTAGGGGGACAATGTCAAAGAATGACATATGCATTTGTTGTTCATCAGTGGAAACAAAGGTGTATGGAAATTGCCTTTACTCTTTTGATTTACCCTTGTATACTGGTTTGCACAAAAATGTTAACCAAAAGACAGTTCTCTCTTTCTCCTTTTTTTTTTCTCTCTCTTTGAAGATTGTCTTTGTTAGCCTTAAAGGCAAGCCTCTCCATCATGTCTCTTTTGCTCCTCTTAGCATTGAGCATTTTCTCTTGTGCTGGAATACCATTTTCTGAAAGAAAAAAAATTTCTTTCTTTTTTTTTTTTTTTTCTTCTTCTTCCTCCTCCTCTCCTCCTTCTCATGCAAGTTTGGGCAGTGTTATCGACTATGAATCTTGCCATCTTGAAGCTGCCTGGATTGATAAAGGTGCTATTTTTGATCGCAGACACCAACTGCCTGATGATTGTGTGCTGTGCATGAAACTGACAGCTGCTTTACCCGAATTTAGTTAATAAAATTTAGCTCTACCACTGTATGGCATGGAGCAGTCAGGCAGTCATGTGCTCTGCGTGATACACATTTAGGCGATCATGTATCTTCCAATACATGACTGATGAGACAGATTTTTTTTTTTTCCCACAGTAGATTGCCATTTCTTTCTGCTGTAGATCAGTTGCTATCCAAGGCTATAGAGCCCGGTCTGCCCTGCTATTTTACCCATAGCTAGAGGGAGAAGAGGATTCATACCTTTCCCAAGGGTATTAGCACGTAGATGAATGTAATGGATTCGACTGGAATTCGAACTCGGCTCTTCGATTCCTCAGTCTGAGCTGCTGTCCATTACTCTACCATGGCATGGAGCACTGTACCCTTTTTGGTATAAAACCATAAGTAAATTCTTTTCAGAATTACTTATTCCCCTTCCACATATATATATATATATATATATAATCGCACATTGAGTGCTGGTGTTAATAAAATAGTGCTAGAAGTAATATAACAGCTATTATGTATATATTAATAAATATACATATTATCCCTCATATTTTTTTATATTTAAAATAAACAGGGATTAAGGGTATTTATTAAAAAAAAAATATTAAAATTAAAGGACCTAAAACTAATATATATATATAATTTTGTATTAAAAATCTATTATGAATGCAAAAAAAAATATTTTGTATTTAAGATAGGTGGGATTTATGTTTTATATTTACAATAAACAGGGATTAAAAGCTTTATTTTATTTAAAATAAAAGAGGATTAATTGTATTTTTTTTTTTTTTCTTTTAATTTTTGTATTAAAATAAATGGACCTAATTTAATCGTTATCTATCTGGAGGCAAAAATTGTTGGCATACACTTCTCTCCCTTTGCTGCTCTGGGCGCATTCTGTTGCCTCAAGAGGGTTGCTATAAATAAACTTATTTCTGGTAATTTAAGCTGGAAATAGCCTACTACTGCTTTGGAACAATTCTCCTACATGAGGTGTAACATCAGTTAAACCCACATTAAATTTTTTGTGATTTGTAAACAAAAATGGCCGCATCAACATCTGATGAAGCTTTTATTCAGTTTTTCTTTGATTCATACTTCAATAATGATTTTGAAGGCTTTACTCAAGTGGGTATTGATGGTGAAGTGGTTGGAGATGATAACTATGCTTATGATGTGAGGAAAGTGATGATGACCACTAGGTACTGAGTGGCTACTATCATCCATGGCTGATTACTGGCCCCATGGATGTACCTGATAGCCTTTCTGAAGGTGAATTAGAGCAAACAAATGCTGGTGTCTCCTTATATGTAAACACATGCAAGGATGTCACTTTTGGCAAAATGAAAGCCTTCATAGCCATTTTGCTTCTTATTGCACCCCCAGAACTCTACAAGGAGTAATAAAAGTTAAAGTATGTTGAATTATTAATGTATTTGTTTTTTATTTTGTGTTTCAATTTTTTTAAATTTTTGACTGTAAAGCATAATGCATTACATCAAAATATTACTCATCCATTCTTTTATTAGTATTCAAAAAATAAAATCTATTCATGCAATACAAAGTTATAATAGTTTTAAAACTGTAAGTGGTCATGTTTTTTGTGCCTTTTAAAAAAATACAGTGGTAGGAGAAACAATTCTAGAAAGAATTTAGTGAGGTAAAGGTTAAGTGTTTTAGATAACTAATTTTTCCACAAGGCATAAATTACATCTATTGCTTTTCCCCTTGTAAGATTTGGAGGGTTGGTACAGGTCCTGGAAATTTTGAAAAGTCCTGGAAAATTGACAGGACCTTTTCCAGTGATTGAAAAGTCCTGGAAAAACAAAAATAACCCAAAAGCTCCTTGAAAAATCTTGGAATTTTCTAAATTGGGCTGCACACACATCCCTTTTTTTAAAATGCTAAATTACAGGTATCTGGCTTTTTTACAAGCTAAAATTGTCCTTCAAGAAAAATGATTTTTCAGTCATCAGTTATATTTGGCAATTGTTGTGAATGGTGGTTTGTTTCCTAGTTACTTCTGTATTTTCTCATCTAGTTGACTAAAGAAAGGGAGAAAAAATATGAAGGCATATCTTCTAGCTGCTACCCTCATTCAAAGATAAGAGGCATCATAGAAGAGTAAACATCTCTATCAAAGATAAATTAATTCACACTCATTGAATTTGTAGTTGAAAGGAAAATAATGAATTATTTTACACTAATCAAATACATTTTAGTAAAATCTTGAAAAAAAATTTTTTTTTTTTTTTTTTTTTTTTTTTTTTGTACAATTGAAAAATTTTTTATTCCCATGTCAATTTTGAAAGTAAAAGTCCTTTGATCTCTAGTCAGCAGGGTAAACTCATGCTGAAAAAATAGATACTTTACACATCCTGTGTCAATATGTGTAAACTACATTTGACTAAATTGTTGCCAAAAATAACAAGTTTGAGAATAAAATTTGACTCAAAGAAAATATAAATGGGCAGGATGATGGAATAGTAAATGTGCCTTTTGAAAAATAAGAATGTTATTTTCAAAGTTTGTAGGCTAATAATGATCGTCATCTCTAGCTCTTGTGAGTGTGAAAAATGATGAAATATAATAAAACTTATTTGGCTTTTATTGCTTGGCTTTGCTGCCTACACCCAGTGGTGTAACCATGCTTAGCGGTCCGGTCCTCAGGGTCTTAAGACAACGCTTTAACCATGGGCTAACTCTGTATTGGTCAATGCTGGTTGTTGGTCACTGGACGCTTCAATCCACACTGCCTCTGCCCACGTTGTCTTTTTGATCTCAGAGCAATGTATAATCAAAGGTCATAGTCTCACAGCATTGGTCAAGCCTTATCTAGTGCTATATTAAGGAAAAAAATATCTTCACAAATTAAGACGAGAGATTCAGGGAGTTAATCTTCAGTTAGTTTATATAGCTCTTGGTACAACAAAATTAACCCTTCCTTCATCAATCTCTATAGTGACACTGGGCCTAATCTAAACTTCGGAAGACTTGGCTCAGTCTTAGAATCAGGAATTCTGGTGGCAGCTGACGTGGATTTCAGAGGCACTCTATGCAGCTTCTCAGCCCAAGTCCCTGAGCTCCCCAAAGTCATCTGCTTATATGTACTTTGATCCAAAACTGGTGTAGAGATAAAGGGTTCTTGGGATTCGTTGATCATTTAGTTTTCACATTAATTCTAATAAGGGCTTTCTTTGTTCTCTATTTCTACTTCCATAATCAACTTTCCAAATTTGGAGACTTATCCACCTTCCTTGGGAATAGTTACAGGGATAGATCTTTCCCCTAACTCCCACCTACTTCACTTCACTTCTCATACTGCCACTCCATACTGGCAGTGACAAATTCTCTTTTTCCCTCCTACCCTCCTACTTTCCAGGGGATGAATAACTGTTTTTGTGACAAATCTAATTTTTGAAGCATATAGGTGGACAAGCAGTGTTTTATTTTAGTCATTAATTTTAATTCTCTGAATCTTTTCTATTTTCCTGGAATTATCTTTGTCCAGTGAAAATATAAACCAGACCACCAGCCTTAATTGTACAGTACATCTGACCTGTTAAGTGAAATTCATTCTTATTTAACCTTCCAAGTGAGGGATAAAATTATTTCCCAATTTGTTTTCATCAATGAAAATATATTTGTTTTCTTAAATTCTTAACAAAGAAACTCTGTTTTCCATCCCTGGGTTGGTCACTATCTCAGTACAAACATAGAGCAGATCACCTGCCTGCAGGTTTTCATAAACTTGATCTTTGCAGCGGTTCATTCTCTGTTTTCATTTCTCAATTCGTTTTTGCTAACAAAAATATAATTCTCGTCTGCTTTTCTGTTTGCCAGTAACATGTGTTTTCCTAATTTCTCAAGAAAGGGATAAAATTGTTCTCCAGATATGTTTACATCCACATACCAGACAGCGAAAATAAACTCTATAAGAGAAGAAATCCAGACTGTCCCATTTTCACCAAAGAATCTCTCTCTCTCCCCACATCTCCTATTTTGGGCTTAATCCTTTTCTGCTAGAATCAGTGTTTAACCACCTCACAGCCTCAGTGTCACATTGCAACCATGTCCCTTTACTTTTGTATTTCTGCTATAGATAACTAGAAAATGTACAAATATGTGAACAACTAGACATTTGGCCAGATGTCATCAAATTTGTGAACTTAATTTAAAAAACAAAAATCAAAACAACGTCTCTACAGCACTGTCAAACATGAATGACATTTTATTTCCAGTAAAACTGCAGATTTTTGTTTCTATTTCAAAAGACATTGAACCATTTCTTATAAAATAGTGATAAACTGTTGCTTCCTTTCCTTGCAGACGATCTTTTTAGAGTGATCATGAAACTGTTAAGATTTGTAAAGGAAGAGCACACTAAAAAGATAATTACATTTTCCGAATTGAATGAATTTCTAAGAATTTTGTCAAACCAAACATACATGCATAAAGATGCTGCAAAGATAGTGTGGATTTCTGGCAGATAAGGTTATGCAAAATTTATTTAAAGAAGAAAATGTCAACAAAAGATCTGTTTGCATATAGAATTGCAACAATGTTCATCACCATCATTGAAAATCTATTGGCAAAGTAGATAAAAGTACCCTGGATCCATTTGTGAAAATAAATTACCACAGAAGACAGTTTAAAAAGATTTCTTTCTTACATGATGAACACAAAACAAGTCATCAAGTCTGATTGTGATGATATCGTCAGTCAGTACAAGAGTTCAAGAAGGAGGCTGCTGGAAACATTGCTTCCAAGAATTTCAGCAAGTATAAAGACCATCTGGACACTTTGTTCTACTCTTATTTGTCTAGCAACAGAATATCAGAAACTGGAAAGTTGTTCGCAGATTGCTATACTCTCTCATGAACAGGCTTCAGTGGAGAGAGGTTTCTCAGTCAATAAAGAAATTTCCACTGACAATATGAAATAGCAGATTCTGGTTGCACAGTGCATTATCATGGACTATATTTGGCCACATTTGTAGGTGCTGGGAATGTTCCCATGACTAAAGCTCTTCTCTCTAGAACAGCATACAACCAATACTTTGAGGCTAAGAAGAAAAAACAGCAGGAAGGAGCAACTGGACAAAAACAGAAATCCATGCTTATGAAAATTGAAGAACTAAAGATCAAAAAACACAAGCTTGAAAGTTGCACACAAGATTTGCTCAAGTCAGCTGACAGCTATGCAGACTCAGAACTTCACACATTGCAAAGTCAAATGCCATGCAAAGATTTGCAAAGGACATACATAAAAAATATCAAAATTGGAAGAGAAGTTGAATACTAAACTAGATGAAAAAATGTAATTTTATTGTTCTGTGCCATGTGCAACAAAAGCCATGAGTAATAGGGGTAGGTAAAATGTCTTGTCATTTTGTGAAAATTGCTATTTGTAGTTCTGTTCATTAAAACCATTATACTTCACAGGAAATGTACAACAGTCAAGAAATTTTGAGATTCACAAACCACAAGTAGTCTAGATAACTGAAATGTGTAGCAGTAAGAATTAAAGTGTAATTCAAAATTTTCAAGTGTAGTAGAACTCCAAACTGTGTAGAATGCTACACAAAATGTGTAACATAACCACAGGTCTGCATTCAGTTGTGCCTGATTTCTTCACTGCATTCAACTGATCCCTGTGACATGAATTATTGGAATCAACTGTAACTTTTCTTTGAACATCTCATCTGTCAAACTATTAAAAGATAAATCACAAAATTTGTGTTTTTGAAATTGATGAGCATTCACATTGTGTGTGTATCAATTTCAGTCCTTGAAACTTAACATAGTCCTGGAAAAGTTCTGGAATTTTTTTTACACAGATCTGTGAGAACCCTGGATTTGGTTTTTGCTACAATATCCCATGTAATAAATGGGTGTCATTCTTTGATTGCCAAAAATGTTTGGAGGGAACAGTGCTATTCATGTATCTTAAAATGCCTAAAGTTATTAATGATGATGGAATGCACGCTGACCTCCTCAAATCCATCCATACATCTTGATAGGCAAGAGTTTACTTTTTCACAGCACTCCCCTAATTAACTATATTTTGTCCTTTCAAAATTCTGTAATTTAAAATTGGAGTTTGTTCTTGAGGCTGGAGTCTCTTTGGCACCAGGAAATTCATACAGTATATGTCTGTATACAGTTGACTGAAGTTATTCGTCAGCTGGATCCTGTATGTCTTTTCTAGACCAATTTTTTGAGTGTTCTCAGTAAAGCGAAGTGGCTCCATTTTGTAGTCAGCTTGTACAGCAGTTATGAATGTTTGGATAGAAAAAAACAAAAAAAAAACATACAGAAAAATAGTGATAGAAAACTAGCAGCAAATTGGAAATTGCAAGAGAGAGTTGGGTGGGGAAATAAATAAATCAGATTCATTGGATACATGTAGATTTTCTACATGTTTCCAAATTTATAAAATGTTTCCTTTAAGTGAAAAGGTAACAGTTCTTGAATTAATTAGGGATCGTAATTGTATAGTGAGGTTTGCTTAAATCAAATCTTCTATTCATTATATAAACATTTATTACATATATTGTTGGAATTGTTGTTTTATTACTTATTGTAGCTAGTTTATAAAAATAAGCTTTATCCCAGGTATGTATGTATAGTAAAAAAAAACAAAAAAAAAACATCATATTGAGTTCAATACTAGAGTTCTTGGAATATATTCTCTGCAGATAAGTGCAAATTCATGTATGGTGTTCTCTTTTAGACCATTTTTGTTATACAGTAAAACCTCAGTTTAAAGAACTAATTGGGGAATTGTGTTCCTTACATCTGATAAATCCCTCATTTCATAAAGAAGACGTAAATTTTGTTGATCAAGAGAAAATATATAAAAAATGTTGCTCATGATTGTTAGCTACAATTTGAAAATGATATGAAAATGTGTCAGTTTGGACATGCATCTATCTAAAGAGATTAAGCTGTAACCATACATGTGCATTATTAGAATTGCCCTTCCAGAAATGTTATTTATTTTTATTTCACTATACTCACCCAAGTGTCACTGAGAGCAGTTATTTATAATAAGCCAGTGACCTTGAGATGGGTGTCTCACTCTCATAAACACTAATTATTGCCAAGTAGGGTTTGTTATTTATATTGTAAACTGTCCTTAAAAATAGCTGAAGAATTTGCAAGATTTTTCATTTCTAGCTGATTTTATTGTTAACAGTGTTGTTGTACCTTGTATCTTAACACTGAATGATTTGTTGCAGCATTTATCTTTGTTCGGTAAAACAAAAAAATCAGTTTCTTATGGCTCATGTAATCCATGAGTGCTTCCTTAAATTGAGGGTTTACTGTACTGCTGTGATGGATACATATTTACATCAATGTTAAATCCATGTGTATTAATAAACAACTTAAAGTTTGCTACATATTGCCAGTGAGTTGAATATTTAGCAAATAACTGAATTGTATTTATGTTAATTACATGTGGACCATCACCCTCTTTACTATTGTTATCTGTGGAATGGGAATAATATATCAACATAGATTAAATAAAGGGTTCAAATTGAAATTTCCTGAAGTTTTACAGGATTGGCAAACACCTGATATACAGTATTTAACTGCCCTTGTCTCTTGACTTAAGATTTTTTTAAGACTGGTTATTAGAAGTAATAATTACCTAAAACAATAAAGAAAAAAGAAAAACAGTAGCTTTTTTCATTTTCCTGTACCTTCCGAGCAGCTGATAAAACGATCAAAGAAAGATTATCTTACAATCCATCTTGGATTGTAAGATAATCTTTCTCTGGTCCTTTTATCAGCTGATCCACAAGAATCTGTCATTAAAATCCATAGTGTTATTACAAAAACTTTAATATCCCTTTTTTTTTCTCTCTCTCTCTAGATTGAATAGATTACCTCTGTAGTAATGGTTGGTTAGAGTTACCACTAATAAGCATGTATGTATGAATATACATTATGTATTATGATAAGGTAGTGGCAATGGCACTTGAACTGTAAGACCAATACTGACTACAGACAACTGCAATCCCTACTTGAAATATAATAATATGGCATTAGTGCAGGTTGAATTTTCACTTTTTATTTTAGAAAATTAACATTGCACTCATTGTGAAAACTGGGGTTTCATGTGATAAGTACTGACACCCAAAAATTAGATTCAGCTTTTTATCAATTTTTGAGCATTTAAGTTTAAAGATTATCTGAAAAAAATATACAGAAATACCTAATTTCCACAGGTTTTTTTGCTTACAAACTGACTTCAAAATTTTAACTATTTCAAGAATAAATTCAAATAAAGTTCTATTTTTTTGTATTAGATAAAAATATATTCAAACCAGAATTCTAATTATGAATCACCACAAGCAAAATATGCAATTTGATTAGTTAAAAATGTGTAACACCTTGCAAATGTGCAGATAAATTTGGCAACTCCAATATCGTTCCATTCATAAGAACCTCTTGCAGTTCATTATTTGAAAAATCTTCTGCAAGCATAGGTTCACAACCTCTATTTTATGACAGGTTGACCAGTGTATTACTTCAGAATTGTGGGTAAAGTACAGATAACTCTTACTTGATTAGCTTCCCGGAAAGCATCTGGATATTAAAATTTTGAGGAGATTGCTTCTACTACCAGATCATTTTTAAGTGGGTTGTTGTTTCTTTGACTCATTGTGTATGGTACTTTATTTTGGCCCAGTTCCTTGAAGAAAGTATAGCCTCTGACTATTGCAAAGCTGTGCTGATTATTTAAAGTGGAGATCAGCTTTTGCACACAGGCCATTCTTTTAGGCTTGGTACCATTCTGTGCATTGTAGTATAATGAATATTGATTCAGAATGAGGAATTGGAGAGCCAAGTTTGAATTCTGGTTGAGTTTGTTACGTTCCCTTACATGTAACTACTCTTGGGGAAGGTATGAATCCATTTTGTCTCCCTCTGGCTATGGGTTGAATATCAGGACAGACTGGGTTCTATAGCCTTGGTTGACAGCTAATCGACATCAAAAAGAAATGCCAACCTGCTGCATGAAAATCTGCCTTGTCAATCCTGGATTGAAGTGTGTATCATGTATGGCACTTAACTGACTGACCTTTCTACTGCAGTTTGGGAAGCTGTAGTTGCAGTATTTGAAGGCTTCCAACTGCCCTGCCATTCATCTACTGGTGTGGGGTCAGCTACAAGGTGTAATCTTTGACTTTACCCATTTGGAACGATAGATTCATAGCTTTTTGATGAGCATTAGTAAGCACAAACTGCTGTGGCTGGAATTTGAATCCTGTTCACCAATTCTACTTTTTATGTTGATTACTGTTATGCCATGTCCACATGTATCTCCCTAATTTTGCAAGTATTATAAATAAATGTTTCTACACACACACACACACACACACACACACACACACACACACACACACACACACACACACACACACACGTTTTAAAAATAAACCATTGATTTAAGTTGTTTTTTTTTTTCTTTCTTTTTTTATCTTTTTTTTTTTTTTTTTTTTTTAAGGAACCAGTCTCCACCAAATCAAAGTTCACGTAGACGTACAGAGAGCAATTACGACAGTCGAACAAAGTATTCCAATACAGGACGTAAGATTAAAGGCAGAGGAAGCTTTGTAAGTATTCATACAAAACTTTTTCTCTTCATTTTTTTTCTAACACTTTCTTAGTTGGTAATTTTTTTTTTTTTTTTTTTTTTTTTTTAAATGTCTGGCTAATTTAATTTAAGGGAATATGGAATAAATTGCATGTATCATAAACTGGATAAAACTAACAGATATTTGAAGATGTTAAACAATTTTTTTGCTTCTAAGAACCACAAATGTTTTGTTGATATTAACATTTAGTCTCAAGTAGCAAAGTTAATGCAAAATCCTTTTAAAGAAAAATTGAAAATTAATGGGAAATGCAAGAAATAGAAATTTATTTTGGATTCAGTAATTTTAAGTAATACTTAATGACTTCAATTTAGTTAACTTAAAAATGATTTCTTAACTGATTTCCTCTGAATAAATAACTGTAGGAGATCATGCCATTAAATAGTTATTAGCAGTTATATTATTTTTAAACTAGCAGTGATACCTGGCATTGCATGGACCAGTTTCATTTTATTTTCTCCACTTTTTTTTTTTAAATACTTGTGCATGCCATAAAATGGTATTTGTGAAATTGTCACAATTAAAAACGTTTGCTAGTTGTTTATTTCTTATATGACTTTTTATAATATAATTTGTATTTTCTAGATTTTCAAAATGGTTACATGAGACTTGAACCCACATATTAATAATGCTAAATAACTATCGCAGTTTAAAATATTCACCCAACAAACCTAAAACCACTTGCGTTTTTAAGAATAAAAATTTGTGTACACTTTTGACTAATATTTACAATCTTGGTACATTTCATGTGAAGTGTTTTTTTTTTTTTTTTTTTTTTTAAACCCCTCAGCGGTTTAGAGACCGTAGCATCACTCCACCTCACTGGCGCCGTGAACTGGACAAAATTCGCCCACTGGACAATGGCACCAAATCTACTGTTGTGAGCAAGGATGGGGCAGGTAGTACTCGTTGGCTGAAAGGAGACAAACTGGATGCTGCGAAACAGAAGTCTGTAAATCGTCCCAATGAAGGCAGCCGGGGCCGTGATACCACAGAGCGAGACTGGAGACGTGGTCGAAGTGGCAGCAGAAAAGAAGAAAAGGAAGAATCAAATTGGAACAAAGAAAATAGCCAGAGAAGTAGCAGTAGAGACCGTAGGGGTCGAAAGAATGAAGGAAGTAGAGATAGAGGCAGCCGAGAAAGGAGCAGTCGGGACAGGGGCAGTCATGATGGAGATAAAGAACGTCAACGGGACAGAGAACGAGAACAAGATAAACGGCATAGACGAAGTAGTGAGAGGGGTGAAGCAAAGCCTAGTAGCGGTGGCCGAGAACGGAGCCGAGAGCATCGCTCTGAACGTGAGAGTGAACGTGATCGAGACTCTGTGAAACATGCCAATGCTACTGCTGAGGAAGACAGGTATGTTTTATTGTGAGTTTTTTTTTTTTTTTTTTTTTTTTTTTAAAGGGGATAATTTACTGTCTAAGCTAAGGTGGATTAAATTTGACTTTGAGTAAGTTTCTTAAACCTTAGCACATACATGTGGGTAAGCGAATGACAAAATGCAAAAGAAAAAAATACTTACTGATGTGTTTTGTTCCAAGAAGGATATTCAGACTAATAACGGTTTTATTGATGGAATCATTTTTATATATAAGTGTCATATTTTTCCAATACAACAAACACTGATTACATTGAATCATTAAAGATAGAGAGGTGCTTAGCTTTAAATTTTGGTATCTGATGTACCGAGATGTTTAATTTAGCTGATCTCATACAGATTTTTATTGCTTTTGTTTTTCATTTTATCGCCATTATTTATAATTATCCCATGTATCAACAGTACTTTTGTAAAAGCAACATTTGCTGTGTGACTTTGGATGCAAATTTACTATAGAAGGTTCCAGAACTAATGCATTTTCAATACATTTTTACCATAAAGTCTACTTTGATTCCATACTTCTAACATCTCTGTCTAAATTCTGAAATTTTATTTACTAATTATTTATTGTTTTAACTATTTTTTCACCTCAATACGAGTAAATAGGTTTACCTATCATCCACTTCACATTCCTCCCCAGCCTTTTGATCAGGAGTAGAGGTTTATCCCTTGTTTCCTGCTTAAGATCAGGTTTCCACTTCTGAAATCTTGTGTCTTAATGGTATAGGGCAAAGTGATTAAAAAAATGTGTTTAAATAGGAAAAAAAATTAAGCTATTTTTTTAATTGAAAATTAGGTATATTTCTTTTCTGACTCAATGTAACTTACTACCTCTGAAGAATAACAATATTAGAGGATCTATATGCTTGTCAAAGTTGATTGAATTATAAGGTCTTATTGCAATTTTATATTTTTATTATAATTTTATCTTAATAATTCCTTCAATTGCTTACTTTTTTTTTTTTTTTTTTTTTTTTTTAAAGTACAATTGTTTCCACAAATAATTTAAATGACTTAAGAATTTCATTATTTGTCAAGAACAAGTTATTTTACCACTTGGTAGAATTTTTTTTTTTTCCCCCCAATTTTACATAACTTCAGAAATGCATTTTTTATTATCTTTATTATTATTATCACAATGTTTTAGCTGTTGTAGGCTTCACGCTTGTCATAATTAATAGTCACCTTCTGGACAGTTTGGTCTATATTGATAATTACTCCTTTCTAGAATTCAGGAAATATACGTAGTTATCTCCCTTGGGTGAAAAAAATCAAGATTTAAAAAGAACATTAGAATAAAAAATAAATATGTTCATAGTAGTTTTTTTTTTTTTTTTTTTTTTTTTTTTTAAATGAAAATATTTCTAGTAACTGTTTATTATGAGGTAATACGGAAAAGTTCTTTGTCTAGCCAACATGCTTTTCCACAAAAAAAAAAAAAAATTGGATGTATAGTCATTTGTTCAGATTATGAAAAGTGCTTTGGGCTGAGAACTTTTCAACATTCTCATCACTCATTATATGTAAAATATTCTTATTGGCAAAGAAAAGAGAAATAAGAGTTGTGTGTGTGTGTATATATATATATATATTCCCATCTACTGGCCTGAATATTTGAGAAATTATGTTAGAAAAATATGTGCCTTCTGGCAGGATTTGAACCTGTGTTCCTTTAGAGTAAACTGTAATTAGATCTGACATGCCTTGACTTCTTGACAACATAAGACCTCTTGATCAAACAAAGCCCAATTAGTGCTTTTGAACACACATCTTTCCTGATTCTTGGAATATACATATCTACTCTATTTTGTATCCTAATGTAAACAAATCCAATTTTTAGGAAATGGATTAAATCCAACATGTTATATATATATATATATATATATATATATATATATATATATATATATATATATATATATATATATATATATTTATTAGAAAAGAAAGGTAAATGGGTGTTAATATTCCCCCTATTTTTTCTTCTTCTTTTTTAACCTATTGAGTATGATATTTTCAGATTATCAAAATCTGTTTTCCTTTTTTTTTTTTTCTTTTTTTTTTTCCCTAAGGGAGCATTCAAAGGAAGATTCAAAGAAAGCTAAAGAAAAAAAGTATGTATGCCACAGGACCTATTTCATTATATCTATCTCTATCACCCTCCCTCCCTAAATAAATAAAAATAATTGTATATCTACTCCTTAATTCTCTCTCAGCTGATGCGTACACACACACACCACATACAATTTTTGAATCAGTCTACATTATGTTGTAGAAGTTTTCAATAGTAAACTTTCACCAAATTTCAATAAAATACCATATATACTCGCAACTTATGAAAACCTAATTTTGAAGCTATTTTTAAGGTGGCCACATCATACACAAGATATAAAATTAGCATATATACTGCTGGCTACACCACTGAGCAAACTATTTATCCATTTACTGTAGTCAAATTAGCTTAAAATTAGGTCTTCAAAGTCTTCATATATGACTATATAGGGTAAGTTTGAAATGCTCAAAATTAAAAGGCATTTTGATATAATCTCTCAAACTTGCTTTGGTTCCCATTTCAAGCATTGAGTTCATTAAATTATCATTTGCTTTTCATTTTTATCTCCTGAGAGGATGTAGGAAAAATATATTCCTGTGTCTGTTTCCCAAAGAAGACAACAGAGCATTTGTAACTTGTAGGGAAAATGAGTAGATAAGCATCAAGTCTTTTTGTCAAAACTAACAAAGTTAGTATAAGATTCACCTTGTCTTTTCTATATGAAAATAATTTAAAATGTTTTGTGAATATCCTGATTATATCGACTACCTACTATAGTGATGGTTAACAAACTTTTTTCACGGATCATTTCCCAGTAAGCCCAATCCTCTTCTTGATCACCCTCATTATTGTGAAAGCAAAAGTAAAACTGAATCAATAGCTGACTTTCTATTGGTACCCAGGTAAAAAGCCAGGATTTTAAATATTTTTTTTTTTTTTTTTTTTTATACAGTGCAGGCAGGTTCTCCCCACTTGGAAGGTTGGCTCATTATAATCTTCCTTTTCACCTCCACACTTGATTTTGTCACAAAGTAAACTAAAACTGGGAAATATCTATACTTTGCTTATTTGAATTGAAGATTCACTACCATTTCATAACCAATAGTGTATATTACAGATAATTAATCTTTTCAAATATGTAATTTATCTTCAGAATGATTAGTGTGTGTATTATATATATATAAATTCTCTTTGCTATGATTGGCTCATGAAATGCATTTCTGAAGCTTTGTAAAAGGATTTGTTTACCAAAGCAGAAAATATGAATGGACACTCATTTATTGGCTATTTTGTGAATTGAAAATTCTTATAAAATTAAAAACAATTGTACTTGCATGTCATTTTTTCTTCTCTCTCTCTCTCTCTTATTTTAATTTTTTTAAATTTTATTTTATATATATATATATATAGGCGATTGTCTCTTGTTTCAAAGCATGGTGTCAACTATGAATATTGTGCATATATTGGGCAATTGACTCTCTCATCTCTTTATATCATGCCAGACTGCCAAAATATTTTTTCTAAAGTTCTCAGCCTCAGAATGCCTTTAAACTGCTAACAATTATGGGAAATCCACAAAGGGCATGTGAAACATATCTATTTATTATATGAAAAATTAAAAATTAGAATTGAGACTTTTCTTTTTTTCAATCCTTAAAGTGAAAATTGATTATAAAAATAATTTTAACTTCACAGACCTCATTGGAGCATTCTTAAGGGACCCCAATTTGATAAATTCTAGATTAAATGCTTGTCAGTCTGACGTGTGTTAGAGATGAAGGGTTTTTTTTTTATATATATATATATATATATATATATATAATGTATGTATGTATGTTTTCTTTTCTCAGGCACAAAAAACACAAGAAACATAAAAAAGGTCAAAAGTCATCTAAGGAACGAGAATTGAGCTCTAAATCCAGCAAGCGGAAGAACCATTCCGATTCTGAGACTGAAATATCAGCCAGTAAAACAAAAAGTCAAGAAGTCAGTAAAAGTAGCCATGATGACTCTACCAAGAACAATAACCTGTCTTCCAGGGGGGGGGATACAGAAAAGTGGCGTGACTCTTCTAAGACACGAACTTCAGAGCACAAAGAAGATTATCACCAGGGGGAAGGGGAAAGAGACTCTAGGCGGAGCCACCGGTCTCGTTCAAAACAGAGGCAGCGTGAGCACAGCACAAACAGAAATGAAAGCCGACAAAGGCGCTCGTCGCACAGGGCCAGCCGCTCGCGTTCCAAGTCTCCATCCTCTCAGACTGATGCAAAACGACAGTCGAGGAGTCGACGAGAAAGAAGCAGGTCATCACATTCAAAATCACGCACACAGGCCAGGGACCAGCACTCACGTTCCAAGTCTGGTTCTGAGCATGAGCGAAATCAAGCCAGGTCCAAATCTGATGACAGGGATGCTGGTCGGCCTCGCTCGACTTCGCAGTCAAGGCAGAGAAGTGGGTCCCCTGAAGACCACCCAAGGAGTGAACGTAGGAGGGGACGATCAAGAAGACATTCATCATCTTCATCCTCATCATCACCGCACCACCGGACAAGAAGTCGTTCACATCGCCGCCATAGGTAAGAACTTGTTCAGCACTATGTCTTTTTTTTTTTTTTTTTTTTTTAATGAAGCTCTCTCATGCCTGAAATTTTTTAGATTATTATTTGTCAGTTTAAAAGTAACTAACACTTCCAGGCTTGTATGTTATGGATGTTAGCAGTTGAAAATTACTTATTGCCCCCATAGGCAATTTCTTGAAGTGGGAGCAGGCATTGACCAGTGTCACTAACAATCACATGCTTGTAGGGCATCCAGCACTGCCTAAGCGGAAGCATTATCAAAAGTGAACAGTCAGAATAGTAAATATCATACAAGACTTTGAAAACCTACATGTTAGACTTTTTGAGATGAATAGCCCATAATTGCAATTTTAGTTGTATTATTATAGTGATATAATATAAATCTTATTAAATAATATGAAATGTAAGAACTGATTATTATTTTTTATAAATATTACTTTAACCAGACAGTTATTAATTATGTAATTAGTAATTATTGTATTTGTGTATAGCCCACAGTTTGCAATTTTAGTCATATAATTATAGTGATATAAAAATATAAATCTTATTGGATCTTCTTAATGGATAACAGATAAAATATGAGAATAAAACCCTAATTAGTTTTATTAGTATTTATTTACTCCCACCCCAACGCAAAGTTGTTTTCTCTTAAATTTCTCTTAATGGAGACAATTGTCCATGAGGTGGGGGGATCAGTTGTCCTATGGAGGCAATTGTCCAGGGAGCACTTCTGATACCATGATTTAGTAGCGAATAGAGCTAGTAATTTTTTTTTTTTTTTTCTTTCTTCAATTCACATTTAGCTTAAACTATTAGGTCAGTGATATTTATATACTTTACACCTGACTTTAAGGGAAAACTTTCTATTAGCAGTCAGTTTAATGTGTTGCTTTTTGACTCCTTTTCATTGCAATTAACTTTTATCTTTTCGAAAAAGACAAAAATCTCTAATCAAAACTTCTAAAACCTTTACAATATTTTCAGTTAAATATAGAAAAGATATTTGGTGTCTGGAAATGCATTAACTTAGAATTTATTGATAAATGCTTATGACTTTAACTTTGGCAACTGGAATCAAAGTTGGTACCTCTAACTCTCCATAAAACTTGGTGATTTTCTTTTTCCCATGAAATACTTGATAGTTTTGAAATAATCTGAAATTAAATTAAATCTTAAATTTTATTTTAGACCTATTTTAACAAATAATGTCAAAATGAATAGAGACATTTTATGGTGTGTAAATGTTATTTTTAGTGTATACTTGTATTTGAGTAGGCACTCTGTTTTTTGTTTTGTTTTTAACAGTATATTGATTTATTTTCTTCTACTGGTCTGAATGTTTGAGAAATCATATTAAAAAGAAGCTACTGTTAAGCCCAGCATGCCTTAATGATCTTGGACACAATGAGTAGTCTGTCGTTTAAAGTGATAAAAATTTGTCAGATTAATAAAAAAATTAATTCTAAAATTCTCTCTGTTTATATTTGGATACAAAACTGCAGATATGAAACACTTTGAGAGATTCTATAAGCAGAAGAGTTTTGCTTGAAGGTACTAAATTTAGCCTCACCTGACCAACTGCTCTTTGTGGCTAAGTTGGTTATAATCGTACCTTCCTTTGCCTTGAGGAACACCAGTTCAAATCTTGCCAGACAGTGCAATTTTTTTTCTTTTCTTATAAAATGTGTTACACAATTTTTCTCACTTTATTGACTTAACATTATCCTGATATCTTGAGAGTCCGCTGTCATATTCTCCCATATATATATATATGCATACCAGAGTAACACAAATAGTGAAATATTTGTTAAAACTGAATGCATTAAAAGTGCTCAATACAAAATGGGAAGACCAGACTTGCAGAGCTGTTTAATATTTAAAAACGATGGAAACTGACCAGAGCACATTACTGCAGTTTCGAACTCCTCAGGTGGTTTGTTCAGTAAATCAACTACACGGAGCTCGACAACTTAAGCACTTTTGAAACCAGAAGTAGTGGGGGGAGAAAAAAAAATTCTAACTTTAACCGGGTTTTTGCTGTCGCAAAATTCTTCTACTGAAAATATATTTAACAAAATAAAGAAGATTTACATATCGGCATTAAGAGAAAAGGGACATAACCCTAACCTGCAATTCAAAGAACAGATGAGCCCAAAAAATGATAGTATTATTAATAATAAAAGAAAGAGAAACATTATCTGGTTCAACCTGCCTTTCAACCCTAATGTAATAACAAACATGGGGAAGATGTTTTTCAATACATTACATAATCACTTCCCTAATATGTCTGAATTACATAAGCTATTTAACTGAAATACAGTCAAATTAAACTGCACTAGCAGTATGAGCAACATCATAAAAAGAATGAATAGCAGAAATTTAAATCTACAAAATGATGTGAAAGGTGAGAATATGACCATATGCAATTGCAGGACAAAAAATAACTGTCCTTTAAATGGATTATGCCATACTGAATGGGTTGTATATTGTGTTGAAGTGGAAGATGAAAATAGAAGCACAAAAAATATATCCTCTTCCTCCTCCAAATAAAATTCTTTTTTATTCTCTGTTTCGTAAACAAGATAAAATTGTAACCAGGTTGAAAATTTCACACTTATAATAGAAAATCTTCATTTTAATTCTATCTCTGTCACTGTTTTTGTGAAATTTGTACTGCCGGGTGTAAGAAGTTTAGTATAGACTTCTTCTTGCACTATAACATAACAGGTTATCCAAATAATTTTCATTTAATGCAAAATCAAAAGTAATTTTATAAGTTAACATCTGATGTTCTTAAAAGAATAAAATGTAAAAAAATGTCCACACTTAAGATAATTTATCAAGAGAGTTAAATATTTGAAACAATCTGTTAAGGGTGGTTAAGTACTTGTAAGATAATATGGAAAGTTTCTCATTTATTAGTTATCTTTTTTAATGATTGAAGAATTATAGTTTGGATTGATATGTTGTCATATAAAATGATGTCTATTCATCTGTAGATATGCCAAGTCTTACATGTACAATCCTGTACTTGGTATGCTCTGTTAGTTATTGATTTATTTATTTACCTGGTCACACTTGAAAGCTTCTTTTGGGTTTTGTTCTACTCAAACTGACTGACATCATAATTGCATGTTTTGAGGTTAATAGAGATGTTTTTTGGCTTTACTTGTCAAGT
This sequence comes from Acanthosepion pharaonis, assembly GCA_903632075.3. Taxonomy (NCBI): domain Eukaryota; kingdom Metazoa; phylum Mollusca; class Cephalopoda; order Sepiida; family Sepiidae; genus Acanthosepion; species Acanthosepion pharaonis. Next base: position 401,375 of record CAHIKZ030005039.1, on the reverse strand, counting down.
TGGTTTGCATAATTTACTTGCGGCTTCATAACAAGACTTGGTAATGTGACAACAGATTAAAAAAAAAAAAAATTATAAGTTCTATTTGGTTTAGTTTTGTTCATATTGAATTCTATCCTGCAGTCAGGTCAGGAGTTAATACTTTTTCTTTATTAATAAATACACTTTGAAAAAAAAAAGAAGCTTCACAACATGGTGTGCTAAATCTTTTCATTCTTTGAGATGAGGTTAATATCCATTAAACCTAAGAAAGACAGAATAAATAACTCTTATTTGTGGGATTTCTGCTTATCTAATGGTAGGTAGATAACAAATATTGTATGTGCTCTCTTTCTCTCTCAGTGCTCTGAATTCAGCCTTCATTGATTTTTTTTTATGATAAACATCTTGTATGTTTTTTTATATAAGCAAAACTTTTATGTGAACACAGTCTGGATTGAATTCACTTGGTCACCTTTCCAATTTGGTAATGGTTGCAAATTTATTTTCTTTCCATATTGTTATAACTTTTATGTAACCGGAACGCAAGATTTATTGTCAATACCATTATATTGTGTATATATATTAACTAATGGAATTCACTTGTCAAATATAGAAACCTATGATTTTAGGTATTGAATAAATAAACTTAATTCATTTCAGAAACATTATAAACACAGCATAAAATCCATGACAAGTGCAAAATCATTTATACACCAGAAAATTCTTTTATGAAATTCATAAAATATATAATATTTATATCATGTCATGACAAGGTAGTCTATTAGGTTGAATATGTAAGTTGTAAATTAAAAAAAAGAAAAAACAAAACAGGTGCATATTGTTCATGTGAAATGGGTATCAACAACAAAAATGCAAACGTGAAAAAGTTGTCTGTGGGTTTAAAACCAATGAATTGTGAACACTTGCAGTTCAGAAATTGAGTTTTGGAGCCACATCTCTGCAGTTTTCCTTACCCAATTTGATTCTATATTATATCCGGGTACAATATTACAAGACAGAAACTTCCTGTAAGTGGTTAAATTCATTTTAAGATTGAAGAAAATCAGTGAATGAAAAAAGCTGAAAGTTGTACTGAAGGATGTCATTTCTAAAATGTTAAACAATGGAGTAAATGCAGCACATTGTATGGTAAGCAGAGTGCTGACTAAACATTTGCAATAGTTAGTATTCAAGAGAAAGGCCTTGGCTCAAAAGTCATTATCTCAAGGTTCAATTTGAATATGCTTACTTGGAAAAAAAAAAAAAAAGATTTTTTTTTTTTTTAACTTGGTTTTCTGGAGTCATTGAAACAAAATGAATTGTTTGGATGAAATCCGGTACATGTATGAGCTGTTTGTTTAAAATCAGCAGAGCCATGAAAAAAAATGAGTACCATGATATTTAAAAGGAAAATCTGGAAGGCTCTGCCAGGTACCTTCTTTGGAAGAACTTTTCACTTTCTAACATGATAATGATCTTAAACACGCAAGAAAAATTGCTCAAAAACAAAATTAATTACTTATCTTTGCCTGCAATAAATTTAGATTTGAAGTGATTAGAAAATTTGTAGCAAGAACTTGTGGTTCCTTCAAGACAATCTTAAAATTTGGTTGAGTTAGAGCAATTTCTTATTAAAAATGGAACAATATGCCAAAAGAAGTGTTGTGGATTGGTTACTAACTATAGAAAATGTTTACTTTATTGACCAGAAAGGCAATGCCATTTACTGAATCGTATGGATAATTTTATTATTGCCTATTTTATTTCTGTTTTGTTCTTAATGTTACTGGATTTAATAAACAGTTTCTGAAATGGATTAGGAATATTTATACTATCCTCATTTATATATAAAAACATTTGGCAATATGGGAAAAAATGAATTATATTTTAAAGGAAATTGCTTGTACTACACAGATAATTTAAACTTCACTGTCTGACTACTTGAGTATATTTTCCCTCTCTTTCTTTATCTGACTATAAAACTATTTGATCTAATACCATTTGATTAATAATTTAATAGTTATTTGTGTCATACTCAGAACTTTATGAATAAAAGTGTAAAATGAGATAATAGAATCAAATGGAATGTTACAATAGGGAAATGGATGGGCAGAATTACACATCAAACCAGAGTGAAAAATTGTCAAGTGGGCAGGGATGACTACAGAAAGGGTGTAACCGGTTAGGTTGTCTGACCAGGTGCTTTCTTTTTAGAACCTTTCATTAAATTAACCATGACTCTTGGTAACAAAATACTGATTACTTATGAACCAATTTTGTTTATTTCATCCTTTGTATTCATTAAAAAGAAAAAAAAATCTAGTTGTTGCCAAAATTGTGTTAATGTTTTGTGTTTACAGTCGCCGCCACTATTCTCATTCATCAAGTTCTGGTGATCATAGTCCACCAAGAAGAAGATCAAACATTGCTGAAAGAAGAAAGAAACTATTCTCTAGAGATGCACTTCAACATCAATTACTTACATTTCAAAGGTAAGTCCTGCGACAATTTTAATATAACTTGAAACTTTAAAAAAAATCTTTTCTGATTAATTATCAAACATTTAGAGTGCATGAACTCAAATCACTTTATCAGGCTATTCCTTTTTAATTCACTCTTCATTTAATAAAACCCCATATATGTTGCATACACAAAGCAAACTTGTATCTAGCCTTTCTTTACTTTATATCTCTTAAAATAACATATAACACTGAAGTTGCATTTTATTTTTTTTTTATTTTTTTAAAACATTTTCATTAATATTTATTTCGTTAGTGTACCTATGAACAAAGGTTAAGGACATTTCACTGTTACAGACAGACTTAGGGACACTTTCCAGTCAAATTAAAGAAAATGGACATTTTTTTTTTTTTTTTTAATTTTTATAATTTTAGACTTTTGAGGCTTATTTTTCTTAAAATTGTATTTTTCAAATATTTTTTATTAAAATTTGTTTAAATTGTCCCCTCCCTTTTTTCTTTTTTTAAAAGAAAAAGACAATTGAAACAATTATTATTTTAAAATTATTACATAAAAAGGTTGACTAAGAATATGAAATTAAAGCAAAAGCTGTTTTTTAAAGTTCAATGATATTTATATTTGTAAAAAAAAAAAAAAAAAAAAAGCATTTTATGTAAAAATTACATAAATATTTCTTTGGTAATTTTTTAGTCATGTTTTGCTATAAGGGCATCGCTGTGTTTTGCACTCAATTTTAAAGTTGATAGAAATTTCATTGATCAAATTTTGCTAATCTGACACTAAACAATTAAAAGGAAATAAGTTATTCAAAGTATTAAATCATATTCTATCTTGCTTGATGAAACTGAATAATGAAAAAATTGAAATAAAAAACAATTCAAAATAGAATATTTATTAATACAAAAAGCCACTGTAATATATACATATTTTAAAAATTCTTTACAATGATTTTAAGGTTGACTTAAAATTTTAACTATTGTTAAAAAATAAAAGGTTGCAGTTGGCATTTATAGAATAGCATATGCAAATCATGCCTTTTTGTATGAACTTTAATATATTTTTTTATCCCTCCCCCCTCTCTATTGTGTTTAGTGCAATTTCTTTCACAATTCTCTTTCACTCCATGGTGGTAATGATCCCCCCACCACCACCACCACTTTATTTTTCTACTCAAAAGTTAAGTCTAACAGGAATTTATTGCTGTTAGTATGTAAACCAAGTATTGCCTGTTTCATTTTGTTTGGAGAGTGGAATGAAATGCTAAACCGTCTTGTTTTAGAGATATCTTGAAGAGCCTCGCAATTTAATAGTCTTTGAGATCATGGGACCAAAAAAAATTCCTAACTTTAACTTTTTGTTTACTACTAAATACTAACTAAATCTGGGGGTTATCAAAAAGACCACCCTTGGATTACACTTTCTACTATAATTATTGTTTGTTAGCTGTGCTTGATTGCATGCATGCTATAACCCTTTGTAGAGGCATTGGGCATCATGTGCTGCAGCTGCAGCAATGGGTGTGTCTAGAGCAAGATGACCTGACAGAGTTCATCTTTATCAGGCTGGTTTTGAATTCAGTTGTCCTTTTACTAAACTGGTTACCTTACTAAGGCTAAAGCATCCAGTCCTTTGTATAGTATTGAAGTTACTACATATTCATATCGTATACATACTTGACAGGTATACGAAAGCTCATGAAAAATAAAGTGACTAGTACAAATAAGAGATGCTTTCACCTCTTCTTTAGTACTACCAAGATCAGAAGTTAGATTCTCTTAGCCACTGCTACCTGAGAACAAACAGGAAGACAAACAGAAACAAATTCATTTATATCATAAGTCACACTACATTGGATTGGTTCTTAAATGTTGCATTTTCCTCTTCATCAATACCTTACTTGATTTCTGTTGATGGTTGTGTTCATTACTGTAACACAGCAAAAATTGGTACATTATAGCATGATTTTGTTAGCACATTACCATTAAAATGTTCTAACTTGTAACTTCATAAGAGGAGGTTTACATTTTCATTCCCCCAATAATGTATAAACATAGGCCCAATGAGTCTGTGCAGAAAAGAGTTGAAAGTTTTTGTAGGCCACCAGGAACCTCTTCTCGCCACTGTCAAATGGAGAAAAATGCCATGATTTGAACACATTACAAGGCATGACAGCCTGTGCAAAACCATCATGCAATGCAATGTTGAAGGTGGGTGTAGGAGATGATGCCAATGTAAAACTGGTTGAACAATGTCAAACAATGGACAGGTATGACTATACTAGAATTGCTGATGGCTACCGTTGATAGACTGTTGTGGAGGTGTTATAGTGAAACACACCTATTCTATTGTTAATAGACTCTCCCACCTATAATAAGTAGGAGTAATAGCAGTCAGCAGTCACTCAGTGAGTTGGTCAGTCAGTCGATGTCGGATGACCGTTAGTCGGATATTAAAGTATCAGCCACCACAACTAGATTACTGCGTCATCACCTATTTTATCAAGTTCCTAACGTTTTGTACGTCAAACCTTTTTAGGACCAACTTAGTGAAATACAAGCCTCCACTGTGAAACTACTCTATAACAGGAGATTTAGTGTGGCTTCTGCATTAAGATACCCCCCCCCCGGATTACAAAAGTCAAGGGGACGATGATGTATATTATAATGATCTGATTTATCAAGAGTGATAACAGCCGATATATTAAACACCATTAAAGAATAGTTTCCTTTATTTGTTAGCAAATACTATTTATATAAATACAAAGTGACTTAACGTAGACCTTAATGTTTGTCAGTGGCAGTCTTTAAGCAAGTTTCAAAAAGAAGGAAAGCTTTACCTATTTATTTCTAATTATGAAAAATGAATTTTAACTTGTATGTGCTAAGCATGTGTCTGAAATACATTTAGCCTGTGACTTGTTTGGATGTTTGTTTTCCATCTAGCTTGTAAAAACTTACAACGTCTGTCTGAAAAGTAACGGGACTAGTGTCACAAATAATTTATTTCAATTCTAAACAATAAACTACATGGTTTCCCCTTCAAATTAATCCCTCACAAGTCTAATGTACTTTTCCATCCTTCTCTGCCATGCTTCTATACACTGCTGGAAGGATTCTTCTTGGATCCTCCTCAGCTCTGTTGTTATGGCCATCTTAATGGCCTCCACACCTTCAAAACAGGTCCCCTTGATGAACATTTGAGCTTGAGGGAAAAAAATGTCACATGGAGTAAGATCAGGTAAATAGGGGGAGTTGTTTCAGTATGGCAATGTTCTTCTTGGCTATGAACTGCTGGATGTTCAGGGCATTGTGAGCAGATGCATTTCCATGGTTAAGCAACCACAATTTGTCCTGCCACAAATGCATGTGAAAAAAATTTTTAATGCTTACAGAAGGCTGAGATTATAGTTATATACTCCCAAGATAACATGTTAGATTATTATACAATACGCTGATCCCTCGTTGACCCATAACACACACAACACACACAGTCCTGCTGCTTTTCAGACAGACTTTGTATATACACATCTACCCACACACTCCTGGATTCTTGTATTTCACAGAACTGATTGGATTGATCACAATCAAAAATTCTGTTGCTCATCATTCTTTCTCACATTTTTATTTATTTTGAAGAACAAAATTACTTTTGAAACAAAACATGTTGCTTAAAAATGTTAACCTTTGCCTTGTGGTAGTGGAAGAATCCAATAATAATCCTCTCAATTAAAAAAATAGTTACAAAGTGAATTCTGTCACTGTTTTTGTAAAGGTTTAGTTAAACTTTATTTTTCTGTTTCTTGTCCTCAGTAAAACAAAGCTTATTTCTTAAGTGTTAATAAATTTGTTTGCTTTTTATTGCCTTTTAATCATAGAGATGTTGGAGAAGGTTGATGTCATTCTTTTATAAGTGTCGACAAAAGGATGGTCTTGTCATTGTTGCCAATAACTGTTCATTGAAAATTGGTCAGCAGAATCAGCAAGGAAAGGAGTGATGTCTGGTTTTCAAGAAGTTTTTTTTAATTAGATTAAAAGTTGTCAGTATTGTTCACTTGCTTCAACAGAATTTGGTTTATAGACTATCAAAAATTGTTGTCCATGGAATTAATTCTTCATCTTTTGAAGCTGTAGCATCAAAGATGTTTTTGACTTGAATTGCTAGCAAATTGGTGAATTATTGAAAAAAGAAGAAAAATATTGGTGGTAAGATGGAGAAAATGTATTGGGCTTGTTGCAATGGACTGGCAAGGAGTAGGGGTTCTACTTTGGACTCTCAGGTAAATCCCACGGCACTTTTTAGTGTCTTTTCTTCAGTGATTTGTTATCTGTTATTTTATGTGCAGGATGGAACGGGAGAAGTCCGAGAGTCCACCCCCTACCCACTGGAAACCTGGTCAGAAGCCCTGGAGACCCAAGGCAAAAAATCCAGAAAACTCACTGCTGTAAGTTGTTTCGCTGTCTGTTGGTATTTCCTGTGACCCATCTTTTGAAGCGTTCTCCCTTCATCCTGCCCCAATGGCTAGTTTTGTGCTCTCTCTAAATTGGATGTTGTTGTCATTGTTGGTGATGGTGGTGATTATTTTTTTTTTATTTATTTCTCTCTGTTTGATTAGATATTTGTTAGTATTGTGACTTTATGGTGATTTTTATTTATATATATATATATATATATATATATATATATATATATATAAAAAAAATAAGTTCATATGCACTTTCTAATTTTTTTTTTCTTTTTCCCTCCATAACTTTGAATCCAATTATTGAATGTTTAATACTTATGTTATAAGTGTGTCTGCTTGATAACTTAATTGAATCATAAATCTCTTACTCTTCATTTTGATCCCCATTTATGCTTGTAAGTTAAGGAGATATCTGTTCTACTTTTAATATCTCTCTCATATATAAAGTACCTCCACTTTTTTGATACCTAAGGCTTAAATTGAATTTTTTAAAAATAAAAAAAAACATTCTTGAAACATTCTCTTTACCTTAAATTGAAAGCTAAATGATTAAATTTACTATTTCCAGTAAGCAAAATACTTTGATGTATTTCAAATAGAAATTATATTGATTGGAATCTCAACTTTTTGGTTGCTTTCCAAAAATCATTTAAAATCATCCATTTTTGACACATTTGTAAACAAAAGTTATAGGTTTCCAAAAATAAGTTATTTCCAAAAATAAAATATACTTTCCTGAAATTTTATTTGAGGAATATTAGCTGATTTAAAGTATAACTGATCTGATTTGAAAAAAATATTATTTACTTTAAGTTTAAAATAACGGAGAAATGAATTTTTAAAACAAACACTAGTGGTGATTACATACTTGTTTGTCACTGTTGCTTGTCACTCAGCAAGTGATAATAAATGTGCTAGCACCTTTATTGTTGTTCTATGGAAACTTTATCTGTTAAAACATAATTTAACAAAATAACTGGTGAGTGCCTTTTTTATATAATTTTTAAGTGAGTAATCTTAATAATGTTGGAATCTATCCCCGTAATCTAATTTAAGGAATGTTGACTTTAAATTTATTATAGTCATCACTCTTATTTTCTGATAATGTTGTATGATCTACCATACTTTCAAACAGTGGCATGTTGCATAATATTTTATATACATAAAAAAAAAATTATTTAAAAAAATCTTGGTGCAAAATACTTTGTATTAAGCTTTTCAATTTTTGATTAGTAAATATAGTTTTCACTTAATAACAATACCACCTAACCAGATTAAAATAATGCAGAATTTTAAACCATTTATATATTATAAATTACTATAATTAAAATTTAAAAAAAAAATAAATACAATAGTGTCCTTAATAAATCTTATTTATAAAAACAATTAAAATCTTTTCTAATTAAAAAAAATGTCAATTTTATTGCCTTTTTTTTTTATTTTACTATTTGGTGCAGATGTTTGGAAAATGGGTAGTAATTTGAAAAAAAAATGATTTACATTCTTGAAGGAATCCTGTTTTTAACTAATAAAATAAATTTTGAAATTTAATTTCATGAAATTAATTGGTGGTGGGGCAAAGTAACATAGGTATACTAGTAGTAATAATAATAATAATGTATTTTTTTACTGAGATTTTCTTAAAAATAAAAATTTTAAAAAATAATTTCAATCATTTATGAATAAGTCCTGAAAGTTTCATTAAAATCCAACAATTATTTGATTTTTGCAAGAATTTTCAAATCGATGTGTTGTTCAATTGAAAAAGTGAAACTAAAATACTAATTGTAAATATCATGTAGACTGCTGACATAAAATAATAAAAGATGCTTTGGTTTTTCCTTTTAATAATAACAAACATTTTGTTGATAAAACTTTGTTTTTATTAAGTTTGGGGCCTTTTTTCATCATGCTATACTTTTGATGTACAACTTTGTTGGTTACCCAATTCACCAGGCACGAGATGTCACTTATTGTTTATTTTAAAATAAACAATAAGTGATATCTCGTGCCTGATGAATTTGAGTCGTACATCAAACATAGGTATATGTGTATTTATTAACATATATTTCTTAGGTCTGTCTAATCACATTGAGCACTATTATGTCTACACCTCTTGGCTAATTTCTACTTATCTCATTTACCTAACCATATATATATATATATATATATATGTGTGTGTGTGTATTCTCTTTGACCAGTTTAAACTGGCATACATGGAAGGTATTTAGAGAAGTATGAGTGCTTTACACTGACATGAAAATGATGGCTTTACTCTATGTTCTCTTTATTTTCTATATGTTCATCATCTGTTTAAATATTTCTCATGACATTATTTTTTTATCCTTGATTTCTTCTTTTTTTTTTTTTTTTTTTTTTTTAAATATTATTGTTAAAATATTAAAGAATGAAAGTAATACCGTTGATATTTTTATTTCTTAGTTTCCTATGCTCAAGGTCTTCATAGCTCATTTTTGCTGCTGTTTGATGGTATCAGAATGAAATAATTTTTTGATTTATGGCAGTTGTAATTGTATTAGAATAATCCTTTTTTTCTGAATTAGTTTCAAATTTTTTAAGCAATTAAACTTTCATCGTTATTGACTATATTTCAGTATTTGACTTTGTGTTTAATTACTCTCTGTGCATACAATTTTTCACCATGTGTTTATAAGTCCTCTAATTCAAGTAAACACAAAAAATTTATTATATATCCTAACTCCATGTCAGTGATTACAGCATTGAAAAACAAAAATGTCAAATACATTCATCATGAAACTACTCAACAGGATCAATAGCTTAAATAGAGATATTGTCTTCTGCTGGATACCAAGCCATATTGGTATCAAAGGGAATAATTTAGTAGATGCCACAGCAAGAAAAGTGTCTACTTAAAAAAAACAAAAAAACATCAGGCTCCTTAAATACCAAAACCCCCATATACAGATCTGAAACCAACAATCAATAAATAAATTAGAGAGGAGTGGCAGAACCTATAGAATTTCTCTCCAAGCACAATATGTACAATATTGTTTAATGTTACTCTAGGAGAATGGCATTGGAAACACCAAACTAGAAGAGAAGTAATTATATCCAGGCACCATACTGGCCATACTACCATAACCTATTCGTATATCCTAAAAAGGGAAGATCCTCCGGTATGTGTGGAATGCCAAGAGCCATTTACCATAAAACACATATTGACAAACTGCAGCAAATTTAATTCAATCCACTTAAAATACTACCAAATAACAAACTTCAAAATACTGATCCACTTTTCATATTCCAGTTTCAAAGAGAAATTAAACTGATTTCAAAAATATAATTAAAACAATATATAACAGCAGTTTTATTATTTAAAATAAATTTTTTTGACTGTTTAAATACAAAGCTTTGTTTAGAAAAGTATCTTATTTCTCCGAACTTCACAATGCAGTTTTGATGAATTTTAGCAATTCTCTTTCTAATCCCAATTCTTCAGTGAGTAAAATGACCTGAATTTGCCTTAATATTTGGAAAACCTTCAAATTTGAACTCCTCCTGCTTATTCAAGATTTGATAATCTAAGGAGAAATATTAACTTATGAACAAATTGATACAGACACTCATTAATTTTCTCCAAGATCCTGGATTTGATTTGCATGTCAATCAAATTTTAGCAACTAGGTTTTATAGGTTGGAATATAAGCCTCCATCCTCTACATTTTGTAATTTTTTACCTATAGCTGGAGAGGAGGAGTGGCTTCAACTTCTGGTTTGAAATTCAGTGTTGTCTTTCACCAAAGCTGAAGAGCCCAACCTACCCTGTGACTTAACCTGTAGTTGGTGGTAGAGGTAAATCTGGATTCATACCTTTCCCAAGGACATTAGTGCAAGCAGAATTTGAACTTGCTGATTTGCCTTCAACACTTGGATTTCTTCAGTGCTTTCAACTAATCAATATGACATGAATTATTGGAACCAACTGTAGCTTTTCTTTGAATATCTTGCCTGTCAAACTATTAAAAGATAAATCACCAAGTTTGTGTTTTTGATATTGATGACCATTTACCTTGTATGTGTGTTTTGTGTGTGTGCCAATTTCAGTCCTTGAGACTTCTTAACATAGTCCTTGAAAAGTTGTGGAATTTTTTTTACACAGATCAATGGGAACCCTACTTTAATAATCTGTACAAATAAAATAGTTATCTGCATTTAGACAAAATTAATTTTGGGGCAAAATGAACCGTTGAGTTAATCGGTTTTCTTTACTCCTATATTTCTTAAATTGCAGTCTTATTTGTTCAAACCTTTCATGTGAGGCACTTAGATACCTTTCTTTATTAAGTGATCATTGTTTGCTTGATTTGCTTAATGGCATATCAACTCCTTATGGGTCATTTTATGCCAAAATTTAATTTTCTTGGGAGCTGTAGTAATTTTTTATTTCAAAAATATATTGCTGGTAATTTTTCTCTTCCTTTTCCAATAATGTTGATTTTTTTTTTTTTGATTTTTTAATACTATGAAAATGTATTACTGGGATTCTTACTACAAAAATGTATTTTTATATGTTCATAATGTTTTGACATTCACTATTTGTCCATAGTTGGGACCCTAACAGGTCTCCCCCCCAAAAAAAAATTAGATTGTACCTGGGAACAACAGCAATTAAAAGGTGGCTCTACGCTCCTCCAAACTTCCCAATCATAGGCCTTGCTGTTGGATGTAGTTTATTGTCATATCCAGAATGAATTAAGTGATTGTCTTGCTTCAATTTAGTCTTGAAATGGGTATTGTTGTTGCCACCTTTCTTGTTCTGTTGCTAATCTTTTTCTTCCAAGACATATTTCCATTTCACTGTTATATTAAGTATAAAAATTTGGACATGAAAAGATATTGAGCAAAAAGCAACTTATATAATACCAGGAGTAATCACTCAATCATATACTATTAAAATTTAAAAAAAAAAAAAATTATATATATATATATATATATATATATATATATATATATAAATATACACACACACATTAAGTGAACGTAATAATTAAACGGTTTATTAGTGTCTATTTTAGCTGTGAAATCTTTCTTTATTTTATTGAATCTCGATACATTGTTTCAAGACTTTTGTTTCATTGCATCTCACTATTAAAACTTTCTAACAATTGCCATCAAAAATGACTATACAGGTACACTAGTTTAGTAATAGTTTCATTAAATTTTTTTCTTATGTATTTTAAGGCAAAGCTTTTCAATTCATAATTGTGTTAATTAAAGCCAGGTTTAAATGAGATTGAAATTCTAAGAAACATAAATTCCATCTTTGGCAGTATTGTTTGTCAGGTTATGATGTCAACAGTTTGCAAGTAGTGAGGGTGAGGGAATCCTCAATCAGTAGAGAAGTTTTGATCTCTGGTGGTGCATAATGGTCCAAAAACCTTGAAACAGAACTTACTGAAAACTTCATTGCATTGAGTGAAATAATTTTAAGAGTAATTGGTGAGAAAAATAAAATAAATTAGATACCTTCATGTTTAATTAAAAAATCAGTGATATGAAAGTCTTTCTTTATTTTAATCCTTTAGCATGCTGTAGGTGACTTTTCACTAAGTAAAATATTACTCCTGCTAATACAAGTTGGAAAACACCGAAAACACTCTTAACTGAAATTGAGAGCCAGGCTACTCTAACTTTTTATATAAACCTAGAGAGCCAAACAAACTTACCAAGGTTTCACCTAAGCGGATCGTTAGGGAAGAGCCAGCCTTCCCTGACAAACTGCTTAGGTGAAACCTTGATAGGTTTGTCTGGCTTTCTAGGTTTAACTAAGTCTGCTCTACTTACCATATTGAGCACTTTATTTAGTTATTTTGCTTACTCGTATTGGGTTTTTTTTTCTTTGAACTTTGGACTTGCATGCTAGACAATTATTTTCGGCTAACATACATGTTCTTGGTTTTTTTGTTTTTTTTTATACCTTTTTTTCCACCTTTTGGTATTGGTTTGATTATTCGCAAATGAAGACACCAAAGGTTTTCTGGACAAGTATAATTTCTTATACTTATAAGATTATTACTACTAATATGTATATATAATTTATTTGAAAATTATAACATAAACATGTTATAAAATCACTACAAAGATAGCCATTATGTTTCAACATTTCTGGTGTCTTATCAAGTGATTAAACACTTTATTCTACATTCAACACCATCACTTGATAAGACATCAGAAGTGTTGAAACAAAATGGCTATTTTTGTAGTGATTCTGTAACATGTTTATGCTATAATTTTTGAATAAATTATATTTGCTCTACTCTTTATTGAGCACTCTTTTAGGAATAGTATTTTTGTTTATTGGAATTTATTCTATATGCACCAATCTTATACTTTGTATGTGTATATATATATATATATATATATATATATATATATATATGTGTGTATGTGTGTGTATATATATATATATATATATATATATATATATATGTGTGTGTGCATGCATATATATATATATATATATATATATATATATATATATATATATATATATATATATATAATCCTATATTTTGAGGGAATTCCATATAGAGTAAAGGGGGAAGTAATATTTATAAATAATGTGGAGTGCTAAATATGAATAACATGATATTGATGAATTTTTGCTTTGCTTCGTCAGCATTTCATGAGAAATAATTTTAACAGCCAAAGATTTGTATAATATCTAGAGGCATATGAGAAACGGAAAAAAAATCACCAATATTGTATTACTGTTTCTGAAAGGTTATGGGAAGCATGTGGTGGAACAGGAATAATTGTTTGATCATCATTATTTTTCAAAATGATAATACCTATAGATATGTAGACCAATGCAATCAAAACTCAGTACCCACTTCAGTAAATATAAAATGTCATATGGTTACTATGTTGAAAAAATAAAATCTGTAAATTCCAAAATTTTTATAAAGCATGTGTGCATATATTGTTCTTAAAACATGCACGCACAGACATGCTCCAGACCCTAGAACAGGTGTGTTGTATTTTGTAGGATACCCTCTTACTTGGTGAACGGCTGCATCTTGCCATAACAATTATATCACGAACTGAAAACCTCTTAAAAAATTTTGAGTCCTGCTTCCTCAATAAATGTCCATAGCCTCTTGATATTTGTAGTTGCAGAATCTTGTCTACAAATAGACTTCTCCAAAATGTTCCAGAGCTGTGAAGTTGGAACACAAAACCTTTCACTCTGACCTCTCCATTTTTGTAACCTCCAACTCTGACCTGACTCCTCTTTATGTAATTAAGTGATTATGGCTTACAAATCTCAAAGCCTATGCATATGCTCCTAATTTGAGTCGGCCTATATCATTATAACTGGTTTATATCAAAGAATAAAGATATTGTAGCTTGTATATCATATCTATTCATTCTTCAATATTTTCTAACAGAATCAGACAAAATCTTTGAAAGGATATAGAAGAAATAACAATAAAAATAAAAATTCTATAATGTAAGACTTTTTACATAAAGTGTAAATTCAACTGGAGTTGGTAAAACTATACTGACTCTTACTCCAGTGACCCTTTAATTGCTTCTGACTCCACAGCCTTGCAGTGTTCCATAAATAACCAAATAGGCTCATGTTAGGCAGTTTTGGTTTAATCTTACAGTGCATTATCCTGCTGAAATAACCCATCATTCTTGGGGCACACAGGGCTAATAACCACAGTTAGCTGTTATCAATCAATGATCATACATCCAACTCCTTTCATTCCAAAATATCGTGGCACCACCACCAGCCTACACAGTACCTGGTTAATGACTTAGGTCTACACTATGTCCAAACTTTACTAATGCTACTTGTGTCTGTAATCACAGGCAGTTTTTGCTAGATACCTCTGGTCATGATCATTAAGGATCCAAGGTTGGCTAATCTGTTGTCCACTGTGATCAGTAATGCCTTTCATCACACATTTCAATTAATGCTAATGATTGAGAAATGTTAAATGTACCCACTATTTCAGAAATGGAATGTCCTATCCATCTGGTACTCACTGTCACAGCATAACTGATATAGTTTTAGGCATTTCTATGATGTCAAGGTGGTGCTGCCTAATATTATCCCATGACTTTTGGCACATTGTGTGTACGTACGTACATTATACAGTGTGCAACAGGAATACTTCCCACATAAAGGTAAGACATTAGTGGCAATGGTGTCTCCATCTAGTTAAAGTCTTACCATTATATGGGAGGTATTTCTATCACACCCTGTATTTGATGGCATAGAATACCCTCCACTTTTTTCTCTTCTCCACCTGCAAAAAAATTACTCAAAAAGGATCTACTGTATTCTAGATGTATTCTGATACCCTCCCACCTCCGATAGACTACCGGTATTTGTATAACTCCCAAATACTGTAATATAAAATTGAAAATAGTGGGGATTATATGTCATCAAAACAATATAATCTCTGGGTAGATAGCATCTATGATATCATTACCTTTTTCTTTTCTTTTTTAAGTAGGATTTGATCACTGATTATATGTTTGTTTTTCTACTTTCTCCTTTAGTGATAACCTCAGTCCAAGCAAGACCTATTCCAAAGATGGAGAAGCTGACAGTGATACAGATATGAAAGACTCATCTGGAGCTACTACTGGTGCCAATGCTGAGACTCCAAAATCACCAAAGTATGCCCTGACCCCAGAACTTGCCCCACTGCCCCTACCACAACAACCTGCTCCCACTTCAACGAGCATAAGCAGCAGCATGATGTCAGGTGAAGGGAGCAATATTTCTTCCAGTGGTAAGATCCAGTATAATCTGGAGGACCAGCCTGAACCTGTCGTGGCTGCAGTCATCAAGCCAGATGATCGAAGCCAGATGAGTACATTGTCCTCAAATCGAAGCAATTCCACTGCAGGTTCTGACAGTGATTCCGACTCAGATGGTAGCAGTTCTGGAAGTCGACATTCCTCACCTGAATCAAAGACTGGCAAATCCCGACGCTATTTGCGGCAATCTGCATCTGGTGCTGACAAGAAACCTGCCAAAGAAAAAGTCGAGGTGAGATCCTCTTCTTTTTTTTTTTTTTCTCTTTTTTTGGTTTTTCATTTTTCTTTCTTTTTTATTTATTTTTTTTTTTAATTTTTGTTTTTATTTTTTTTAATTTCTGTCTTTAATTTTTTAAATTTCTGTTTTTATTTTTGAAATTTCTGTCTTTATGTTTTTTATATTTTTATCTTTATGTCTCTTGTTGGATACCCACATCAAGACTGTTGGTTTCAACTTAGAAACTGAATCTAGAATTTACATTCTTATTGCGTAATCTGTCATAAGTATAATTCTTTTTTTCTTTTTTGAGTGAATATTGCATTGATAATTTTTCTTGATACAAGTCTTACTATTTAACCCATAGTTGGAGGTGAAAGTGCTGGCCTCCTACCTTTCCCAAAGTTATTTGCATGTAAGTGAATGTTATGAACCCAACTGGAATTTGAGCTTGTCTCTCTAATTTCTCATTCTAAGTTGTTATCCATTACACTGTCTGCACATATATTTTTTTACCTTGTCATTTTAAATTATGTTTTCATTTCTACCATCAGGCTCGGCATAAATCCAATCCTCCGTGCTTCATTGTTAGTGATAATGATCTAGTTCTTCTCAATGACATATCAATGTTTATACAGGAAATGTGATTGTGTGTGTCTCCCAATCATTTTATTAGCCAATAAATTCAGTATGTGTGTAAGTGGTGAAATTAGCCTGGTGCTTATATTAAAATGAAAAATGTGTATTGATTTTCATTTATAAGTTCAAATGAGCAACATATATTTGAAAAAGAAAATGGCGGCTACATCAGATACTGCTACTGTTGAAAAAGACAACCCGCCCAGACAACAATATGCTTCTTAATGAATTAATGGGGAGAAGTTGCATGCTGCTTATTTTATAAATTTAAGAAATATTTTCAAAATAAGGCCTTGTATTTTGTATTAGGTTGTCACACATGAAATGATGCATTTTTTTGGTTGGTTGTTGATCCGGTCATCTAATGAAGTAAAGTTAGTATATAAAAGAATCTTTATTTATTCCTGACTCTTTTTCTTTCCATATATTATTACTCATAAGTCCAATAAAAATGATTACAATGAAACAATGAGTAATTTTACTGTATGCTTTCCTGACTGGAAAAAGAACAATTTTTGCATTGAATCATATATGATGAGAAAAGGATATTCTTTGACAACATTAAGAGAATGGACCAATGGTTAGATGCAAGTGAATCCCCAAAACCTCTATTGCACCCTAAAAAGTTAATAGTTACTGTATGGTGGTCTTTCAAAGGGGTTATTCCTCAAGGGAAAACAGTAACATCAACCTTGTATTGTGGAGAAATTTAGTTTATATATGAAAAATTGAAAAAGAAACATCCTAGACTTGTGAATAGTGATGGCCCAATTTTGCCACATGCTTCTCCATCAACTGTCCAATAGTTGCATAGTCTTTTTTTTTTTTTTGCCTCATCTTCCATATTCACTTGATATCTCTCCTACTGATTATCATTTATTTAAGCATTTTGAGCTTTTTATATACAAAAAAAGGAAGAGGTAATCAAAGCATCTGTTTACCTCAAAGGATGAGAATTTTTTTATAGATGGGATCAAGAATTTAGAGGTAGGTTGGAGAACAGTCATTCATCAACATGGTACCTATTTCATCTAAATAAATTAGTTATTTAACATTTCAGAAGCATTTTATCAATTTCCTTTAAAGTGCGTCATTTCATGTGTGACAACCTAATATGTATGCATTGGAATTTTGCAGTGACCTACCTCAAAGGTCCAGCAACTTTCATTCTTGACTTAATGTATTTTATCCAGAAAAAAATAGTTATTTACAATTAGTGATGATATCAGCTTTTACTTCAGTCTTTTAATCTCTTTATTGGATATATACACATTTAATCTATATTTAGTATATCTTCTTAATCTGGGTTAAAATTTCCATCAAACTGTTTCTAAAATAAAAGTAAAAAAAGGTTAATTATTTGGAAGGACTTGCATGTTTTTCTTTGTCAATGAAAACACTGGCAACAAAGATTTTATTATTTGAAGTACTTTCAACCTTTTCAGTTATTTTCAAGAAACATGTAGTGTGTGTGTGGGGTGGGCAAGATTTCATTGGCTACATCCTGGTATTCTTTACAAAAATGAAAGTTTAAAATTGCCAGTGGTGAGATTATATGGTTATGGTTCTTGAAAATGACTGAGATGATAAAAAAAGTACTTGAACAAAGGAATAATTTATCAGAGCATTTCCGTAGCATAACATTTATCAGTGTGGAAAATGAAATTAGTGAGCTGACTACAAATTCTGACCAAATCTTGTTACATTCAATTTTGCACTAATGTCCTTGGGAAAGGCCTGACTCTATTTTTGGCCTCTTTAGCCTTGGGTGGGAGCTAAGTGAAAGGCAACACTGAATGAAGAAGTTAATGTGAAATGACTCCACTATATTTCTCAAGAAATCCTAGCAATTCACAGTTAATAAAGAAAAGGAATATTTGAAGAGCCTCAATACCCTATGTTCTATAGGGATATGACATTTCAAAAAATAAAAACTAAAAACTATCCTATCTACTTAGTTTCTTGGATAAAGATATTTGGGCTTATGCTTACAATTTACATGACCGACTGTATCTTGTTTACTCTCAGGCATTTTTAGTTTTTCCAAAAAAGTGCTGAAAAGTTTTCAACCCATCTCCCTTTACAAATGGATCAGGCATTAGAATTTTTTGGAGCACTTCTAGGTTGGTCTGAGAACTTTTTGCATGTACCTAGTAATTTCCCCATCAGTTGTGTTTGTCTGCTAATGAATTTTCACTTTAACAAAATGAAAAAAAAAAAATCTGCATTTCCTGTTATTGAAATAGAATTTGCATTCACTTAATTTTTTTTTTTTTTTTATTTACAGGAAAAATTTAAATGGCAACCGCCTCCTGATCCAGAAGACGTGGATCATGATGAAGAAGTAAATCTCCATAACATTCAGGTGAGCTTAATTGATTATATCCATACCTGTTAAGGTAGGTACCTCCACGAAATCGCTAAAAAAAGAGCATAGCTTGATGAAAAAGACGCCAACCTTGCCGAAAACTAAATTTTATTGTCTAAATGCTTATGTTATTATTAAGAGGAAAGACCAAAGTTTTTTTTTTTAATTATTTTAAAAATTTTCCTTCTTTTTAGAACATTCTAAATTTTGATTAAAAAAAACCTTTTTCTATTTGTATCAGCAGAACTAGTAAATAACAGACAATTTTAGCACGTTTTTTTTTTATGACACACATTAATTTGAAAAATCGTGCAAAAATAGAAATAATTATCGGATGTTAATGAAACTTTCAGAACTATTCACAGATGATTGAAATTATTATAAATATGTTTTTTTATGAAAGTCATGGTAGAAATATTTTTAAAAATATTTATTACCCCCCATAACTAATTTTATGAAAACGCTAGAAATTCAATCGCATCGGTTTTAGTGATTACAATAATTAAAAGCACAGGGCTTTGAGGAATGCAAATCATGTTTTTTTTTTTTTTTAATTGGATACGCAGTACCTGAAAATCAGCTCTGAATTGTAACATACAAAACTCAATAAAACAAAGATATTATTTAATTTCAAATGCTTTTATTTGCTTTTAGTTGTTTTTATGAATATGGACAATATTTTCTGAAAGCAAAAAAATTTTTTCGATGAAAATGAATTTTTAATACAATTATTTGTTATTTCATTAATTATAATAGATTTTACATTTAAGTTGTTAAAATATTATAAAATTAGTTAAAAGCCGCATCGGCTTTCATAAGTGTCCTTTCCTTTTTAGCGCGTTGTAAATTGTATCATTTTTTGACTAATCAGAAGATCCCCAGTAATTAAGAAATGTAATTTTGTGCTTATTATCGAGCTGTAATTATAAAATACGGAAGACCAACAGAATATAATTAAGTTATGCGTTATTTGAGTTAAGCATTGTTCTCTGCTGTTAAGGCCTTTACTTTTGTGAAACACGTGTGGAGAAGTTAATTTGATTTTCAATTTCAACTGAGAAGGGTACCTACAAGTATCAGTATCATCTTATGAAATTTATATGATCTTATTTTATATTAATCTCAGTTACGACATTTTTCCATAAATGAAATATCAAAATTAATAATAAAATGAATGCAAATACAAATAACAGTAGAATGTAATAAATGTACATAAAATTATAGTATTTTATGTACAATTCTGATAAAACTACATAAGAAAGGTACCTATAAATTAATTAGATACCTTTCTTAAGAAATATGAAATTTAATGTCACTCTTAACAGTTTTATTTTTAATTTCTTTACAATGTATTTCCGATAAAGCATCATAAACGTAAAGGTGAAAGCTAAGTACAAAAAAAAAAAAAAAAATTAGACCGCTGAAAGTTTTCGTTAAAAATAACGGGTAAATAATTTGTTCAC
Organism: Acanthosepion pharaonis; assembly: GCA_903632075.3. Classification (NCBI taxonomy): domain Eukaryota; kingdom Metazoa; phylum Mollusca; class Cephalopoda; order Sepiida; family Sepiidae; genus Acanthosepion; species Acanthosepion pharaonis. The sequence goes on along the minus strand of CAHIKZ030005039.1, from coordinate 380,940 downwards.
GTAAATGTAAATTATTTCACTTTTCTCCTTCTGTAGAACAAATTAGCCTCATGGAATTCGTAAATACATCATTCATCACATGTCAAGAGACGCGAAAGTTTATGACCTGCTTTGTTTTATTTTCAAATTACATCTTTTTGGCACAAAAAGCTAAGTTAAGTTTGGTTCAAAATATTTTAAATAAACATTATAATTTCTGATTTTCTTAAAATAAGTTTTGAAAAATGATAATTGATATTTAAAAAATTTCAAAGTCAGATTTCCAGTTTTTTTAAAATGGAAAAAAATGGTCAATTTTGCTGAATCAAAAAAAAAAGATTTTTAACGAAAATTTCGGATGTGCTAGAACGATTAAAAAATGGAAAAAAATACCCCAAAAATACTTTTGACCGTTCCTCTTAATAATAACAAACATTTAGACGATAAAATTTTGTTTTCGTCAAGTTTGGCGTCTTTTTCATCATGCTATGCTCTTTTTTTAGCGATCTCGTGGAGGTACCTATGTTAAGGTGACTTAATTGAATATGTGACTTATTTGTTCTAGTTTTTATTTATATATTTTTAATTTAAAAAATGGTTTTATGGTTATTTTTGTTTCTGGAATTAATTTTGTTGTTTTGAGAAATAACAGGATGGTAAAATGTTTAACCATTTTCTCGCAATTAAACATAAATTTTTTTTAAAGATTTAAAGATAGATTTTCAGTAAAATTAATTGTTTCAATTGTATTTCTAGCAGAAGTTAAGGGACGTTTTTGTTTATTTCTATTTTAATGCAAAATTATCTGTTATTGAAGTCTAAGGAATAGACTGGAGAAATAACAGAATAAGCATCAATATCCAGATTTATAATGTAAGGATTCAAATCATGGGATGTTTTGGAGTTTGTGTGTGCATGTGTAAGATTTTTTTTGGTTACTTATTATTTTAAAATTACATAAATGCAATGTCTAAAAAAGTATTAAAGATCATTTATTTTTTTATTGATTTATTTTGTCAAAATTCCAATAATAATATAGACTAAATAAATTTGTGGTAAAATTCTTAATCTTTGAACAGATTTTAAACTGATAAAAATTTTTCCAAATTCTCTTCATAAGTCCATACTTCATTTCTTTATCACCCAAATTACATCATATGCTCACTTGCTCCACTTTTCATCTGAATCAAAGCACATTGTATGAAATTATATCTTTGCTTTTTTTTTTCCTTTATCATCTGTCATGTAAATAGTCATCACAATGAAAAATTTAGATCTACTCATTAAAAATAAATTACTTTTGTAAATGGATAATGTTTTTCTTTATTTATAATAATAATAAAAAAAGAATTATCAATGCTCTTGGTTTTTGGAACTAATTCTACTTGAGTGTTTTTAAATTAAAACAACAAAGGCGACTTGTTAAAATGATCTGTTATATTTTTGTCTCTCTCTTGAAATGTTTTTGCCTATTGGTAAATATTTACTCTTTGTAGTTACCACCTGAGGTTGGCCCTTCTGCTGTTCGACCGCTTCCTTCAAATGAAACCAGTCAGGAAGCAATTCCGACCAGCCATATCCCAACACCAATGTTGACATCACCCCCACTGCCTGCTGTTGAACAAGTAATGGAAGCTACTGCTCAGTTTTCAAAGTCAGTATTTTTTTCCGTCTTTTTTCAATTTAACAAAAAAAAAATCTAAAAATTTGTTTTCTCATTATTTCTGTAGAAAATCTTTCTGCTACCTGCTCATAGCAAGTTGTAGTCAAACAAATATACAAGGCTATACATTATGGTATGAGCTATGTAAACCTGACATTGGTGGCAAAAACTAGGTGCTTTCATATTTGTTCCACCCAACCCACCAAAGCCGTTAGATTCTATATCCTCTGGATGTAAATCTTTCTACATTCTCTTCTACCCAGAAAATTCTCACTATATACAATTTATATGTAAAGGTGGGTACTGTAAAGTTCTCAGCTTGACCAAAAAGTCCCCACTGTGATCAGAATTGTGGAAGTGGGTTGGGATTATGGAAGTAAATCCATTAATTCCTTTATATATATATATATATATATATATATTATTATTATTATCATAAAAAAAAAGGGACAAGAAGGAAAACATTTGCTCCTTAAGATGACTGACAAGGTACTACGATTAAGCTTTTTATTTCATTTTCTTGTGTTCGTACAAGTGTTTTCTTTTCTGGACACAAAGTATGTAAAATCTGTCCAAAAGTTCTGCATATCCAGGCACTTTCGGCAATTCTTTTAGCCATTATCAAGGATGATTTTTTTTTTTTAACACCTACCTGACCATAGCTCAATTAGGACTCATTTAAACACACACAGAAACCTACCAAAGTCCATCTGCAACATACTAGTATAAATTACAAGTATAATAAATAGCCTCATCCACATATAAAAAGGTTAGAAATAATGGAAGCAGTAATAATAAAAAAGAAAAGGCCAACACTTGGTAACATTATGAACATGGCCACAATGTGCTGTGTTTGGAAAATAAAACATTCCTATAACCTTAGACACAGAAATAAACAAAGAAAAAAAACCCTCACGTTCGGTTAAAAATAAAATTTCTCCTTGATAATGGCTAAAAAAATAGCTGAAAGTGCTCACATGAGCTTTACTAACTATTGCTCTATAGTGATATTTTTTTTTCTACAGTGAATCACTGTACAAGTGATAAAAAAATATATTTTTATACATAGACATTTTATTTACATTTAACTCTGTTTTTCTTTTTCTAGACTCAATTCCTCAGCTTTACTGGCCAGTATCCCCACCCCTCCAGAACCTGCTTGTGGCCTAAAGAATGTTCCATTACCTCCTTCAATACAGCCTGCCCCAGTTCTGTCAGGTTCAGTTACTGCAGCTTCCAATGTCTCTTTGCCATCTACTGATGATGATAACAGTAACAATGCTCAGAGTGTCTTAGCTCAGTCAGTGAAACCACCACAGCCAAGTTCCCCTCCTTCTCCTGATGGCCCCTCCCTAGCAAAACCAGGTACCACTGCCAAGGAGGAAACTGAGCCCAAAGAAACATCAACAACTGTGGTAGCCTCATTACCTTCAGTAACAACAACCACTTGTAGCCCTGATCAAACCTCAAGCTTGAAACCTGATTCTGCGCCACCAATAACAGCAGAAACCTTACCTTCTGTTTTGGAGAAGCCTTCAGAGGTCCTGCAAGTTAGGCCGGAATCTGCTTCTAGTGAATCTGATCATGGGGCAGGAGGTGAGGCCGATGCACCAGAGAAGAGCAGCGCTACAGCACTTCAAGATATAAACAGTGTGGGCAGCCCACAGGCAAGTAAACCCCCCAAAAATGTGGATGATAGGGAACAGCAACAACAGTCAACCACTGCAGCACCAGCGAAGCGTTCAAGCACCCGGAGCTCGAGCCGCTCTCCCAAGAAATCAACCCGGAAACGTCGCTCAAGCCGCCACAAGAGCAGCAGTAAGTCAAGGAGCCGTTCTCCACGTTCTCCTCGCAGACACTTTCGTTCTCCAAGCAGAGTGTCACCTGTGCGCTGGCGGCGAAACCATTCACCCCCACCATCTTACTCATCGTCACGCTACAATAGATCTTCAAGTCGGGTGATTCGTTCCTCTCGGCAATATTCACCTCCACCTCCCCGATCAGGCCGGCTATATGGAAAAGGTAGTAGTTATCCCTCACCAAGATGGAGGAGGCGACGTTCTTCACGGTCAAGAAGCAGGTAGGTGATGTCCTCGTGCTGACTTTAGAATTAAGTTATATCTTAAACTAGCAGCATGGCCTGGCACTGCCCGTGCTTGATTCAAAAATAGTATGACTAAGACAGCAATTGCTATCACTTGACTTAAAATATTTTTGCCCTTCCTTGTCTTTAGAGGAGTGCCCTTTGCTGTGCTGATGTTGTTACATGCCTTACTTCTTGCCTATATCACACTGCCAACTTTTTCTAAGCTCTATAGTAAACATTAAATCTGTTACAAAAAAAGAACTAAACAAAATAAACACAATACGATCAGCTTTAAAAAACCGGAAAAAACATTTTTAATGGTTGACTGATTGTCAATTTGCACTCTGTTTGGGGGTTGCTCAGAGTTGAAACTTCACATGATGACTCCCAATGGCCTCTTCATAAATCCGCTCAGTTTTCGCTAAAAACCGACATGCGGTTCAGACACAATCTGGACGTATCGGTTTTTGGGTTTTATCGATTTTCCGCACTGTTTAGGGGTCCGTGGTCATGAAACTTCTGGACATCACTTCTAATGGTAGACTCTAAGTGTCAGATTAGGGTGTCAAATTTGGTTGAAATGCAATCATTCCTTCTGTAAGCAGAATTTTTTCGATTATCGATTTTTTTCGAAACCTGATTCCGAACTCAAAAATCGGGCTCCGCCATGTCCTTACGGCAGCCATTTGCAAACTTGTGTTGAAAACCGCATTGAAATCGGGTGAGAAATGTGGCCTGGGCGAGGTAACAACGCCCACGACAGACACACAGACAGACCACATGAGAAATATAGATAGTAGATTTAGTGATTGAATTCTGTCTTGGTTCACTAAAGTTCATATTTCAAACAGTAATACAAAAAATATTTCTTGAATTTAAAAAAAAAAAAAAAAAAAAAAAAAAAAAAAATAATGTCTTAACAACAAATCTAAAAGTTTGAAGTTCAGTATTAATAGCAATATTTCCCTGAGGGATTTAAGTTTAATATGCTTTCAATTAGTGCTGTTATTTTTGAGAATGTATAAACCTTAAAGACTTGTTCCCCCTGATGCCATAGACTACACAAGTTATGGGTATGGCAAACTAAACTAAATCCAGCAGCAAGACCTGATCAGGAGGTTTTGAGGAGCATGAAAACATTTCTTAATGGCTGTTGTTCCCAGGTACAGCTTGATCTGGGATGTTAGGGTCCCAGCTATAGGAAAATAGTGAACCCCCCAAACAAAACACTAGTATAAAAATTATAGATAATACATATTTATACTAGAATAACCAAAAATATATGTTTATAGTTGAAGGCATACAATTGTGTTCAAAATATTTAGATTTCAGCATTAAATAACCCATAGAGATTGATATGCCGCTAAACAAAATCAACCAACCAAGCCAATCAATATATTTAGATTTCAGCATGAAATAACGCATATAGTTTGATATACCGCTAAACAAAATCAACCAACCAAACAGCTGGCATGGAAGAACTTTTTTATCTGACAATTTCTTAAAGAAATCAAACTGTATTCCAGAATATAACTTCAACATAAAATACACATATCACCACCTCTAGTAATCATGTCCACACAAATATGTATATACACAAAAGCTGAGTATCATTTACCATGTATTCAATTCTGAAGGCAAAATAACAACATATCATATTTCTATTACTTCAAAGCTCCTAAGAAAATTAAATTTTGGTATTAAATGACTCATAATAAATTATGCCGTTAAACAAACATATCATTCAATAGGCTGTGAATCTATATAAGCTAACTGCATAATATTGTAATATTAAATGGTAAGATTATGGGCGAGTCTTAAATGCCCTCGAGTTACAATAATGATTTTCAATTAGGATGCTACAATTGTAGACAGTCATATGCCTTTTTTTTTTTTTTTTTTTTTTTTTTGTCAAAATTCTTATGATGCTGCAGGTTCATTGTGTTGCAGGTTCTTTACAGAATATGAATCCTAATTGTCTCCACTGTAGTCTATACTAATGTATATTTATACATTATCTTTTTTTTTTTTTGATCACTTCACCCCCAAGCACTGCAGCAATGCCACTAAGATGTAATGGGCTACTGGGAGTGAAAGATAATGAAAAAAATTTGAACCCAACTCTCTGATTTCTCAGTCCAAGCCACTATCCACCATATCTCCTTAAAGAGCATTTTGTTCATTTCCCTCGTTATGAAAATCTTTTTCAGTCAGAAAATATTTCTAGGTATTTATGGGCGTCAACTTCACTTGATATTCCCATCTTTTTAATATTTTTCTTTTCCAATATTAAACAAGAAATGAAAAAAAAAAAAAATAGCCGGTGAAATTGGTGCATTAAATATCCTACGATTTTGAGTTTGTTAAAATAGATGTTTCTTTTGTGTATGTTGAGAGAGAATCTGATGTGAAGAATAAATGGTATTTGTTTTTGTAACAAACCCTTGCAGATCTAATTTTTATTTCTTCATTTATTAGGGGACCTCCATATCGCCACAGATCTCCACCCTCATCTTCAGCCTCCAAATACAAACGTAGCCCCTCCAGAGACACATCAAAGTGAGCTAAATTTTATTTTTTACTTTTCTTTATAGAAACACACTAAGGAGAATTACTACTCATCATCTTAAAAGCTGTCTTTTTGCTTAGATTAAAAATTTATCAATTTAACATATAATATAACTCACTTGACTTCCTTACCTTATTTCTTTTCTGTTGAAGTACAAAATCACTTGTCTTGCATTTTAATGTTATCTTCATTTTTTTATATCTACCTTATATTTTGCATAATATTTTAATGAAGTATTGGCTTTTATTATTTTTTTTTATCAGATGAAACATTGTCAACCATTATTATTCCTTTTTTCACTAGTTATTTCAGCTTCATTTTTACTTGCTTTTTATTACAACTTTTACTCATTCCATCAATCTACACTAGTAAGTAAACAGCAGAGGATTGGAAATCAAGGCTATTAGATGAAACACTGTCAGCCATTATTATTATTATTAATTTTGACTAGTATTTACTTTCATCTGAATGTATTTTACTTGCTTTTTATCTTAACTTTGCTGTAAATCTACAAAACACAGGATGGGAAATAAAGGATAAGCAACTGGTGAGATTCAGTATCTGTTTCACTTCAGGGAAGCCAAGGGCATATTTGGATACTCTAGTGCAAAGATATTTTTTCAATTGGACGTGAAAGAAGAAAAAAAAACTTTAGGATTGGGTTTCTGGTTCCTTTTAAACAGGAAACAAGGGATAAACCTCTACATATGTAGGACCAAGGTGCAATGTGAACATGGGTTCAAATCTCAAGTGTGGAACTTTTTTTTTTTTTTTTTTTTTTTTTTTAAATAGGTTGTAGTCTGAGTAAAAGTTGTGATAAAAAAAAAATGAAAGTAAGAATTAATTTTTAAAATAATGGTTAATACTTTTGTTTGTCAAAGGTTGATAGAATAAGTGGTGAATGTACATTGGTACATATTGAGAATAGTTTTGCTTTTGGGTTTTAAATATGGAATCTATTAATTTGACAAATCTGTCTCCCACCAGGACCTTTTTTTTTTTTTTTTTTTTTTTTTTTTTAAGGGCATTTCCTGTATGGCTCAGATATTTTGGAGTCCCTCCTTGCCACATACTTTATGGGAGAGTAGTAATTGGGACAATCTGTACAAACAACCATTAAGTGACAGGGATTTTCCATCATTGTACTTATATGCCTCAACTGTGAATGAGAGAAATTTCTGCCACATTTTAATAGATTAACAAATCCTAATCATTGATTGTACTTTTGGTAGACTTTGTGTCAAGAAAAAACAAAAACGGATTCTCAAAAAGATTGGTCTTTCCATTGATACTGCTATCATTTTTTAGCTACCTTCATTCCTCGGCACTGTTTATTGTTTTAAAAAGCAATGATTAGAATTGTAATAAAACCTAAACATATGATGAAAGTAAATTTATGCTGTAACCCTGCATCTCCAGAGTTGGTCTTCATAACCTTCAGACCACCGTGGTTACCATCTAGCCTACTCCTTATTCATTACTGTGTTGCTGATGTGTCACTTATTATGCTGAAGAGCACAATTCCACTTAATCTAGCTGGCGCTTGTCTGCTTTGTGACCCTTCACTCCTCTGCCACATTATACTTTTGATCTTGGAGGGTGAGAAAATTGCTGGTGAAGCAAACTGGAGTGAAGAACAGGTTGATGGTTAGGAACTACACAAAAAATTCTTTGGAATAAAGAATTAACTCTGGTTAAAAATATAACCACAATTTGGTTTATAATATGATCTGTTGTTGACAGTGGTTTTAACCATTTCCATTTACTGTTATAATAAAATAACACTGAAATACCTTTTTAGAATTTGCAGCTTGTGTTAATACTAATTTAAATTTTTAAGTTCTGGTCTTCAGAGCTGGCACAAGGTCTTGGTCAGGATATCTTGGCAAATGATGTAGATTCCAGTAGCAGTAATATGGGGATTCTCTTAGTTGTCCACACCTCCAGCTTATATGGAATCCTGCATCTGACAGGAGTGGGATTGACCAGGGTTTGGATTTGGTTATCTTTCACCCTTAACATCAAACTTTTTCAAAAATTCCATATATTCAAAATATGTTTACTTGAGTGATTTTCCAAATTTAGGTGTTGTCTAGACCCCTTTTGAGAGTAGTCAGAGGAATCAAGCCGCCTCTTAACTCCCTTCATGCACCACCTTGCACCATTGCTCCATATAGGCAGAGCTAATCTCTCTCTCACTTTTTTCCTTCTCCCACTTTCTTAGCCCATTCCAAGGGCCACCACACCATTCCCGTGACAAATCCAAATTTTCAGAATCTGTAGGCGAAAAGGAAATTTCTAGTCATTAATCTTTCTTTATCAGCTTGTCTCATGCTGTGATTTCTTAAAGCCAGGGACTTGCTTGGAGCCCATCCAGATTTGCACTCATTCCTCCTCCCCACCAGCCAATCTCAAGAGTTGTTTTGTGTGGACAGGAAAAGAAAAAAATATTCCTAATCACTTTAGTAATAATAATAATGAAAAAAAAAAAATCTTTCTGTTAACAAGACCACACAGCCTTTTTGCCTATGGTCACTCCAAGCTAGTAATTAATTTTTCTCTATAACTTGTATGCAAAAGAACCTGAATTAGTGTCAGATACAAAATTTTTGAGAGATGTCACAGAAATTAAAATGAATCTGTCAGGCTATCTCTATTTTTGTAGGGATATTTTTCTTTTGGGAGGTTGATTCAAACCAGATATTTTTTCAGGCTCTTTGTTCAGAAGAATTGTAAATGTTATTTTGGTGACCACCTGAGTTTCCTTATCAGAAACATGATTTTCTATTTGATGTCTTTGAGGATACATTAATGGTCTCTTATCTACAGGAAGTGGGGAGGGACAAGCAGTCTTGGTTTTCCTCAATCTTACTGAATTCTGTCTAGTTAAATTTGGGTTCAGTTTTCCTCATCTATTTCGAAACATAATTTTTCAACACATTTCATTTTTAATATTCTTCTCAACTTTTTAATCTACCTTTCTGTAAACTTCAACAATTATCATCTAGTTAATAGTTTCTGTCCTCTTCCCCTTTTCCTTCCTTTCCTTTTTTTGTTTGATTAACCTTCTGAAGTCCCAGTATCACAATACATCTTTTTTTGTTCTCGAGAATTTACAACTAAAATATTAATCAATTTATTTATTAGATTGTTTATTTAGAAGACTAATTTTATATTTACAGCATTTTTAAAACTAATACAATGCAATATTTATCATTTACCAATTTATCAAGAAATATGAAAATTAATTTTTTTATTCATGAATTTGTAAACATTTACTAAATTATTAAAATAAGTGAATCAACTATAAGGAAATCTTTATTTACCATTTATAAAATTCGAATTGATTGGCAATTAACCAATGTTTTGCTAACCATTCCAGTAAACAATTCAATAATGTACATAAACAATCTAATGAATAAATTGTTTATTATTAATCAATTAGTCAATTCTCAAGAAAAAAGATGTATAAATTCATTTTCATCATATGTTTAGGTTTTATTGCAATTCTAATTACTTTTTAAAACAAACATTCTCGAGGAGTGAAGGAAGTTAAGATAATAGCAGCATCAATGGAAAAACCATCCATTTGACACTTCTTTCTTTCTTTCTCTCCACTCCACCCACCACACACTGAATTTAACTTTTCATTCTTCACTGATTGAAGTTTAGATTGTCTTATTAGGGTTCTGTTCAAGACCTGCAACAATATAGTTTGTTGGAAATTGCTTTAGTTATTTTGATAGAATCTGATAAAGGTTATTTCACTTGTCTTAAACTTTTTCTCACCGAGACCTTGTTTATTTTGTTTTTGAAACTTGAAAACTGAATTTATTTGCAGGAATCGTCGCAGGCGAGATTCTCCAAGCCGCAGTAATTCTCGAAGACGGTAATGATTTTTCTGCAATATTTGTTTAAAATTTTTTTTATTTATGAGAGAAGAATGCTCGACATTGGATCTACATATGCAGATTATTTAAATATTTAGATTAATTACTTTCATCAGTTTTCCTATATTTCTGAACAACTAGCAAGATAATCTCTTTTCAATAGACTCCTTAAATGTTGTTGTTCCCAGGTCTGCCCTGGCTCACGCTGGTAGCATCTGTTAGGGTCCCAGCTATGAGCAAATAGAGACCCCCCCCTGCACCAAACAAAAATAAAACAATATGAAGGTATAAAAATAAATTATTATAGTAAAATTACCAGCAATAAATTTTTATACATAAAAAAATTTATCAAAAGTACCTATTTATAGCAAAATGACCAGCAATACATTTTATCTGTATTTGAAGGTATACAATTACATTTAAAATATATTTAGTTGAAGCCATAAAATTATGTTCAAAATATTTAGATTTTGGTATTAAATAACCCATAAAGGTTGATATGCCACTAAACAAAATTAACCAACAAACATGAAAGAATTTTCATGGCATTAATCCATATAATATCCAACACTTTCTTGAAGAACTCAATTTGTTTCCAAAATATCACTTCAACAAAACCACAATACACTGCCTCTAGTAATCATGTCCACACAAACATGTATGTGCACAAAAGCTGAGTGCCATCTACCATGTATTCAATTGTGAAAACAGAATAACATATTTTTATTACTCAAAGCTCCCAATAAAATTAAATTTTGGCATTAAATGACCCATAAGGAGTTTTTTTTTTTTTTTTTCCTCATTGGTTTCTAAGTGATCAGAAGAATAAGGCTGTTTATTTATTTCTGTATGAGAATAATTGCTGAAGAAAATGTTATAAAATCTTCATAGAGTTCACTACTGAATAAATTTGATTTTCTTTTCACATATATAATTAATACGGTCTCATCCACATTTTCTCAGATATAATACCTTTCACTGCTGCCTACACCTAGTGGTGTAACCATATTAGTTCTCCAGTCCTCATGATCTTAAAATGACATTTTAACCATAGGGTTAACTCTGTGCTGGCCAATGCTGGTTGTTGGTTGCTGGCCACTTCAATCCACACCAACTCTGTCCACACTGTTCTTGATCTCAGAGCAGTGGAAAATCCAAAGATTGTAGTCTCAAGGCACTGGTTCAAGCCATGGTGGGTTCTATATTGAGGAAAAAAATATCTTCACAATGAAAAAATAAAACAAGAGATTCATGGGGTTAATTTTCAATTGGTTTATATTGTTTTGGTACAACAGAAATTAACCCTTCTTGCATCAATCTCTAGAGTGGTACTGGGCCTTGTGTAAACTTCGAGAGGGCTGGGTTTGAAGCTTTGGAATCAGGAAATCTGGTTAGCAGCTGACATGGATTTCAGAGGTGCTCAGTGCAGGATCTCAGCCCAAAGTTTCCTCATCTCAACCTTTCTGGCATGGTCCAAAGGAATATGCTGTGATACATTTAGTATCAGTTTGGCTGCAGAAAGCTTTCTGTTAGTTGTGTAATGATACCATTCATTTATTTTCATGCCTTGGAAAAGAAAAGGTTTTTGTGCTAAGAACAAAAGAAGGAGTCTCTATACAAATTTTTTTCTATTTTTTAGGTCGGGTGAGGGGGGCTGGATTTTTCATTTTATTATGTTTTATTACTAATTTCCGTGTGTGTTGCAAACTCATCAACAGTTGTCTTCCTGCCACCATCTCATCTTGCTCAATGTTCTCATCATATTGTCATCAATGAAAGGTTATGTCGTATGATATGAGGTTAAGATTTAAATTACTTGTTTATTTTGAATTCACCCTGCTAAAATATTCAGTGGTATTCAACTTAGGAAACTGTGGTAAGCAACAATAATTTTCCTTCATGATAATGTCTCATGTCAGATTTTATAGAAAATTATAATTTTCTATTTCCAATATCAGAAATTTTTTTCTTTTTGTCTCTTTTTTTATCACTGTATCTTTTTTCTTTCTCTTTTAACCATAAATTAATGGTTATACTTGATATGACCCATATAGATATTTATCTACCATGTTTTTATTGTCACTCCTTTCAGTTCCAGCCGCTCCTCTAGTCGTGGCCGGTCATATTCTCGAAGCAGCTCACGATCACGCCGACATAACACCAGGGACAAACGGAGCAGCAGCAGTGGTCATAGGCGAAGACAGAGAAGAAGTGGTGGTGGCAGTGGGGCTGGAGGGGGAGGTGGGAGTGGTGCAGGAGGTGGCGGCGGTGGTGGTGGAGGTTCCAGACGGAGACGCAAGAGCAGCAGTTCCAGTCGCAGCCATAGCTGGTCATCCAGTGACTAACCAACTGACCGACTGATTCTCCTACCCTCACCTTGCCTAAGGGTTCCAATCCTGACCACACCCATCCCACTCCACTCATACTTATCCACCTACTGCCTGACCCACTCCCTTTCCCTTCCCAATTCTTGACTGACAGGCTGGTGCACTGGACTTGACTCCCTCCCCTTCTCCCTGACCTTTGCCCTGTATCCCAGCTGTAGAGTGTTGAGGCCCGGAACACTGCCGGACAGTAGAGTGACCACTTTTCTTAATTTAATGGCTTCTCTTTACTCTTTTTAATGTTTTCATTATTGGGGTTGGAGGAAGCTTTTTCATGAAATAATTATAATAACAATAAAATCTTATGTTTATTATAAAAATGTTCTGTTTTGTCCTTTGATTTAAACTCCCCCCCGCAAAATAAAAAGCCTAGTTTACCATCATATATCTCTTTGTATCTGTTATAATAGAAGAGAACAAAATGATGAAAATTCATCTTGTTTTTCCCATATTTTTATTTTTGATGGAGAAAGTTAAAATTCACAATTCAACGATAAATTGTATAGAAAAATATGTTGAATGTCACCTTTCACAATATCTATGCATGTCATAAGTTTCACACGAAACAAAATCAGTGTTCAAATGCCACCTACTAAAAAACACCAAACACCGATCCAACATCTTACTTTAGGCCAGTAGTGCCTTAGTTTCCTTCAAAGTACTCCTTATCAACTATTCAACTTTCGAAAATAATGTCTTTCACCAAACTTGTCAGGTTCTTAATCTTGTCTAATCTAAACTTCCCTTTTTTTCAACAGTAATTTTCATCTTTGGTAAAAGCCAGGAAATTGCAGGAAGACGAATCTGTATTGTAGGGTCTCTAACAGGCTTGCATGATGCAATGTTTTCTTTCTGGTTGTTACCAGGCATCCATGGAATCCTCTAATTCTCACACTGTCATCTTGCAATATTTTTAAATGTTCTGCTTTCAATGGATTATTGGCCATGTTTAGACCATGGATAGTAAAATTCTATCTGGGCTTTGTTCATTTGACTATTTTCTGCAGATAAATAATCAAGTTTTAAACAACCTTCAAGGTGTATTTGCTCTGATTGCACAATACAGAAGCTCATTGATAATGGAGTAACTCCACAGAAGAGTATTTGTTCATGCAGTCACATTAAGATCTTCTCTGATCGGTTACCAAGTGAAATCAAGGCCATGCAACCAGTTCAAGATACTTTCCATACAGATCTTGTATATTCTTCAGATAATATTTTTTTTACTGTCTATACTTTTTTTTTTTTTTTTTTTTTTTTTTTTTATAATAATAATAATTCTGTACAAATATGAGGTGAAGCTAGCATCATTTCTTTATATATATATAAAAAAGAAATATAGTCTTAATGTGTGCTATATTTATGGGATAAAGTGCTCAATATCAGAGATAGAGCATGTCTAAATATAAAAGTGAATATTGAAGTCAACTCTCAGAGGCAACAGGCTGTTTCATGCTAGGAAAAAAAAAGCCAAGGAAAAAAAAACAACACGTGGCCTGACAATTGCGTCAATTGTCAGGCCACATGTGTTGTTTGTTTTTGTTTTTTTTTTTTTTCCCTTGGCTATTTATATATACACGTCAGTGGTGCATTGTGGGTAGTCTATTTTGGCAGTTATTTTGCCGGAAGCCGTTTATTTATTTGGGTTAATTTATTTTGCTTGTAAAAAAATAAATGACTTCCGTCAAAATAACTGCCAAAATAAACTACCTACAATGCATCACTGATCTGTATATATAAAAAGCCAAGAAAAAAAAAACAACACGTGGCCTGACGATGGCATCTAGCATGAAACATCCTGTCACCTAAGTGTTGACTTCAATGTTCACTTATATATATATATATATATATATATCTCCACAGACAAGGTTTTGCTGTATCACAGTTCCTCAGTGTGGCTAGACATCTGATTGCTTCAAGCTGAGATTGAAACCCAGCTGATTTCACATCAACCAGACACCTTAACCCTAGGCCATCGTCACACAGCAGAAAGGAAGGCAATTTTAGTGCTTTTCTATACTGTGTGTGTATATATATATATATATATATATATATATATATATATATATATATATATATATATATATATATATATATATAATGAGAGAGAGTGGTTAGAACATTCTAACCATCAAACTGGTTTTAGTCTCAACATTGTCAATTTGTCAACAGAGTAACTTGATAATCTCAGTCTGGGAAGACAATGTCTCCATGTGGCACTGTTGTGAACTGCCTGAAAATCATCCTACTGGTTGATCCAAACTATGTGAGTGAAATTGGGTAGATGGAACCGTTTGGAAGCCATCAATAGCTTTTTGTGTAAGCTGAAGTCACAAGTCATTGTCACCTTGTTAAACTACACCAGATTATACACTCTTTACCAGAAACTCCTTGTGGGTGTTGAACTGAAATGAATGTGCCTGAACGAGTATCTGCAACAGGGATTAGCTAAACACCCAAGCAGATGGGAGTACTTTTACTTTCTCTCTATATTTATGAGGTTTGACTGACAAGTACGGTCTATCAGAAGTTGCATGTACAAAATTTGGTATTATTGGATTTCTGGTTATTCTGAAAATTGAAAGAGGGTTGAAAGGTCAATATTTTCAATGCAATTTGAAGTTTCTGTGTGCAGTTAGGTCAAAAGTAAACTTAGAAATATTTGGAGAGAACATAAAAATAATGTGTAACACTAAATGGTGACTTGAAAAAAAAACTGATTTGGAAGAGAAATAAATTTGTGTCATTTTGATACCAATTTTATTTTATCTGGTCTAAAAGTTTTGTAGGATTAGAGACTCTATTTATCAGTCAACCTATGTACATATTACCATAGATAAATAAGTTTCTTTATTCAGAACACTGGCAACAGGAACTGCCCTGACTATATGGGACTCAGAGCTTAAAAAAACAATCTGATATTCAACTGTGGTTTCAGGAAAATAAAATGGTAGGATATAGTTTCATCCAGACTCTGAATAGTACATACACATCTCACATCTACTAAAAAATGAAACTTCTCATCATACAGCAGATGTCAAGTACCTCTCACAGTCAAATAAATACTCAAGTTGCCATCATCTTGGTCAAACCCAAACAAAATATTATTAAGCAAATAATACAAAAGGACTCTTTCAAAATGTTAAACCTTTGCTTAACTTCTTAATGGAAATCAAACTTTGTACCTAAATATAAAACTATAAAAACTCCCCAAAAAATTACATAAAACCTTTTAGTATATTTTGCAAATTGAAAAAAAAGAAACCTTCAGACTTCCCAACTAAAAATAAAAATGCATACTCTAATAACCGACTTGTAAAAGAAGCCGAATACAAAATAACTTTAATTAGAAACGAGTATTTCTAATAACTGATTTAAAAACAAAAAACTTGTACCCAAAACTATCACTGATCCACATATAACATCAAGCTATACCCAAAACAACCCTGATTCAAAACCATTATTTGGCTTTCTTTTTTCACTCTATGTGACTTCATTTGCTGTACAAAAAGTTTATCCTGCCACTGAAGATGACTCTGATCCCTGAACAATAGTGTATTTGAACTTCATAGATGTGTTATCATATCCTGCTATGGCAACAGAAAACATTGAGTTAATTGCAATATCCTTCATACTCAGGTCACACCAGGAAGATGTTCAGATTCTACTGGACCCTTCGATACAGTTCACGATGGAGAAACAGAGTAACAACACACTTCCATTCCTGGATATTCTAATATCGCAAACAGAGCATGGGTTCAAAACGTCTGTATACCGTAAACTGACATACACTAGACAGTACCTCAATTTCAACTCCTGCTATCCATATAGTGCAAAGAAAGGGATCGTCCGCTGCTTAAAACACTGAGTCATAGTGGGGACCCAGAGACATTAGATAAAAAATTGGTCAGTATAAGTAGTACCCTACAATGTAACAACTACCCTGGGTACATGGCAGAAGCCCCCCAAAACTGGGGTAGGCGGGTACAAGAGGAGGAGGACAACAACACTCAGAAAACTGCCTTATGTGAAGGGGTTATCAGAGAAAATACAAAGGATCTGTGGTCCATATAATATCAGGACAACCTTCAAAAGCTTGATGACACTTTGCCAATATCTCTCCCAAGTAAGACTCCCCCCATAGAGGAGAACATGACTAAAGACTGTGTGTACACGATCCTGTGCAGAAAGGAATATAAAGGAGAGACAGGTCGCCCCCTTAAGTTAAGGCTTCAAGAACACCAGAAAGCTGTAACGCGAAGGGAAGTGGAAAAATCAGGCGTGGCTGACCACATATGGAGAGAAAAGGGAGATCACCGCCCTCTGTGGGATCAAGTTGAGATCATAGACAAAGAACATCATTGGAAAATTTTTAAACTTAAGGAATCAGCACATATGCTAGGCCACAAAAATCTCCTGAGCCGACCAAGCATAAAAATGAATACAATATGAGAACCAGTAATAAGGAGTGTCAGAGAAAAGCGATAATAACAACAAAAATTGCAATATGAGCACTGGTAAAAATGGTTGCTGAAGACATTAGGTTTATGATACCCAGAAATTCATACACAGGTGTCCTCAAAGGACACATGGCGCAGTGGATAAAGGCGTTGGTTAGATCCAGTGACAGGACCCAAAGAGTAGTTAAGGCTGTGGAGAACTTGGAGAGGGGAATTAACAAGAGATAACTGACATCCATTAGACATGTCACGTGGAACTAGAACAGTCTACCCCAGTGAGCGAAATAAATGGTTCAGTTCGATATTCCAACCACCTGAAGAAGGCCGGAGCGTACAACGACCGAAACGTAATAAATATGGCGACAAAAATGGACAATAGTCCGAATAATGTAAATAGTGTACATAATACCACATCTCAGAAACATAGACAGATACTGCAATATCCTTATTGTTAATTTGAGAGGCCTTGAAAAAGAATGCAGTAGAAAGGGAATTAATATTAATAAAGGTTTATAGGTCTATAGTGGTTGAAAGGCAGTTAAGTTGAGACCAAACCAATCAACAAATAGACCACTGGATTTAGCAAAGCAGAACTGGAATTAATATTGTGAGTCTTTGTTTGAAACATTAACACTTGCTCTGAAACTTAAGATTTCGATACTAAAATTTCGCCCATCGAGAGCCAGTCAAGGTAGAGAGTTACAACAAAAGTGGTAATGCTGAATGAAGTTAATCTGAAGAAGGTTAGATAACGAGCCTTAAAGAGGTTATAATTGTATTACGCAGGGGAGCAATCATGCGGGAGCCTTCCAAAAGTGATAGTTTCAGGGAAAAAACTGAGCGGAAGTTTCTTTGAAGCCTGGAGGAAATGAGTGATTTGGTTCCGTGGAAATGGCATGACAGGTCCTAACTGTAAAGGTTTGAACTATAAGACTGGAAGAATAGAATTCATCTGAACATTTGCCATGATAGAGTAATGATAGGCTTGGGAAAGAGGTTGCAGGATGGAAGACAAGTCATCTCTATCAGGACAGCGTAAATGATTTTGAAATCTATCAAAACTGGAAAGTGAGAACGAAGCAGCGACAATCCAGACATGACAGCAATACGACCATTTCTGGCTTAATCCGACTTTTGCGAAGGGCATCCTGGAGCAATGGAATGAGTCAAAAATGTCTCCAGCATTTTTTAGCAATGGATTGTATATATCTGGTAGAGTGAACTTTGAGACCCAATAGGCGTTCAAAGCGTGGGGACCTCGTAAAAACGTTAATCGGAATCTGAGAAACCCCGAGGATCTGTCCAGTGATGATTAAACGTTACTAGATTGGCATTTATCGTGTAGTCACATTTCCCCATTGAACTCTTAGAGCTAGGTAAGTAGAGATATAAGCTGTAAAGTTCTAATAATATTGGTTTTGCTAAATGTGTCCATAAATAATAGTATCACTTACATTAGTGATTCTCAAACTATTTTTCTCTGGGCCGCATCGTGCCTCACCAAATTTTTATATGATTAAAAGTACATTTTTAAAAAAAGGCTTAAAGGGAGATAACCGCGGAATCGAAGTTAAAGCACTATCATTGATGGCTGTCTCCTCCAATTTGCGGATCCTAGTTACTCTATTCTTAATACTTGATATATTTAAAAAAATACCAATAGGTCAATATTTATTTATAACTCTTTATACTGGGACTCATGCATGCAATTACAAGTAATCCATAATAATATTTTAAATTTTGAAATCGTTTATTTATGACATTAATTTTTTTTTAAACAGTTTCTAAATCTTTGATTGTCTTTCGCTCATTCCGCCTCACCTGCTACCCTCTTCCGCCGCATCATTTGGGAACCACTGACCTGCATAGATATTTACTAAAAATCTGAGAATGTTCCGAGGCAGATCGTTAATTTGAGAGAGAGTGAGAGTAGGACCGATGACAGAATTACAGCCAATTTATCCTCTTATTGTATGCGTATCAGGTTATGGAGGCACGGTGGAGTAATGGATGACGGCTCGAATTCCAGTCGAATCCATTACGTTTACTTACGTACTAATACCATTGGGAAAGGTATGAAACTTCTTCTTCTAGCAGGATAGACCGGGTTCTATAGCCGTGGGTGGCAACTGGTCTATCGCAGAAAGAAATGGCAACCTACTTCGGGAAAAGTCATGTAACGAAAGATACATGATCGCCTAAGCGTATATCCCGCATGGCACATAACTGACTGACTGACTATCCTCTTATTGTATACGTAAAAGGTTAAAGCCTATCGGAGCTAGCACAGAATCAAATGAACGTAATATTTTGTTGCCTCAGTTTCAGGTTTAGGTGATGTCCTTCCTGCTTTGCAAATCAATTTTTCAAAATTTATGGCCGCCTTGCTTGCTTTGGAAATACATATTGTTTCAGTTAACAAAGCAGCCTTGATATGCGTAAAGTGGAACTAAGAATGAAAAGAACAACACAATTGGCTTTTTTTTTGTATTGAATCTGGAAAGTCTCCACTTGTGAGGTTCACTGTTCTTTTTGTGACTTTTCAAATACGACTTATGAAAATATCCCAAGTCAATTATTCGGCCAAACAGAATCAAAAGCAGATTATTACCAAATTTTCAAAAACCTATTCAGAAGAACATTTAACCTGTCTGGATTATGATATTCTCTTTTGATCAATATCATCGTCTAACCCTACCCTACATTCAATTGTTCATTTAAATCAGTGTTTTCCAACCATTTTTAAACCACCGCCTCCTTTGGGCACAGACATCTTATCAACACTCTTCACCTGTCAAATTAATTTTCGAATATTATACTGAATTCATCTTTCATAGAAAGATAACACTTAGGTATTAAGTACAAAAATAATCTTAATATTGTTTTCATTTCTATTATAAATGCCAATGATTAAAACGCTAAAAAACCTTTTATCATTTATTTGATAGCTTATCTTAATGTTTTCAATGCGATGGTTGACTTTCGTGCTTACTGGCTAACGCTCTTCTTTCATGCTGCTTAAAAGTAATCGTAGGTCGCCTTTTGTCATTTACAGGCGGTTTCTTTGTTTAGTAAGGTGTGTAACTTCGTTGAAACGATATTCAGTCATATAACAAGCTGGAAAAGCAAAGAAGAAAAGTTTGATAGCTTCTCTCAACATCTCAGAAATTTCCCTTTGGTAACCAATATTGAATAATTTTTGAAAATTTGAAAAAAAAAAAAAAAATGTGGATAAATGCCGACCGCCTTCCTGGTTATGTCCATTGCGCCCCCCAATGTAATAAAAACTCCCAGTGCCCCTTTTCAACATAACAAAGCGCACAAGGGGGCGCTAGCGCCTACATTGGGAAACACTGATTTAAATCGTAACTGGAAACTGATCTTTTTATTATGAGACTTTTTTTTACTAGTTTATACAGTCTGTGATATCATAATTAAATGTCCTTAACACTTCCACTGCTGTGGACGTACTTACACTTACACCCTGTATTTGTCAACAGCAGACAATGTATCAAAAATATTTTTAAAAACTTTAGGGGCGGGTTCCTAGTCTATCTTCAACTTTTAACGTCTGTAGTAGTGAGTTAACCAAGAAGTGTTCCGTTTAACAATGGCAAGATATTCATATTGTGAGCAGGCAGATATGATTTTTACATATGGCCACGCGAATGGTAATGGACGCGAGGCTTCAAGGCTGTATCAGATTGCATTTCCTGCCTTTTATCGTCGCCTTGCCGAGACATGATTCGTACCACCACAAACTATGGATCAAAGAACACATTCTACAGCGTCTACCGTAAACTTTAAACTTAATAACTCAAAAACGAAGGATTTGCAGACATGTTTATACGGATTTTATCCTTGGTTTGGTGTGAGGAACACGCTCCCAAAGTTTGTAAAATTATAACGGTATATACGTTTTCAAGACACCTTGAATGTCAGTCCCTAACGTTTGTATGTGTATCGTTGCATAGTTACTGCATAAACGATATCTTTGTTTTCGTCGGTGTTGAAAATTAAAAAAAAATAAAATAAATAAAAACACAAATTTGCCCGATCGGGTGTCTGTAACAGGGATTAGCTAGCCACTGAAGCAGACGAGAGTACTCAGAAATGAGCATCTAACCATCCAAACGAAAAGCAATGAAAGCAATCAACTAGAACAATATTTACATGCTCTAAATAAATTAGCGAGCAATTAAAAAAAATCTAATTGCCTGACAAAGGCGGAGTCATTGAAATTATAAATATTGATACATACCACAAAAAATGTCCACGCAGATAATAAAACTTATGAGAATAAAACAACCTAATAACTATGAATAAGGATATTAAAACTCGAGTAATAGGAGTTAACATTGTGAAGCGTTTTTCGCTCTGTCGCCAGCTACTGTATTTCCCCATGTATAATACGTATTATTTTTTTTTTCTAAAAAATAATAAGCAAAATTAGGGATGCGCATTATGCACAGCTACAAAAAAAATCTTCAAAAAATGCTGTTTCATAGGTCGATTTCAGTTGAGAAATGACTAACCACAAATATACGACAATCTGACAATAACATTCGGCGATTGCGACCCCATAAGGATGTCAAATACAATCATATGTACCTAACAATACTAATAAATGTAAAATAAGATAAGAATTATCATAAAACTAAATTAGAATAATATTATTCTAGGTTCAAAACCGTTTTTTTTTTTTTTTTTGTTTTTTTTTTTTTTGTTGTTGTGAAAAACTGCATACAGATCTGATAGATTGGACATTTTATCAAACAAAAGCAGGTTGATGAGGCTGCGCAGTAGGCACAATATAGTTATTTCCGTTTCCTTTTAGAATCGTAATGATCGGAAATTTTGATAGATATATTCAATTACAGCTTGAATAAGAAACGGAAACGCTGGCCGTAATGAAATTGGAGAGGTACAATTTATAGAGTTTGATTACCAAAGAAGGGTGCGTATTATACATGAGTAGAAGTATTTTCAAACACTTTCAGCACAATTTTAGGGGTGTGCATTATGGATGAAGGCGTATTATATATGGGGAATTACAGTAATCTTGACGTTCAGCACTTTTCTTTCCAGAGTACGTACGTGTTTGTCTTAAGTTCATTTTTTTTTTCTTTTTCTTTCCTTGTTGGAGATTTTCTCTTGATTACGGTGTTAGGTATTTTGGCAAGTTGTCTGTTGATTTCACCAACGTATTTGGTTTTTCTTCAATACTATATGTGAGTTATTCCACTAGACTTTGCTTAAAAAACGTCGCCAGGGGGCGCTCCTTAAGCCTATGAAAAGGCGTGCATTTATCTCGCTAGCGTCTTTTTTTTACAGCTTTTTAGCTCTGACTTTCAGATGTAGTTGCACGCGGGTAAAAAGTGTCCCTCACTGGGAACGTTCATTTTCATGGTTTTCTCTATTGACCTTTTGTATCTCAGGTTTATAAAATTACGCGCGACGGCGTCTTTTTTTTTTATGTTTTTTTCCTTTACATGCATTGTCGTTTGTTTTATATTTTTTTGTTACTCATTTTTTACTTGGGCTCACATTGAGTTCGCCAATATTGTTTGTGCGATAAATTTTCCAGGAGCCCGTAAATATTTCCTTCCCAAAGTGTTGATTCCCGCAACCTAATGGTGACTAGTATTTACCTCATCCCACTGGGAACGTTCATTTTTCAAAGAAGTGGTTTTTTATGTATTAATCCGAAAGATTACAATTTAAACGTTATTTTTAGTAGATTCTTATATTTGTGTAGACGTTCCGTTTATTTATTAAGCAGTATATTTATTTATTTTCGTCTACCGGCCTTTAGAACTGCATCCACAACACGTTACACGCTTTAGCCAATTCTTATTATAAAGATTCTTGTTTTTGCTCTTTTTCCTTTAAACAAAAGCATAGAAGTGTTTATTTATTAATCCGACAGATTTTGTTTTATATTTTTGTTATATATATATTTTTAGAAGACAACACTTAGCGGCGACAGTCTGGGCTCATATATTTTGGATTGGTTTATGGGCAGGCTTTATTGTATTATTCAAACGATTATTTATTAATGGTTCAATTATTCTAGGGGCAAATTAAAAATAATTGATCCGGATGTAGTTTTGTGGCTATTTTATAGTGTTGTTTATCAACTTTTGATTTATTAGTGATTATTTTATTATTTGTTATTGGTGGTTAATACCACGTTTACTTGTGTTTATGTGTGCGTTTGTAGTTTGTTGATTTGTTTATTTACTTAATTTATTTACTTATTGGTTTGGATTAATTTATATTACTTGTTTATTTTATTTTTTTCATTTCTTCTTTTTTTTTTAGTTTTCGATTTTTAAGTAATGTAGTAAAAATTTGTTTTCATGTCTGCATTTTGAGATGAGTTCTGGTCGTTTATTTAATAATTTGTGTTGCTCTGGGAAGATAATTATAGCTATTTTCTTCTCCAGACAGAGTTTACAGTTTTTGGATTATTGTTGTAGGCTGATGCTCTTTTCCTTTTTTTAATCATATTTTTGATATAATTTAGTTTTTGTTTTTAATTTCCCAGATATGTTTAGAAAGCATTGTGCTGTTCACGTACTTACTGCTGATTTTACAGTGACTTGGTGTATTACATTGTACTGCAAGCAATTGCCGTTTAAAGGACATTCGTTCTTTGTTCTAAAGTTACACGGGGTTTGATTTGTGTGGATGGTCTGTTGGTTGTTGCTTTCCTGATGAATCTTTTTATTATTTGTGTCATATATTTTAAGGAGGGAGTTGGTTTAATTTTTTCCTACGTTCGTTTTACGATTTTGTTGTACGTGGTGGTTTGAACCACATAATCTTTTTCCTGTTGATTTTGTGTTATTTAAAAATCGTTATTTTTTTTGTTTTTTAGTTTCATAATCTTTCTTGATGGTCTTATAATTGATTGTTTCTGTTATTGATGGCGGTTGAGATGTGTGTTCCGTTTTTTTCTATGGTTAAAAGTAGCAGTATTTAGAAAAAGCAGGGAACTATATTTGATTTATTTTTCGAATTCATCGGTGTAGCCTGTCGAAACCTATTGCTGTAAAGGTCTGAACTGTTGGAACGAACGCAAGGCGCTCAGCTGAACATTTGATTTCTATAGTACAGTGCTGCTGAGGATTGAACTCAATTTATCAGATTAAAAAAAAGGAAAGGAGAGAAAAAAGAATGGCTTCGTGCACACATCTCATTACGACTTCCGGTTAAATTCGATTGTTTCCGTTTTCCCCTTCTCTTTTGCCTTTTATAATGGCCTTTTACATCTGGGTTCACCTCAATCAAGTCGATTTACAGTCCAGGTGATTATCTACCGCTACTGCATGAAAATAGATGACATTACAACAGATAAATATTACACAGAAAGCCGCCATTTAACATATCAATTACCTGTAATAACAGATCTGCCTACGGCTAATGTCTGATTTAAGAGAAATAGTTCTTGAACGCTAGAGTCCCAAGCGCACAATGCTATGTACGCCCATACCTTTTCTCTAAATTCTCAGCAATTCGCCAGTTGAAAAGGGCATCCTTATTAGAAAACTTCTCAGCTCTTCGAATTCTCTTCCTCTCTCTCTCTCTCTATATATATATATATATATATATATATATATATATATATATATATATATATATCCCAAGATTTAGTGTTGGTTCTTAATTCTCTCAGATGGCTGAAAACGATTTTTTCATAGTTATACCTCGATAGAAGGTGTTTCTTCAGTTTGCTTGGTTCTCAACGGCAAATTTAAACTCCTCTGTAGGGATGTTTGCAGAATTTAAATTGTATATCATTTGTGTTTGTTCAATACCCACAGAGCCCACCCGTGGTTTATATTGCAAGTATGCTGTATTAGTTACAGTTTTATATATATATATATATATATATATAATATATATATATATATATATATATAATGATGGACTCTCCGTCGTTTTCGACGTATGAGTGTCTTTCTGTTCATTTTTTATGAAACCACAATCCTTCACGGGATTTGCAAACAAATTCACACGAAAGGCATACTGATGGGTTGACTGTTATATTGATTGATGCATTAGCCAGAGATTTTGTGTTAATTCTTAATTCTCTCAGATGGTTGAGTCGATTCTTTCAAAGTTAGTTATACATCAGTAGCAGGTATTTCTCTAGTTTGCTCGGTTTTCAACAGCAAGTTCAAATTCCTCTATACCGATGTTTGCATCAATTACATTCTATTTAAGTTTGCCCTTGAAGCGTAATCAAGGACGGCCTTCGTTAGATTTACCATGAAAACGTTGGCTATACATGCGGATTTTCGGCATCCAATCATCACTCATTCTGATGACATGACCGGCCCATCTGAACTGTGATTGCATCAGAAAGGATTCAATACCACCGACACAACATTTGATAAAAAGATCAGGGTTAGAGATTTTGTCCTGCCGTGTATTGAGCATATTGAGCGAAGAGAGCATTTATGAAAAGCATCAAGTTGATTGATGTATGTCCAGTATGGCGTCCACGATTCTGACCTATAAAGAAGTGTGATGAGAATGACTGCACGATAGACACTGATTTTCGTTTTCAGGGAAATCCCATGACGATGCTTAAGCTTCTCAAAGACATTGGTTGCCTTTGATATTCGGTTAACTATTTCGTCATCCAAAGAAGCACTTGACTTTGCTTCCCAAGTACGAGAATGATTTCACATTTTTCAGGTTGTTGCTGCCAACAGTAATGG
Source organism: Acanthosepion pharaonis (assembly GCA_903632075.3). Classification (NCBI taxonomy): domain Eukaryota; kingdom Metazoa; phylum Mollusca; class Cephalopoda; order Sepiida; family Sepiidae; genus Acanthosepion; species Acanthosepion pharaonis. Next base: position 355,177 of record CAHIKZ030005039.1, on the reverse strand, counting down.
GAAAGTTTGGAAAGGTATGGGCAGGTGGTTTTTGTTTTACACTCTTGATCTGCTCAGGTGTAGGCCTTGGTTGATGGACAGCTTCAGTTTTCTTTATGCTTATAGTTAATTCGAATGCATTGCAAGCGATGGAAAAACGATTGACGAGTGCTTGAGCTTCTTCGATTGAGGTGGCCACGATCGCAGCGTCATATATATATATATATATATATCTTTTAGGCATGTCTTATTGAATAAATTACAAAAATTATGTTTGCTTATTTTTATCATAACCCTTTCACATTCACGGATATTTTTCCGTATATTACAATTTAAACAATAATGGATTTAAACGCAAAAGAAAAAAAATCAGTAATGGATAGCTACACATAGTTTTTGCCTTACCAGTTGCACCCCTGACGATGATCTCAGAAAGAGATGGAATGTACTTGGATAATAAAAGTGATTCTCACTGTTACAGTGCATTTTTTGCCTTATTCACTTGTAATATATGGAAAAATATTCGTGAATTTGAAAGGATTATGATAAAAATAAGCAGACATGTTGTTTGTAATTTATTTAATCAGACATATATATTAGATAATATATTTTCTGTTTATACGTTAATTTCTTATGCATACAACTTAAATTTGAGTAAATGATTTGTTTTTAATTAAACGGTATTAATTACATTTGCCTGCCTGAGTATTCGAGAAATTTCGTATAAAATATGCATCTTCCGACAGGAATCGAACCTGTATCCCATTTGGAGCAGAATTGAATTGTTGAAAAGCGTCGAAATATGTGTCTTTATAAACAGTAATTTGAACTTTGCTAAACCGGAAGTCCTTTGTGGCTAAATGGTTAACAGCACGTCAGGCCATTGAGGGTTTTCGTATTATTTGATAAATAAATAAAAAAACAGAGCATCTACTCAAATATGCGTATCCATTTAAAAATAACGTTTAAACAAATAAATTAAAAATCTGTCAGATTTAATCCACCCCCAAAAAAAAAAAAAGAAAATGTCCTTGTTTATGTTAGGATATAAAACAGGACAGACATGTATTTTTGAGAATCAGGTAGTATGTGTTCAAAATCACTATTCGGGTTTTGTTTGATCAGGAGATCCTACGTGCTCGAATTGGTCTAAGGCACGTCTGATATAATGACGGTTTCCCCTAGGTGACCCAGGTTCGAATCCTGCCGGAGGACGCATATTTTCCTAACAAGATTTCTCGAAATATTCAAGCTGGCAGATGTAAATAAATACATATACTGTTTAATAAATAAAATAAAAAAACTTGAGGTAGAAACCTTGAGAAGGACTACCACATACGAGACAGCAACCCAGTCAAGGCTATATCGTAGAGCAGAGTCTCATCTGGAGAGATAGACAACTACCCGACTTTGTGTCACATCCCGCCTTGTGGGAGGTCTTGGGTAAATACCGAAACCTTGACTCTTCCATTCTTGCTAGATGTCCTGACCATCGAAAACGGTGTTTAATGATCAGCGACTCAAAGTTCAAGTTTTGATTGTTGGTTCTTTAAGGATTTTGGTGTTGGTCACACAATAATTCCAATAATTTTATGTTCAAGATTGAACGAAGCTTTTGCTTGTGAAAGCGTCCTAATTTTTCAATATCGCGACATTATAGAGTCCAGGTTTCGCAACCATATAGAAAAATTTAAATAACAACATCATTATAGACCACAATTCTTTGTTTTAAGTTCAGATCTTTGTTGTTGAAGACGCGTTTAATTAGATTTCCAAATGCCTCTTGTACAGCTCCAATTTGGTGCTCCATATTATTTTCTGAGGTGCATTTCTTTGTTAAAAGGCTGCCTACATATAGAAAATGATCTACTTGTTCGTGAGGTGCATCACAGATGGTAATATCAAAATCTGGTAAGATGGTGTAGCGATAGGGGTTACCATTATTGTTTATTTCCGATGGAATCACCAGTATATGTAGCGGTTGTATTACCATTGTTGTCGTGAACGTTGAACGACGAACGTCGCGGTTATCATTATTGTAGTGATTGAGTTACCAATATTTAACTTTGGCTAGGAAAGGTGAGATTAAGGACAATGCGTGGACGCAATGCAATTTATATTTGACGTAAATAGCACATAGAATAAAATACAAAACTGAACGGAATGATTTCAAAACAGTAAATTATTGTTTGATGTACACAAAAACTAAAAGGTAGGACAGAGTCGTGTCCCTTTGATTCGGTATTAGTTGTGTTCGGTTCATATTAAGAAGTAATATTAAACAGTAATTTAGAAGAATAAAGTTTGGAATTGTAAGTTACAAAGTTGGTAAAAAGTTCAGAGTTCGTGAATGTTGGTAATTGTTTTTAACGTCTGGCCAGCAATGACTAAGACGTGAGTTCTTGAAGGTTACATCTTGGCACTTGCTAGCAAGGGAGTTAATGGTGGAGAGAGATGGGAATTTTCCAATTCACCCATTCTCTGTGGCACAAGGCCTTTTTAACAGATTGGTATGTGCAGGCGGTTTGATTGGCCGGAACTGACCCATCTAAAAGCTAGAAACGGGCTAGTTCCGTCAACCAATGAAAACTTAAACCTTCGGCGGAAAGTCGTCCAGATTCCTACTGCCAGATAGGAAGACACCCGCTCGGCAATTCTACAAAGCGCAGATAATTCCACTTTGATCCTAGCCAGATAGAGATGGTATTTATCAATTCACCCACAGGAATTGAATGTTGGTTTTTTTTAATGTGGGTATGTCCGAGCCCGTAGGCCCAGCCAAAAATAAAACCATATCTAAGGTTGACCAAGCAGGCTATGTTCCGGAACCTTGAATGAAAGAGGGCACCCTTCGGCGGAGCTTCGTCCAGGTTCCTGAGATGTGTTGCAGTGTTCGACGAACACCAGCTCGAAGCTCTAAAATTGAAGATACTTCCATTTGATCCCAGCCATTGTTGGATTGTTTGGACAAAATTCGTGAAACATTGCAGTTAGATACAAGGAGAATAAGATAGGCGCCAAGACGCATATGTATACACATACATATTGTCTAAAACACGTAGCAGAACAATTTCAAATTAGATGACGTCATACAATAACGTCTTTAAGAAAGAACAAAATTAAAATAAATTGACGTCAAAATGAGCGTTTTTTTTTAAGTTAGAAAATTATGATTTCTTTAAATGAATTTAATTTTGCTATCAAACCGTCAAACGAGTGGATACCATATCGGCGAAATCCCGATCAGGAACAGATAAGTTGTACTTCTAATTTGTTTTTTCTCTTTCTCGCTCATATATATATATATATATATAGAGAGAGAGAGAGAGAATTAATACAAGTAAAAGGTTTGTGACTTAGCTGATTGATGTTATCTTCAGAATCCTGAATCCAGAGTTTCGTAGACGGACCCTCCAGGAATCACTCCGTTCACTCGCCAGTGGGTAAAAATAAATATAAAAGTGGACACTGTGGTCATCTCTGAAAGGCGACTGCCTGCTTCATGTTTCAGCGCAATCTGATAGTCGCCTCACAGTGATTACCTTAGTGTCTACTTTTATATTTATATTTACATAAGCTTTATCCCTGATATTCAGCTTTTACCCATAAATATACATTAAAACTATTTTGTATCACACACACACACACACACACACACACACACACACACAGATACAGATATATATATATATATATATATATATATATATATATATATAATGGACTCTCCCGTCGGTTTCGACGTATGAGGATCTGACAACATAATTGATTCAGTTATGGAATTTTGTGCGATAATCTTAAGTGGCATTTAAGACCCGCTAGTTATTTACAAAGGAAGCCACATATGGAACAAGTGTGAGGATTGTGAAATGAGATCACTGTTAGATTGGCTGACCTTTTAGATCTTGCTCTCGTTTCTTGAAGATGATTTAGACAATCAGATTGAAAATTGCTGAGTCCACTAAAACACGTTGATCTCCATTTTACCCGTTCGAAAGCTAAGCGCTCAAGGGTGTTACGTGGTATATTGACTGCTGACAAGTTGCTTTTCAGCTTGTTTTTGTATCTTAGCCATGGGCGTCCTACGTTCCTGTAGCCCTGATCTAACTCGCTGTACATTAGGATCTTGGGTATCCTGTCATTAGACATTCTCAAGACATGACCAGTCCACCGTAACTGAGACTATATGATAAGTCTCGATTCCTCCAATATTACACCTGTTAAACAGGTCTACGTTAGATGTCCTATCTTGAAGCTTAACTCCACAGATTGCACGCAGACAGCTTTTATGGAAAACATTTAGCTGGCGTATATGGTACCTGTATGGAGTCCACGACTCTGACCCATACAAAAGGATGGCAAGTACAACAGCTCTGTAAACCCGAATTTTCGTATCCAGTCGAATACCCCGCTCATTCCACAAGCGAAGTTTGCCGAAAGCACTGGTAGCCTTAGCAATCCGATGCATGATTTCATCATCTAAAGTTCCACTGTAATTGACTTTGCTACCAAGATAGGTGAAAGACTTTACATAGTTCAGGTGTTTGTCTTCTACTTTCAATGGTCTCTCTGGAAATTTGTATAATATATATATATACAGAGAGGGAGCAAGAGTAAAGAGGCGTGATAGAGGAAAGGATGAAGAGAAGGACGAGGAATAGATCAAGGCATCTGGAGATGTCGATTGACATTGCATCTAAATAGTTGGAGATTATAGCTATCAGGGGAGCAAGTAAGAGGAAGGGAGTTCCACAGACGGGAAGCGCGAAACAAGAAGTTATTGGAGTAGAAGATACGGCTACATTTAACCGTTTCGAGAGCGAAAGGGTGGGACTGAGATGCCCACATAGTAGCACGTTTAAATTCATGCAGTTTGGGAACCAGCGAATGTAGCACGTTGGTGCAGTTACCATGTTTTTGTACCATGGAACGTCTGTGAGAGAGCGACTGTAAACGAGATGCCAGATCAAGGCCAATCACATTGCATATCCGTCTCTGGATTTTGTCGAGACTTAATACGAACAGCAGGGGCTCCAAATAAATATATATATATATATATATATATATATATATATCAAGGGAGAATCGGACATTGCATACTCTACTATGCTGGACCTTGTTTAAGCCCAAATAATGTACTATGCTTTGTTTAGCTTCCTAGAAACTTACGATGGTAAGTTGCTCGGTGAAGACTAAACTGACTACATCAAATAAAGGGACTGAGGAAGAAATTTACTCACCACCACCCTACAGTAGGTGGTCGCATCCCCTTATATTCACATAATATATTCCGAAGTATAGCAACTCTTAAAGAATTAAGTAGTGAATAGTAAGTGTTGTGTAAAATTGGGTCAATACACTCTACACCCGGAAATAAGGCAGATGAGAACGCCATGTTGGATAGGTGCCTATGTACGCCATGTTGGACAAGTGACAAGAAACGACATGCAGGCCAAATGATTCTACGCTTTAGAAATCATACCATAAAATTCACTGACGAAAAGTAGGCGATTTAGATGAATTCCGTGACATTTGGGTGATTGGATCGAATCAGGTTGAAGCTTGTTACAATGTAGAACTCGATTCAAGCATTTTTTTTCTATAGTTCACCCAATACAAGGCTCAAGAGCCATTTCAGGTAGAGTGTTACTAAATGATGATGGTGTAAGCGCGTAAAGAGAGGAAGTTAGAAGTGCCTATTATGAGGATATATGATAGATAACGGTTGACTCATGACTTGAAGAGGTCAGTGATTGGGGAGGCGCTCTCGCAAGTGTGCGTTTCACCATGCAACAGTTCTGCGGAATAAGCTGTCTGAATCGAACTTCCTCTTCACCGATGGAATATGAAGGGAATGAGGATGATTCGAGTCAGTCTATGAGGCTTAGCTGTGAAGGTCTGAACCGGTGGATCCAAGGATTGTAGTTCGCCCAGCATCTACCATGAAAATAGCAATAGGCTAGCGTAAGGCTAGCAACATTTCATCTGTAGGAAATGTGCTGTAGGGTAGAAGACGATTCATCACCGGCAAGACCACGCAAACGCTCGGTCGAGGCCAGAAAGTAAGGATTGGGTAGTACTGTGGTCTTGTTAGTGCTAGAAATAAAGACACAAGAGAGAAACTGAGTTAAATATATTAACAGAAACAGTAATACAAACATATACAAACGAGTGTGTTACAGCAAGAATGTTCGGTCCGACAGTCAGAGCTGACTGCTGGAAACTTCCCGATGTTTATTTGTATAACGATACAAAATGTGGCCCAACACCAAAAAGTTGGGTGTGGAAAAGGACGGTCTTCATCTGTCTTAACTTTAAACTTAGCTCACCACAAACACTGACCCAAACATACAAACAATATTCCTAACACCAAAACAACGCACTCTTACTTACCTATCTTACTACATTCACCATAATACCTCATTGTCTCTATGAAAATCCTAAATAATCTCCATACGTACAATTCATTGTCTGTGGGAGGTGGGAAATAAAACAACAATTTAAAAACTAGCCCCAATGAGTATTTACAATATGAATATAATCTCTTTGCAAGAAACTAAGCAAAATAATGGAAACTTCATTCTCCAAAAGGCAGTACCTGCTCCTATTTATATCTGGGAGATTCCATGCGTGCGTGGGTAAATTACCATAACAGGTAGCTTCGGTCCTGGTATGATAGCAATACTCCATTATGCTAGCATTTTATTTCTTGGTTACTGGAAATACAGGTTTTACACATTCCACTGTGAATTCTCTGTTCAAATTTTGTTTTGTTTTTTTAAGAAAGAAAATTGTGTTGGAATTCTACAGATATTTCTTCTTAGGGGCAACTGGTCGTTCCGGGATTTTCAAATCTGGAACTGTTATAGTTGATATCAAGGATTCTTAGGAGGCACGGTGGAATAATGGATAGCGGTTCTGATCGAGGAATCGGAGAATTCGAATTCCAGTCTTATCCATTACATTCACTTACGTGCTAATCCTCTTGGGAAAGGTGTGAATCCTCCTCTTCTCTTCTTAGTTATGGGTAAATAGCAGAACAGACCGGGTTCTATAGCCTTGGATGGCAACTGGTCTACCGCAGAAAGAAATAGCAACCTACTGCGAGAAAAAAATCTGCTTTGTCAGTCATGTATCGAAAGATAAATGATCGCCTAAGCATCTATCACGCATAGCACATAACTGACTGATGTTATACCGCTTGGCTTTTTCCGCTGCCCTTAAATGGGAGGGATCATAAGGAAACAAACATTGCTAAGAACTACAAAGGATAGGAGGCTGTGGAGAGACATGACTACACACGTTCTGAAAGGACACAGTGCATAAAAGAAGGAAAAGTGGCCGTGTAGAATCTGCACAACTTAAAAACATGGACAGCTTGTGTTGATTTAACGCCTACAATTATGTTACAATAATTTCAATCTATGTACACTCCATTTTCTCTCTTAAACGCATTTACTTCACCTAATTTCCACCTTCTCCAGGCCAGCAATTTCTTTCCTCTGTGCTAGAACAATCTATCCACTAGAAGATCGATATTCTTGATTGATCTACGGCTTCCGGTCGGACAGCGTATGGTCGCCATGTGTGAAGGAAGTTCGGGCTTCCGGTCAGTTCAGTGGCTGTTCGCTCGCCACACCAGATGCTCGGGAAGCCAATATTGATTACTTCTTCGTAGAGAAGGGATGTAAGCTGCGTAGAAGAGAAGAAAAGATGGCGGCAGTAGATTTAAATATATATGTTCCAGAAGAACATTGTTTTCGCAAGTTGTGTATATAGATGGAGATCAGAACCCGCGTATTCTAAACCTGAGAACGAGGCTTAATGGCCAGCAGATCTCTTCGACAAACATCATTTTAGGGTGTGCGGTACGTGTAACGGAAAGTGTAATCGGTGAGCCGTGTTCAAATTCCAGTCAAGTCTGTTCCGTTCACTCTCGCATAAACGCTCTCGTGGAAGTATGAATCCAAACTCCTGCTATAGGTTAAATTGCAGGGTAGGCTGTGTTCTTTAGCCTTGGCTGACATGTTGGGGGAAAATTCCATGGGTCACCGTTTGTTGAATAAAAAAAATGAGAGAAAAGATTGTTACGTGTTCAAATGATGATGTCTATATTTCTGGGGTGAGGTATTGTAATTATTTACATTGTTCGTCATATTGGCGACGTTTCGGCCGTTGTATGCTCCGGCCTTCTTCAGGTGATTGGAATTTTGAACTGAACCCTTTATTTTGTACAGCGGGGGTAGAATGTTCTAGTTCCACATGCCAGGCCTCTTCTGGATAACTCAGTTATCTCCCTTTACCTCAACTCTCCAGCTTTTTGTTCACCACTGTCTTAACCAGTTATTGAACTCACAACTTTTGGGATCAAGTCAATGGATCCAACTTTTATACACTGAGCCATGAGTCCGAAACTTCCCCAACATGATAATAAAAATGGGGAAAACAGTCCGAATAGTATATGTAATGTAAATAAAATGACGATATTTATTTAAACCTAAGATACATAATTTTTTAATTGTAATTACTTATCATGAAATGAAAGTTAGAAAGTTCTTCTCTTTGCCTGTAAGGAATTGATCACGAATAGTCTTTCAGTGGGGAAGAGAGAAAGTGGAGTTGGGAGACAAGATCAAAGGGAGTCTGTTGTTGCTTTGGCGAGAAAGACAGGACGACGAAGTTGACTCTTGTCTCTTTACTGCAGTCAGTCCCTCTGCCGAGTTGAATGAATATTTGTTTTTTATGGTCTCGTATAGGCCCCAAAAGCCTGTGTTTATTTATTTTCTGATTTTATTTGCTGATTTTATTAGCTATTAGCAGTAGAGCCCGGCGTTGCCCGGGGATGTAACAGTAAGAGATAGATCAAGTACCAACCATCATAAAGACTGAAAAATAAAATTGACAAAGATTATTGTTTAAGGTTGTCATAATTAGTTTTTTTTTTTTTTTTTTTTTTTCGAATTGGTCAAACCCAAACTCAAACAAAAACATTGTTTTCAATCGTTATGAGTCTATCGATTGAATAGAATTTTATTATAAACAATTGTGTTGTAAATGGAATTTTTAAAGCATTCTGAATGTAAAAATAAAGAAAAAAGTGTGCAAGACAATAAGAAACACTACCTGTCAAAAAAAAGTGGTTTTGTTGAAATCGGTTGAAAAATGTAGGAAATCCGATCCCATATATAAACGAACGAACAGACACACACACACACACACACACACACACACACACACACAACAAACAACCTGGGTTTTATAATAAGTATAACTCGATATGAGTTGTCCCCCTTCCATTCTCGTGATGCCTCTTAATCGTGTTTTCAAATTGATTTCATGCAAAAAACAATTGTGTTTTTCCAATTTTTTTATTTTGTCAGAACCACCGCAAGGTATTTTACGTAGTCCTGTGAAGTTTTGTTGAAATCGGTTGAAAAATGTAGGAAATCCGATCCAATATATAAACGAACAGACACACACAAACACAACCTGGGTTTTATAATAAGTATGATTTACTTTTATTAAACTGAAAATTTGAAGTATATTTAAAATCCAGAAGGCTGCGTGCAGCCTTTGCACAGTGTTTTTATTTTTCTCATTTGCTCCTTTGATTTGATACTATTTACTTATGCTTAGAGTACAAGCAACCAATCGGCGAGAAGGACTACTCGGAATTCCAAACCGTTGAGAAGTCTACAACCTCTTTCCCACAGACAAGACGTTGCTAGCCTCACGCTAATCTATCTCCATTTTCCTAGCAAATGTTCAGACGAGTTACATTCCTGACATCCATTAGTTCAGACCACCACCTGCCATGCCATATACATTGGGATGACCCATCGTATCCCAATAGTAAGGAGAAGCTGTTACTTTGGGGAACGGACTCCCGTGACGATGCTTCCCCGATCACTACGATCATCTCATTCAAGTTTAGGGTCACCTATTATCTGTTTTCTCATTCGTTTTGGGTGTCGGAATCAGAAAATATTCTGGAATTTTTGCTTTCCAGGGCAGTCACTTTGTTGTACTGATATCACAGTTTGTCCTCCCAGGGTGGGAAAACCGTGGCCCTCAAGAGCAAAACAAACATTATTTAGCAATGCTTAAGCTTCCTTATTTACATTATCGGACCATTGTCCTCATTTTGTCGCCATATTTATTACAACATTTCGGCCGTTGTACGCTCCGGCCTTCTTCAGATGCTTGGAATGTCGAACTGAACTCTTTATTTCGCTCAATGGGCGAAACATTAGTATCGAAATCTTAAGTTTCAGAGCAAGTGTTTAATGTTTCAAACATAAAGACTCACAATATTAATTCCAGTTTTGCTTCCAGTTCCAGTGGTCTATTTGTTGTGATTACTTTATTAATATTAATTCCCTTTCTACTGCATTCTTTTTCAAGGTTTCTCAAATTAACAATAAGGATATTGTAATATGAGTTGCGATGAGTTATTATGTACACTATTTACATTATTCGGATTATTGACTCCATCTTTGTCGCCATATAAATATGGCGACAAAGATGATTACTTATTTATCACAACGTTTCGGCCGTTGTACGCTCCGGCCTTCTTCAGGTGGTTGGAATGTCGAACTGAACCCTTTATTTTGCTCACTGGGGTAGATTGTTCTAGTTCCACGTGCCATGTTTAATGGATGTCAGTTATCAGTTATCTCTTGTTAATTTCCCTCTGAAAGTTCTCCGCTGCCTTAACCGGGTATTGAACTCATACTCTTTGGATCCTGTCACTGGATCTAACCAACGCCTTTATCCATGTGTCCTTGTAATAAATGTAGTCCGAATAATGTAAATAATGTACATAATACCTCATAGAAGAAATATAGACAGATATTTAAGCTTCCTGTCCACAAAAAAACCCCAAAAAAACAAAACAAAACAAAAAACAACAACAACAACAACAACAACAAAGACCGTGTGTTAAAAGGACGGTTATTCTTTTAATACCGATATTATTGTATATCTTTTGACTCGGCCATGTTTATTATCTTAAAATGCGTAATAAACAATATCATATGTTTTATTCAAATTTTCTTCTTTTTCATTGATATTTTTTTTTAAATAAAATTATGAATAAAAAACTTATTTTCATAGTTACTTTAACAATTGTAAATAATAGATGGCAAGTAATTGATATTTCATAACAAACAGCTACTTCCTACGAATTAATGCCCGAGGGAACAGACTCCCTAGAGGATGCTCCTCCGATTACTGTAATCTTAATCTGTTCAAGTCTAGATAGTCAGTCATTATCTTCCCCTCCTATCCATATAAACTACCCCTTAGCGTAACCCTCTACCTTGAGTGATCCCTGGGCCTTGTACAGAGTGAACCTTACTGTAACAAAAAAAAACCCCCCAAAAAACCAGTAATCTATCCAAAACAGGGATAAAGGCAACAAAGGTGCAAACCACGTATATTTAATAGCAGACCCCCAGTTCTCAGGATTTTATTGACTGATTGATTTATTGTTTTTTTTTTTTAACATCTTATCAACTCTTTGCATGTTATTTAAAGCCAGAAAGTATTTTTTTATCGTAATAATATTTTTGGAGATAATAATTATTTACTAATACAAGTATAGCTATTCAAGCCATAGCTATGAGGAAAAGAGGTAGATTTATATCTATCCTAAGGGTATTTGCACGTAAGTGACTATAATGAAACTGAAATTCGAACTCGGCTCTCCGATCTTTCATTCCGAGCCATTATCCATGACACCACTCACACTTACAGCCAATGCTGGGTTTAAGACAAATGAAGCCCTGTGCTAGTTAGGTTACGAGGCCCCTTACTTGAGTCCTAAAGTAGACCTGGCCTGCCTACAAAGGCATGGAAGGAAGATGCCCCTCTCACATGGAATTCCCGAGTGGTCACCTATCTAGGTACCCACAAGGATTAACATTACTTAACGTCGGTGATCGGACGAGAATTGGTGTTTAAGTGTGATATGCCCGTGAGTCCACCGATTCTTAGGAAAGTCATTTTCTACAAATTCAAAATATCGCGTTAGGTACGCTCAGTCATTGGTATGGTGTTACCTGACGTAGGGATTTAGGTGTCTTTGTGTACACTAGATATCATTTTGGGGTTTTACTATAAACGTCTCACGAGATTTATCGAGAATTTCTTTACAAGAAATATCTTTGCTCGGATGTACAAATCTCATTCATATTTATTGGTTTAAAAAGCGATGATTAGAATTTTAATAAAGTATAAAAGTGGATTTATACATTTTCTTTATTCTTGAGAACTGACAACAAAGATGTTAAACATGATTTATTTATTAGATTGCTTATTTACAAGAATAATTTTACATTTACATGATTATATATTTGAATATATGAACCAACTATAATGATATATTTATTTATTATTTACCATTTCATAAAGAAAACATATGTAAATATTTTTTATTCATAAATTTATAAAAATGCCTGTGAACAAGAAAATTTAAATAAACACATACCGACGAGTAACTGTGATTATAAATTTTGAAAAAATACATTTTTTGTGTATTTCTTTAATTTATTCCTGTCAAATAAATTCACTAAAATAGCCTGAGAGCTTCTCTTCCTTTTACATATTTTGATAATCTTGTAATTTTTAAAAATAAATTTTTAAATAAAAAGATTTCTTTTCAAATGTATTTCTCTATAAAATGGTAAATAATAAATATAGCATTGTACTTGGTTTACATAGTTTACATTTTTGTAAATAAAAATTTCCGAGGGAGTCAAAAGTGTATACAGTAATAATGGTATCAAAGCAATAATTGTCCTTTTGGTACACCATTTTTTTTCGGGCCCAAATCTCATTTAATAGTAACAAATGTATTAAATACTAAACTAATTTCTCGTGCTTTTTTTTTTTTTTTTTTTTGCAGTCTGTTCTCAAAATGTATGAAGCGGATATTTATTTGTTTAAATTGCGCGTATATGATTATTGTTGATATTGTAGCTGAGAAACTCGAGTTGTTATTGTGATATGGTCCACTTTGAACATGGCCAACAACGATACCGCCGTCTATGAAAAAAGTTTGCCTACCTCTAGTCTACATAATCGAACACAAGTCATTTGCATAGTTTTCAGTAAACTACCGTCTCTACCCTGTCGTATCTTCTTTTTCACTTTTTGGTTTAGCTTACGACATTCAATAATTATATAGTTTACCGTCTCATCTCATTCTCCGTGCAGATGACATTTTATTGTTTTGTATTTTGTTAATCTTCGTCTATTATTATGCGACAAGAAGAAATTCGAGACTGTATTTAAATGTGGTTGTAACGATAATGTAAATCTGCCATTTGTCAGTATTATTTTTTTATGTGCAACAGATTACGCAGCACTTATTTCGATTAACCGCGTTACTTAGAATGATTACTTCACTACATATGTAAATGAAAAAAGTTTTAGTTGGCAATTATGTAAGTGACGGATGGCTATAAAAAGGCACTGTTACGGTTAATTTGTTTAAATAATGTGCTGGCTATTGTTTGCATCACGTGGCAATAATTGTAAGTAAAATGATGCACTAAAATAAGTAACCAAGTAATCGTTTTCTAAGTTCTCTGACTATCAGTGCCCCCACTTTTTTTTATGATGTTATTAATTTTAGCGTCCTCTAAAGTGTGCCCAAGTGTTCACATGATCTGAATGCTACTTGACTTCTTTATTCATTGATATTACCCACCCACAAAAAAGCTGACAATTCCTTTAATGAATGTATTTTTGCCATGTCCCTTCAGGTTGTAGGAGATCATGGCTTGCTACAGATTCCGTTATGTTATTATTATCTGTGAATTGTTACAACTTCCTGGGAAAGATAGTAAAGCGATTTCATTCTGACTTCACTGCAGTTTTGAATTCAGAGTTGCCCTTCTCCTAGATTGGCTGCCAACCAAGAGAGAGAGAGAGAGAGGGGGGCAGTTTACGCTGATATTTAACCCATAGCTGACGGAAGAAAAGAAATGGCTTCATGCCTTTCTCAAGGTCATTTGTATGAAGGCGAATACAATGAACTAAGAGAATTTGAACTCTGATTCGTCGGTTACACTTTTCATGTCGATAGCCGTTGCGGTAAATACACATCTTATAAAACGCAGATTGTGTGTGTGTGTGTGTGTGTGTGTGTGTGTGTGTGTGTGTGTGTGTTTGTATATATATTGGATCGGATTTCCTACATTTTTCAACCTATTTCAACAAAACTTCACAGGACTACGTAAAATTACCTTGCGGTGGTTCTGACAGCGCCAAAAATTGGAAAAAACACAATTGTTTTTGCACAAAATCAATTTGAAAACACAATTAAGAGGCATCACTCGCCAGAATGAAAGGGGGACAACTCATATCGAGTTATACTTATTATAAAACCCAGGTTGTGTGTGTGTGTGTGTGTGTGTGTGTTCGTTTATATATGGGATCGGATTTCCTACATTTTTCAACCGATTTCAACAAAACCACTTTTTTTTTGCAGGTAGTGTTTCTGATTGTCTTGCACACTTTTTTCTTTATTCTTACATTCAGAATGCTTTAAAAATTCCATTTACAAGACAATTGTTTATAATAAAATTCTATTCAAACGGTAGACTCATAACGATTGAAAACAATGTTTTTGTTTGAGTTTGGGTTTGACCAATTCGTAAAAAAAAAAAAAAACTAATTAAGACATGCGTGTCCGTCAACCTTAAACAATAATCTTTGTCAATTTTATTTTTCAGTCTTTATGATGGTCGATAATTGATCTATCGCTTACTGTTACATCCCCGGGCAACGCCGGGCTCTACTGCTAGTCTATATTAAAATTTGGAAATGACAAATAAAATCAAAAGCTATAATTTGTGTCTTTTTTTTTTTTTATTTTTTTTTTAACCGTTTTTATTGTCTGGAGATTTTACAATGCAGCTATCTCAGGAAAGAAGTCAACACAGTAATGAAGCGAAAAGACCTCGGATGTGTTAATTCTACAGTGGAAAGGAGATTACATTTTTTTTTTTAACAGAAAAGCAACCTAACAGCAACAACAAACAAAGTAAATTATTAATTTCAAGGAAAGAATTGGGACATCAGGAAAAACGAGGAAAAGAAAGCGACAGAATAAGAGAAAGTGAAAGAGAGAAAAAGAAGTATCAAGAAAGATGGCTGCTTGACTGTTTTTGCTTAGCGGCATATCAACCTCTATGGGTTAGTACCGAAATCTAAATATTTTGCACGCAATTTTATTTTATTTTTGGAGATAATAATGGTTTAGTGATACAAGTTTTATTAATTAACCCATAGGTGGGGAAAGAAGAGTTGGATTCATATCTTTCTTAAGAGTAATTTCGCGTAAAAAAATGAATTTAACGAACCCAACAGAAATTGCAATTCGGCTCCCCGGTTAACATTTCGGAGCCATTATCAATTACACCACACGCACATCCAAGCTTACAACACCTGTTATTCCCGAGCGCTCACTCATCTAGGTACTGACAAGGCTCGGCTTTGCTTAACTTTTGTGTTTGTACGAGGGAGAAAAAAAGATTGAGAAAGCGTGAAAGTGACAGAGAGGTAAAGATTGAAACAGAGAGAAGGAAAAAGAGAGAACGTGAAAGAGAGTGGAGATAGAAAAATAGAGAGAAAGAGAAAGTGGGAGCGAGGAAGAAGGAGAAAGAGAGAAAGGGAGAGATATAAACAGGGAAAAAGCATAAAGTGAGAGAGTGAAAGACACAGAGAAAGTGAGAAAGAGAGAGTGAGAAAAGGAGAAAAAGAGAGGGGAAGTAAGAAAATTAAAATATATAGAGAAAGAAAACGAGAGAAAGAAGGAGCGAAAGAGAGAGACAAAGTAGGAGAGATAAAGAGATAGGAAATAGAAACAGAAAGAGAAATAGAGTAGAAATAGAGAGAGAGAGGGGAGGAAACGAAAATGAAAGAAAGTGATAGATAAAAAAAAACAATAAGAGAAAGTGAGAGAGAGGGAAAAGAAAGAGAAAATGAGAGAGAGAAAGAGAAGAAACAGAAAAATGAAATAAAAGGAGAGATAAGAAGAGAAAGAGACCAAAGAGAGTGTATCTGAAAGTGAGGCCAAGTGCATGTTTGTGTGTGTGTGTGTGAGAGAGAGAGAGAGAGAGAGAAGGGGAGAGTGTGAGAGAGAGAGAACAACTAACGCCAGATGTCTGCTTGTAGTAACTGTTGTCGCTTCTTTAGCCGTAACCATGAATTAAGACATCTCTACCCGTTTCCGTTCAAGCATTGCCACGACGACGACGACCGAAGAAAACCTCTGTTATACAACCTGATATAACAATGGCCAGTTTCCCATTCCCGAGTACCCCTATCTGTTAGGGGCATTATGTTAATCCCTGCTGCAGACGCCGACACAGGCATATTTGCATTTCCTCAAAACACACAAGGCCAACCTGTGGTTTATACTGTAACTATGATGAGCTAATAGGCAAACATTGGATGGGTTTATACTTGATTTTATAGGAAAATATTGGTCCACAAGTATACACCCGACTGGTGACCTCTTTTTTGGGAGGTAGGCTCTGTAGGGCATGCAGCCGAAGTACTCCTCGGAAAGAAAAAAGATAAAATAGACTGGCACACTGAAACATATAAATATATATATATATATATATATATATATATATATATATATACACATCGAAAACATGTCAAAATCGTTACACAATTGCAGTCGTGTTTCGATGGGTATCAATGCATCTCATCAGGCCATTGTAAATTACTTGCGAGTGAACGATTTATTTAGCTTTAAAAGCAAAATACAATTGTATTTTGTAAGGTTGTACTTTGCTGTAAAATCTAAATAAATCGTTCACTCATAAGTAATTTACAATCGCCTGATGAGATGTATTGATACGCATCGAAACACGACTGCAATTGTGTGGCGACTTTGACGTGTTTTCGATTTAATATCCTAAAATAAATAGTATTTCTCTAGTTTGTATTGAGCCCTCTTTTAAATTAAATGGAACGTTGGAATTGTACTCCATTCGTTCTCATATTACCTGAATATATATATATATATATATATATATATATATATATATATATATATATATATGTATGTATGTATGCCCCCGGATTACAATATCTCCATTCCTTAAAGAATTTTTACTTTCCAAACCCAAGATATATGACTACAAAAATGTTAAAAAAAATCAAAAGAAAACGGTTAAATCCGTAAGTTCATGTTAGTCAAAATATATAATATAAATTAATCCCAAACCAAAGTAATTCAAATACTAATTTACATAAAGAAATTCAAAAATATCACTTACTCACATTTGTTTATCAGACATTGAATTGCTTCATTTCGTGTCCCCCATAATTTGCCTGATTTTCAAATAAACTGATGAATATTTATGAGCGTTTCTCCACTGAAACATTTTTTAAAATCAATAACATTTTTGGTCTTGTATATAAATACTTGTTACAAAATAAAATCCTCGCATTTGCCTTGATAAAGTTCCTCAGAGGACGAAACGCGTCGGCTGACATAAGTTTTCCTTTTGTCTTTATTCACATTGTCCTTTTACAGATACACTCTATCTGAAATCACACACACACACACACACACACACACACACACACACATGAATTATTTATTATAGGATTAAAACAAAAATATGTTAAAATTCGCTACACAATAGGAATCTTGTTACAACACTACAAAAGTGTCTCCTCGGGCAATGGTAAATTACTGGCGAGTAAATGATTAATTTAATTTCAAAAGCAGAGCTCTACTCTTTTAAATTAAATGTTACGGACAGTGTGATTATGGTTCATTTGTTCTCATCTTACCTGGATATATATATATATATATATATATATATATATATATATATATATATATATGTGTGTGTGTGTGTGTGTGTGTGTGTGTGTGTGTTTCTTCTATATATTATTTATATATTATATATGCACGGTACTTATTGGAAAGCGCTCAATATCCGTGATAGAACTAACATATTTAGTTGTATTGATGTCAGTTTGCGATCGCACGGGCGTGAAACCCAGGGTCAAAAACTTACATCAATACAACTATATGTATATATATATATATATATATATATATGTGTGTGTGTGTGTGTGTGTGTGTGTGTATATATGTGTGTGTGTGTGATTAAATAATTTAGACAATTTTTAATAGGATTCTCTCGTAATTACGGACAACTTTCTTGGTATCTTTATTAAAGGAAAAAGGAAATTACCATGTTGATGCATATTCGTTTTATTCCGAGTACTTTCGACATTAGCACAATGTCGTCATCAGTGTCTTGTTTTTTTCTAATTCAAAAAGTTGTGTTCATCTTTTTTTCTAAGACAAAATTGTTGTGTTCATCTGAAAATTAAATTTTTACGCGTGAACTAAAAAATGCTATGGTTATGTACTGTACATTTTTTTTAATTTTATTATGTATATACGCATGCAAACGTCAAGGGAGGTAACTAACTTACTGAAATGTCTAAATATTTAAAAAGAAAAAGAAAAACTATTTAAAACTATTAGTTAAAACCTAGATATTTTAAACTATCTACTGTAAACATTTTAAAACATTTGTGCAGTATTCATAAATAATTTTATTAAGGGTTGGTTTCAATATTGTAATATAGATAGCTTCAAGAATTTTTAGTTTATGTTTATTATTCAGAGGAAAAAAATATAGATGTATTTTCAACTAGAATTTTCCTAAACTGCGAATGTGGAAAGTCAGATTGTTGTAAATGTTGAGAAATGCTAGACGAACCATTTAAATAAAAACTCAATCTTCGAGACAATCGTACCACCCAAGCGTGTATCGCTAGATCAATTACGACTGAAAAGTGTTCGATTCCTCACTGGGTGCCCCATATTTTCAGCCTTGTACTACATTTAAGCTATGCTTAGAAAATCACCACAAAGAAATTTTAACTGCTTTTTCCTTGTTGTAGGTATGTACCCTTCTCCTTCTCATTTTCTTTAAAACTTTCTCGTTGTTGGTCCGAAGTCATCATTAAGTTTGTTAATAGCGTAGACAAGGCAAAGAGAATAGAGAAAGGATTTTAAAACTTAATTATAATACCCAGTAATAACGCCAACACATTGTATATAAAATGCGGTTTTGGGAAATGTTCAGAATCAGAGCGTATAAGCTGTTCCGATTGACTTTATTTTTATTACATTTTTAAGGAGCCTCTTATGGAGCCTCAAAAATTTACACTTTTGAAAACATAATACCAACATTCCAATTGTTGACCAGAAATAATAAGACAATCATTAAACAAAGAGAGTAGAAAGACGATCTTTAAAATTAATTATAATATTACGTTCATAGTAATAAAGACTAATCTTACTTATTATAAAACGCAGATTGTGTGTGTGTGTGTGTGTGTGTGTGTGTGTGTGTGTGTGTGTGTGTGTGTGTGTGTGTGTGTGTGTGTGTAACGTTTATATATTGGATCGGATTTCCTACATTTTTCAACCGATTTCAACAAAACTTCACAGGACTATATAAAATTACCTTGTGGTGGTTCTAACAGCGCCAAAAATGGGAAAAATATAATTGTTTTTGCACAAAATCAATTTGAAAACACGATTAAGAGACATTGTGAAAATGGAAGGGAGACAACTCACATCGGGTTGTTTGCGTGTGTGTGGGTTCCTTTAAATATGGGAGCGGATTTCCTATATTTTTCAGCCGATAAAACAAAACTTCACTTTTTTTCTTTTTTTTCTTTTGGCAGGTAGTGTTTCTTATTCTCTTGCACACGTTTTTCTTTATTTTTAACATTCAGAATGCTTTAAAAATTCTATTTACAAGACAATTATTTATAATAAAATTCAATCGGGAGACTCATAACGATTGAAAACAATGTTTTTGTTTGAGTTTGGGTTTGACCAATTCGTAAAAAAAAAAAAAAAACTATTTAAGACATGCGTGTCCGTCAACCTTAAACAATAATCTAACGATCTATACTGATTGAACGAATACAAACATCGGATAAATTCTTTATCTTTAGGGAAAGATAATGAAATCTAAACATACACAAGTCCTAACTAAAAATAATAACCGGAACGGGAAACTACTTTAAATACACATGGTGTCCATTTTTTTACTGTATTCAATAAGTAAAAATCATAAATTGTAAAAAAGATTATTACAGAAAGGCTACTAAATGAATAAGATTTGTTAGATCATAATTAATAAACCCAAATAAAGTTAATATTTTTTGTATTAGAAACAACGAGTGGAAAATATATTCAAATCAGAATTCTAATTATGAATCACCACAAGCAAAATATGCAATTTTTTTTTACTGTATTCAATAAGTAAAAATCATAAATTGTAAAACTAAAAGATTACAGAAAGGCTACCTACATTTTTCAACCGATTTCAACAAAACTTCACTTTTTTTGGCATGTAGTGTTTCTTATTGTCTTGCACACTTTTTTCTTTATTTTTACATTCAGAATGCTTTAAAAATTCCATTTACAAGACAATTGTTTATAATAAAATTCTATTCAATCGGTAGAGACTCATAACGATTGAAAACAATGTTTTTGTTTGATTTGGGTTTGACCAATTCGTAAAAAAAAAAAAAAAAACTAATTAAGACATGCGTGTCCGTCAACCTTAAACAATTGTCAATTTTATTTTTCAGTCTTTATGATGGTGGATACTTGATCTATCTCTTACTGTTATATCCCCGGGCTCTACTGCTAGTGAAGAATAAAATAAAAAAAATAAATTACCTTTGTTTACGTTTCGGAGCATGAAACTGAAACTAGCAGATATAAATTCGTACAAATCATTACGAGAGATATGCCTTCCTTAAATAGGTAATTCAAAAGGTAATTCTGACAGGATAATGTCAAGCTGGTCTCCATGGGCCCACTTAGCAGAGACATACTTTGGCTCAATAAGTCGTTCTTTGATGGTCAAAAATTGATGCAGTTTTGATTTCTGTCAGTCGTACAATTTTTCTTTAGTAGGACTTATGAATTTAGGCGACTTGTTATTAACTCCACTGTTTAATAAAATTAAAAAAAAAATAGGGATAGCAATTCAAACACGTGTACCTTCTAAAAATAATGTTTAATAGTAATAAGAACTAATGTCGGATAAAAAAAAAATCTTTCAAAAAAATTACTGATATTTACGTTTCGGGATACGAAACTGAAGCTAGCAGGCATAGATTCGTAGCAGTCTCAAGGAGTAACGTGCTTTCGTCAAATAGCAAATTCAAACCTTGCACTGTCAGGCTAGTCTCCGAATTGGTAAAGGCAAACTTTAGCTCTAAAAGTGATTTCACTGATGAGAAAAACGTTTCGGAATGTTCAGTATCAGAGCGTACACGCTGTTCCGGTTCATTTTATTTTTATTACATTTTTGAGGAGCCTCACAAAGCCGTTCGGTTATCTTGCCTAGAAGAAGAACCTTCTCAAAAAAAAAAAAAAAAAAAAACTTACACTCTAGACTTAATATTAACACCCCAGTTGTTGGCTAAAAGTAATGAGACACTCAATAATATCACACAGTACAAAATTTCTTTATACAATATATAACTGGATTAAAAAATATCAGATAACACTTTAGCTATATTAGATAAACAGGAGGATCTCTGGCGAGGAACATCCTACAAACGAAGAGCAGATTATACACAGGGTGTCCCTCACAATTGACATCATTTTGAAGTCTAATAAAATAGCCAATTCTCGCTCAAATGATCTCAAATTTTAACAAATTGTGTAAAAACTAAGTTGATTGTGCGGACTTATCTCAATGAGAATCTACCAGGAAGAGATATCGGGTCCTGCCAGTGATAATGAAAATGTGCTGTTGCAATGGCCACAACGTTCACTTGACTTGACACCTTGTGATTTTTTCTATGGGACTATGTGAAACGACAGGTCTATATTCCCGCTCTTCCTACAAGCCTAAAGGAACTTAAGCAGAGAATCACTGAGGCGCTGGAAAATGTTACTGTTGTAAAGTAGTTTCCACAGTGGAGGCTTGTATTTCAATAAGTCGTCCTTAATTAGGTTCGACGTACAAAACGTTAGGAACTTGAAATAAGAGTTAATGACGCAGCAATCTAGTTGTGATGGTTGATACTTCAATGTCCGACATCGACTGACTCGCTCAACACCACTGAGCCCAACTGGCCACTGCTACTACTACTGTGGGAGAGTCTATTACAATAGAATAGGTATTATGGTATAACAGTTACGCAAGACATGCTACAGCGTGTTTGGCAGGAGCTGGACTACCAACTTGACGTGTATCATGTCACAGATGATGCGTATATTGAATATTTGTGAAGCTTTGTGAAATCGGTTATAAAATCTACATCCGTTTGAATATCTTGTTCGAATTTTGGAAAAATAAATCTTTTATTGCTCAACATGAAACCGACTTAATTTCGTTTGCCTGGGACACGTAGTTACTCGGATATTCACATTTTAAATGATGTCAACTTTTTAGGGACACCCTGTATTTTTGAGAACAGCCTACAAAAGTGAAAGTAAAAGTAAAAGTAAAAGTGAAATGTGCAGACGTTTTAGAGAACGCTTGAGTAACAGTAGACAACACCATTAGGTGTTTCGAAAGCGTTGGTTCAATGGAAAAAACCTGTCTAGACCAGAAAATCGACGGTTCATCACAACTACGAAAACAAAGAGATTGTTGTTACTGAATTTATTTTTTCTGCCTCACCCGAAGATTTGGTTGCTAAGTCAGTTTCCTAATTGCTGAGCGTCGTTAATAGTGGAGATAGAACATGGTAGACATACAACGTGACCCACACCGACCGGCTAATGATCACCCCACGTCGCATTCCGATTTTCGATTTCTTCAGTGTTCGCGCCGAAAACTGGGGAAGAGCGCGCTGAAAGAAAAAACGCCACGTCAAGAAATAAGATAACAAACTCTGTATACCATGTTATATAGAGTCTAGAAAGATTCGTGAAAATTTCACGGTTTTTCTATTTTAAAATTCTGATGAAAATTAATGATTGAATAAGCTCATGGCGAGTTCTACGATAATAAAAAACAGGTAGAAATTCCCTTATCGCATCGTTAAATAAGCCCAACGACTTTAATAAATTATTGCAATTACATTGTTCGGACTGTTGTCCTCATCTTTGATGTCATATTCACGGCGTTTCGGCCATTATACTCTCCGGCCTTCTTCAGGCGATATACGTTGTAATTTCGATCGAACCTTCTAGGGTAAATTGTTCTCATTTCACGTGCCATGCCTTTTCTGGATAAATCAGTTTCAGTTAGTTCCCTTTAGTAACACAACTCTCTAAGATTTTTTTTTTTTTACTTCTGCTGTGGTCAGGTATTGAAATCATAACTCTTTGAATCAAGTCACTGAATTACTTCAACTACGCTTTTATCCACAAGGAGATGTCGCCCAGTTTGAAGTAATTCGCTGATCACCACTCATCTATATTCTCAGTTGTCCTTTGTTTCTCTTAGTTCAATATGATTTTGGACATTTCTCCTCCCTTCTCCTTTCCGTGACTCTTGTCTCTTTAATTCATATTTTATGGCTTATGAGGCCGAGTGATTAAACGTTCAAATTCCGATCACGAGATCCGGGTTCGAATTTCACCATGGTCGATTTGTCAAGCAGGAAGGGGTCGATCCTAGCGTGCGGCACATTTGGAAAGTGCCTGAAAACCATACCACGGGTTAATCCAAGACTTGTGAATGAGATTGGGTAGACGATAGCTATGCTAGCACGAAGTCACAAGTCATCGTTGCCGAGGGTTTGAGTGTGCCGGCCTTGTTTAAATTGTTGATCACGCCAGATAACACGCTATTTCCCAGAAACTGTAACTAAGGTCTGCTCAGCATAGTTGCAGCATAAAACACAGGTTGGCTCTGTGGGTGTTGAATATCCACAAATATGCCTGAGTGAGCGCCTGCAATAGGGATTGGCTAACCGCCCTAGTAGGCGGATATCCTCGAATACGAGTGGCCAGCTATGCATACATATGGCTTATCAACCCTTTGCCGGTTATTTAATACAAGTCTTACTAATTAACCAATAGCTGGGTGGGGGGTAAAAAAGGTGGATTCATCACTTTCCCAAGGGTATTTGCACGTAAGTGAATATAACCGGGAACTGGAACACGGCTCTCCGATTAACAATTCAGAGCCATTATCCAATACACCATCTGCACATCGAAGCTTACAGCACCTGTTATTCCCAAGTGGTCACTCATCTAGGTACTGATCACGCTTGACGTTGCTTAAACTTAGGTAATCGTACGGGAACTAGTGTTTCAACGTGATGTGTCCGTAAACTCGAAAAGAGAAAATGGAAGTCATTGAAAAAAAAAGAAATTATCTCGAACAGCCGAGTTCCTTATAATCACTTATACGGAAATACCCGTTGGGAAAGGAATAAATCTACCTCTTCTTCGCCCCCTTCCAACGCCCAGCTATAATTTAATTAGTAGGACTTGTATCAGGAAATCATTATTATCTGTTGTAGAGTGGTTTCACAGTGGAGGCTTGTATTTGTACTAAGTCGGTCCTAAAATAGGTTCGACGTACAAAACGCTAGGAACTTGATATAATAGGTAATGACGCAGAGAAATCTAGTTGTGGTCGCTGATACTTTAGTATCCGACTAATGGTCGTCCGACATCGACTGACTGACTGACCAACTCATTGAGCGACCTCCTCAGCGACTGACTCGTTACTATTACTACTACTACTTATTATAGGTAGGAGAGTCTATTAACTATAGAATAGGTGTGTTCCACTATAACATTATCTCCACAAAATTCTTACAATCTAAAAATATTTTTTGGCTGTAAATAACCTGCAAAAGGTTTATAATATAGAGTTTTAAGAAGCTGGAGTGCTATCCAGGCACCCACCTTCTCCATTCCTCAACCGGGCTTGAGGCTAGCTGTAGCAATTGCCAATTCTTAGGTTATTTTTTTTTTGACAGTGTAACTTTATCTTAAACGGATTAAAGAGCCCCAAATCTTCTGCTGATTACCCATAAATTGGGGGAAGGGAGAAGTGAATTTATACTTTTTCAAGAGGATTAATGCAAATTATTAAATTTTGGAGGCACAATGGAGTAATGAATATCGGCTCGGATTGAGGAATCGGAGAGCCATGTTCGAATTCCAGTCGGATCCATTACATTCACTATTACTCTTGGGAATGGTATGAATCCTCCTCTTCTCCCCCAGCCATAGGTAAATAGCAGGAGTTTTATAGTCTTGGGTGGCAACCGGTCTAGGAGAAAGTAACTCTGAAGTCAAAAACTGTATATAGCCCTGGCGTAGCACTTACTATAAAGCTAAAGAAAGGATCGTTCACATTGGCTCGATGATCCCGACTACGGTCGAATGATGGTAATGAGTGCAAACTGAACGTAAACAGCTACGTCTGAAACTCGAGCCTGTTTCACCAGTGCCCTTTTACGGTTACTGCAGTGGAAGTAAGTGGATTCATGCCTTTTCCAACTTCAATATTGCGAAACGAACATAAACAGTTCCAGCTTAAATTCGAATACGGTTTACCGATCCAAAATTCTTTGCTAGTAACAGTTACGTCACCCAACAGGGAGAAGTTGATTCAGGCCTTTTCCAACTTCATTATTGCGAAACGAACATGAGCACTTTCAGCTTAAATTCGAATACGGTTTGCCGATTCCAAATTCTTTGCTAGTAACAAATAACGCCACCCAACTGGGAGAAGTGGATTCAGGCCTTTTCCAATTTCATTATTGCGAAACGAATATGAGCAGTTTCAGTTTAAATTCGAACACGGTTTGCCGATCCCAAATCTTTTGCTAGTAACAGTTACGCCACCCAACAGGGAGAAGTGGATTCAGGCCTTTTCCAACTTCATTATTGCAAAACCAACATAAGCAGTCTCAGCCGAAATTCGAACTCAGTTCGCTAATTTCCCTTTTCTTTGTTAGTAACCATTATGCCACGCAACAAGGAGTAATGTCTTTTCCAATGTCATTAATGTGAAGTGAACAGAGATTCGAACTCGGTTTTCCGACCACATTTTCCTTACTAGCAACAGTTACGCCACTCAGCAAGGAGAAGTGGATTCATGCCTTTTCTAAGGTCAACATTGTGAAGTGAACAGAAGTAGCCTGAGTCGAAATTCGAACTCTATTCACCGAATCCGTTTTTGTTAAAGCAGTTTTAAATAGCTTAATTGAAAGAGATGGTGTCAATTCACTCATAGCTTATTCGATATCCATAAACGTCTCTTCTAATAGAAAATATTAAAATTGGAAAGCATCCAATTGAAAGTAACTTTATTCAGGATACAGTATATTTCGTTATTTGAGCGAACGTTAACTTACAACATAGTCACCACGTTCTTGAATGCAAAGGTTAATACGTTTTCATGGTTCACCGAATACATTTTGCAGCTGTTTAAAGAGTTATCACAATTGTTATTCGAGCATGAAGATCTTTTCGAGAGCGAGGCTTTGTTAAATCAATGAATGTTTCATTAGGTCCTACTTTGCACGTTGTTTGATAATGTATCTAAAAGAGAAACTGGTATTTATTTGCTTGCTTGCAAGGGCAAATGTGATGCAGGATAGGGATTAATGTCAGGCTCTATGCTCGTTAATTATGAGTAGAGGCAGTAGCCACTGACATGAAGACGTCGAGGAGAACAGCTATCTACCCGTTTTAGTGCAATGGGAAAATTTCTGTCTCAGAAGTAGAATCTCCAGTGACAAGGTATGTCATTTTCAGTTTTGTGCCTAGACTTACTCGAAGACAATGCAAGGTTAATACAAAACTCAAGAGCCAGACACAGAAGTGAGTTTATTGGAAACACAATCGGCACACGACAGAGAAAGGGAAATTGTAACGTATTATATACGGATGTATACAAACACCAGCTGCCAGAGGGCTCAATTCATTAATGAAGAGCGGTGCGTTAATAGCGGCGGCAGCTACTGTTTGAAATTACCCTTTTCTCAATAGTGCTCGATCGAATAACGAGAGCGTAATATAGTCATCCACGAGGGCAGATCAAAACATATCGGGACTGGTGTTAAGAAAAAAAAAAACTATAGCACATATCAATTCGGCATTTAATTTCCTTCGAAGTAGTCCCTTTCTGAAGCAATACACTTTATCCAGCGTCGTTTCAATTGATGGAAGCATTCCTGAAACTTCCTTTTTTTGAGACAGTGAGCAGCTACCTTGTCGCATTCTTTTCAATTTCCTCGAAGTTTTGAAATGTTGTTCCTTTCAAGTGGGGTTTAATTTTTGAAAAGGAAAAAAAGTCGTAAGGAACGAGATCTGGGGAATATGGTGGCTGTCGGACCAGCAAAACACTGTGCCTAGCCAAAAACCGCTGCAGAAACCAAAATACAAAAGCATCATTGAAAACGGCAAATAGAATAGCCGAAAGCCCTCGTAGAAATAGAATATTTGGACAGTTTTTACACACTGGAAGCCCAGGAAAGAAATCACTTGTACGAAAACAAGAAAATTGAACAATATATATATATATATATATATATATATATATATATATATATATATATATATATATATGTAAAATAAAAAAAAACTTTGGGGCGGGTTCCTCACACCAAAACGAGGATAAAAGTCCACATAAACATATGTCCGCAAATTCTTCCTTTTTGAGTTATTAAGTTTAAAGAAAGTTTACGGTATATGCCGCTGTGTTGCCATGTAGACGAGGTTATATTTGTCATTCGTGTACATTTGTGGCTAATCTGTCTTCAACGTTTAATGCGCGTAGTAGTGAGTTAAGTGAGAAGTGTTCCGTTTAACAATGGCAGGGATATTCATATTGTGAGCAGGCAGATATGATTTTTACATACAGCCGCGGGAATGGTAATGGACACGAGGCTACACGGTTGTATCAGATTGCGTTTTCAGACGGAAGGCAGACGAGTCACCGAACCTTTACTGTTGGTTATCGTCGCGTGGCTCAGACAGGACCCGCTTGTACGCCTGACTAATAATAAAAGCCAATAATTCAAAAACGAAGAATCTGTGGGCATATGTTTATATGGAATTTTCACCTTTTTTTGGTGTGAAGGAGCCATCCACAAAGTTTGTAAAATTATTTTTGATATACCATATATATATATATATATATATATATATATTTAATTAATTCATCGAGTCTGATAGAAACCTCTACAGAATGCAGGAAGCACTGGACGGCAGTTTCGTCCTATGTTTGGGACTCATCAGCAGTGCGCATCCACTACCGAGTATCGAACCCTGACAGTTGGGCTGTCAAGCGAACACCATACCAACTGTTCCAAATGGGCCTCGGTGACGCAGAGATTCCAAATCAGACTCAACTAAGCGCCGCTCGCTCACATATTCCGTGGCGGAACTCAACTGAGTTCTCTGTGACCATAGGACTGTGCCCCCGGGAGCCACGACTACTCTCACCAAGCCGCTACCAACTGGAGCATTAGAAGCCGGTTCAAGCGAAGATAAACACAGATAGTAATTCGTAGGAGGATTTGATAATGATATTTCTTCTAATGCTGCATTCTGTAGAGGTTTCTATCAGCTCTGCGTTGAGCACTGTTTACTTACACCAAAGAATATATGTACGTATTTGTATTTGAGCACGTACACGTACATTTATTGATATTTATCCATTTGAGTGTATATATATATATATATATATATATATATTTATTTATTTATTATTATTATTATTACTAGTGTACCTGTACCATCAAAATTGACGTCAAGAAAGAATGTATTATAAGTAATATGTATTATATTGTAAGTAATTTTCATTTAATCCAAGTACAATTTTGTAATTTAAAATAGTTCGTTGTTAACATTAATAATTGAACAGTGTACAATTTATAAACACCTAAGGAAAAATATCCGTATATTATCCTCATAAATGTCACATATTTACAACCCAAATTATGTTTACTGCAAAAGATCTCAAACCACAATATTTTTTGTTTAAACTTTGGAATAATCCTTGAGGAATCCTTGACAGTCCATAGATTCAATCTTTAATTTCAGAGTCTGCTTATTTCTCATCCTACTAAGAGCAATGTATGATCCGATATTTTTCTTTCTCAAGCTATTACCAAATTCTACAAGATATGCTCCAAATCATGACATAAAAACTGCATTGAAACTATCGAATTATTTAATTATATAAGCTTTTAATTGCTATCATAAATAATATAAATGAAGGATGTAGTGTGAATAAAAAAAAAAAACTCTTTCGATGACTAATGAATTATTACAAGAATTGTCCTCACATGTTTTTTTAATTATTATTTTTAAAGTTTAAAATGAATTTCTAAAAATGAACGAAGCATTCTTGAAGATATATGTGGCGTATATCCGAACCCCCTTCGACAGCGATATCAGTACGAGTCAACGGGACCAAGTTTGCACGGCACAGGGTGGGTCATCGTTATTTTGTACAATGCCTCTTAATTGTTACACACACACAAAAACGTAAATATATATGTGGTGTATTAGATATATAGACTATTATTATTATTATTATTATTATTATTATTATTACCATTATCATCATTATCATTATTATTATTAATATTATTATTATTGTTGTTATTGCTGCTGCTGTTTCGTTAGCTCGTTAGCGCACGCATTACGCCCTGCCAATACCACATAAATAATGGACTATTCCATTTTAATTGTGAAGAAGCACGGAAAAAGCATATCAAATATGCTGTTTAGTTTCCATGAGAAAACGAAAGAATGAAATAGATTGTTAAGACAGAGGAGGCGAAAACGCTCTCATGTATTTAACGTCTGTTTCAGTGAAATGATAAAACTTGTCAATTTTAATCTTTTCATTCGTGCCTTCTTCTTTAAATAATTACCCGCATTCGTACTTATAGTGATTTTCTAAGCGTATATTAGATGTGGCACAAGTCCAAAAAAAATGGGGCACCCGGGAAGGATCGAACTCATGACACAGTCGTAATTGTTCTAGAACAAGTTTGCTAACCATTACACCACGTTAAGGTGTCCTTCTGTATGCATACATATTTTTTTTTTTGCAATATTTGGTTAACGTTGTTAACATCAAATATTTAATGATGCAATAGTGTAATTTCCATCGGAATCTTGCAGTCGTGGAAATCGCACTGAGCTTCTTTATTCATTAAATATTATGATACATCCAAAATTTTAATAGGAATACCGGGAAAGTTTCATTGTTGTTATTTTTATTATTAACAACGACAATGACAAAGGTGGAGTAATGGATAGCGGTTCGGATTGAGAGCCGAGTTCAAATTCCAGTCAAATCCATTGCATTCACTTACGTGCTAATACCCTTGGGAAAGATATGAATCTTCCTCTTCTCCCTCCAGCTATGGGAAAATAGAAGGACAGACTGGGTTCTATAGCCTTGGATGGGAACTGGTCTACCGCAACTTACTGCGGGAAAAAATCTGCCTCGTCAGTCATGTATCGAAAGATACATGATCACGCATGGTACGTAACTAACTACTGTGAAAGGAGTTATCGTAACAATGTAGCGGCAACGTTCGTCGGGACCAGCTGATCCATCACAGCTAAATATGCCTCAGTACACTCATATCATTAATCAGTTTGAAACAATAGAACAAAGAGACGTTATCTGAAATAAGTTGAGTTGTTTAACGACATATAATCTCCTTATCGGTCATTTAATGTCGAAATTTAATTTTCTTCGGAGCTTGAAAGTAATACAAATGTGTTAGGTTATTCTGCTTTCAAAATTTAATACATGGTAAATGATACTGAGCTTTTGTGCATATACATAGACATGTTTATGCAGACAGACGAAATGATGCGTTTTATGCTGTAGTTTTGTTGATCTTATGCAGTTTGATATAAGAAATTGTCGGATATTATATGGCTTAGTGTCATGAAAGAGTTTTTTTCATATTGGTTATTTGACTTTGTTTAGCGTCGTATCAAACTCTCTGGGTCATTTAATGCCGAAATGTAAATACAGTGTAACCCGGATATAAGAGAGTTGTCGGGACCGGAGAAGAAGTCTCTTATATCCGCTTTTCTCTTATATCCGGGTTTGGTCTATTTTATATACATTAACACAGGCTCTAATTTGGGAGCAGAGAAAATCTCTTATATCTGGGTTTCTCTTATATCCGGGTTACACTGTAATTTGAACTATTTTATGACTTCAAATATCTTGAACGCATTTCTATGCCTTCAACTAAAATGTATTGCTAGTCATGTTGCATTTTTTTTAACATAAAACTATATTGCTGGTATTTTTACCATAAAAATGTATTTTCATATTTTTATAGTGTTTTGTTTGGGGTTTCATTAGTTGCCGATAGCTGCAACCCTAGGGTGGACTTTGGAACACCAACAATTAGAGGTGGTTCCACTCTACTCAAACAAACCCAATCTCCCGATCAGAGGCCTTGCTGCCAGATGTAGTTTATCGTCATACCCAGGACTTTTATCTGAAATAAAATAGTGAAAATGGTAAAACACTAACCATAGAAACATAATATGACAGCTGCAGATAAATCAAAACAGCCAAAGAAGAATGTACGATATCTTCATCTTTTTCTTCTATGTGCCGCATCCCTTCAGAATATAGTCGATCATGGCTCTCCACAACTTCCAATCTCGTATGTTTCGTAGCAGTTTTTCTCCTTTTGCTAAGGCTCCCGCCTCCGTTCCGCTATCTATTAACACAAGCCCGTCAGGTAAGTGGTTCCCTGCCTTTCTCTTGCCCTGAATATGCCCCGTGAGGATTAAGTTTTTCAAGCCGCCCTTCCTTATTATGTGTCCAAAGTATTTCAATTATCTTTTCTTGATTCTAATTATAAGTGTTCTTTCCGTTGCCATTTTCTTCCTCGTTCTTTACACTCTCCGTCCATAGAATTTTCAGTCTCTAGTTTTGCTGTCTCTAGTTTTTTCCTCATTCATGAAGTGATTGTCAAGCATACACTGCCATATAAGACAGCATATAGCCATCCAGAATTCATTATTTCTCGTGAAATTTTTCCCTTTCTCAGACCTTGCTTTGTTTTTGTAATGCTTCTTTCGTTCGTCCAATAAGTGTTCGGCTCTCGGTGTCATATTTTCCATCTGTTAAAACGTTACCCAAATATTTAAGCTTCTGCTCCTGCTTGATGTTGATATCTCCAATTCGTAACTCGAATCTCGAACTTTTTCTCTTGATCATACTTTCTGTCTTCTTACAGTTGATAGTTCTTTTTTCTCGCTTTATTCTATCCGGTCTAGGAGGTCGCGCAGTTTCCTTTCCGAGTCCGCCATAAGCAGAGCGCCATCTGCGTATCTTACATCATTAAGATTACGTCCACCGTTAACAAATCCTGGTGGGAAGTCCAGTCCCTTTAGGACAGCGTCGCTGTAGAGGTTGAATAAATCTGGGGAGAAAACGCATTATTGTCTCACGCCAAAGTCCAACCCTTACCTCACAGTCGGTGGGGGGGGGGTAAAACAGTAGTGTCAGAGCTATGCCGTCCGGAACTTCGTTCCTGGTAGGGCCACCAAGGCGGACAGGTCTGACACACACGCCGGCTAACAAGGGCTCTGGTGAAAATCCAAGGAGCGTCTGCATCGGCAACCGGCGGCTTCTGGTCGTTCCTGTCTCTGCGTCTGTGGGAACCCCGCGGCAAGCAAGAACGTTATCCGAGTAGGCCTGGGTACCCTACTTCTGTAATTTATCCCAAGAATCTTCTTCTCATAACAGGAAGAAGCCGGCTCAATCCGCCCAGGGTGAATGCCGCATCACACACACACATCAATAGTTTGAAATAATAAAAATATTAGGGCGAGAAGTCGTACGTTTTTTTTTAAGACAATTTAAATATCAACATGCTATCAACTTTAGCGCAACACATCCTTCTTGTTCTTATTTACCCACATACAGCTTCACGTCGAGTTTTCCATCCTCTGTTAAAACGCTTCCCACCTGTTGGTCTCGCATCTTGGGTCTTGTCTCTTGCTGATGACCATACGTTCTGTCTCCTTGCCGTTAATGGTTCCGTTAGTTCATGCTTTCTTCTACCAACCCTGCCTGGGAGGTCCTGTTGTTTTCTTTCCGAATCAGCCATCAGCACAGTGTCATCTGCATTGATGACCGACTCGCAAAGAAAACTACAGAATCTAGATAGGATGGTCACAATTGTGATTTCTTGCTTTATGTTCTGCTGTTAGCTAGCTTTTTATGTACAGTAACGTTTTCTTCTCTGGCTAAAGTGTTTTGCAATTATTTTGCAATGTACTGATAGCTTATTTTAAACATTTCATTCTGAACATACACCCACTTGATCGAAAAAGAATACATAAATAAATAAATAAATAAATAAATAAAAGCCGACATTAACGAATATGGTAGATGACATTCAGATTTTCTGCATAGACATGTACATGTTTGTATGGACAGAGGCGATGATATGTTTTATGCTGTAGTTTTGTCGGAGTTATGCAATTTAAGAAATTGTCGGATATTATATGGCTTAATGTCATGAAAGAGTTCTTTCATATTGGTCGTTTGACTTTGTTTAGCGGCATATCAATCTCTACGGGTCATTTAATGCCGAAATGTAAATAATTTGAACTGTTTTATGGCTTCAACTAAATATATTTTGAAGGCAATTCTATGCCTTCAACTAAAATGGAGACACAACGAAAATGGAGACAGAACATAGGCTGGTCACTGTCCGGTCGGTAGAAAAGAGCTCCGTTGTATGATTACACTTTTATTAAGAAAAATAATGCAACTTTATATGCATATATGTGTCAGAGGGAGCCAAAGTAAATGCGATGATTGATTAATCTCCCAAGCATGATATTGTATATTTACTTTAGTTGCTTTAATTTAGGGCCTCCCATGCGTGCGTGTGAATAAAGAGAGAAAAGGAATTGCTCAATCCCAGTGATTTTTCCTGCAGATGTCAGGGCGTACCCTTGATTATCTTCGTTTAGTTGAACGGGGAAATAGTGTCTAGAAAACGGATCTCCATCCAGGATCACGCATGTGTCTCACTCGAAGACGAAACATGACTGATTCAAGCCGAAAGGGCATCGAAATGATTGCTAATCAACAGTGATTAATGACAAACCAATACGAAAATGGCTGGACCATTTAATTATTGCAAACATCGTTTCCTAAAATGATAGTCACTTTGTTACAAATACGTTGGTCATTTTTGTGATATGTGTAATGTTACACATGATGATTGTCACTTCTTCGCAGAAGACCATCTCTTCACTTGGTAGCTTTTTTTTTTGGTAGCTTGTGTTTTTCATTCAGAACTTTATTTCCATCATTTATACCTGCGCTAACGCTCTGCTATGGGCCCGTAAGTGATTCTTAAGGCAATATTTCACTTTTACAACCTCTTTTACACACGTGACAAGCATAAAGTTTGTCTGTGTTACCTATATTGGAAACTTGCCTGTACAATCACGTGACATTTGAGTCCCGCAACAGAGTTACAAACCTTGTAACAAAACTCGCACAAGTAACCTACAGGTCCTTTTGGTAGGGTTGCATTCACAGGAGTTCGCACCTGACCTTCCTGGTGTGATTTCATGTGACTGGCTAAACAAGCCGCCGATAGGGTGACTTTTCCACAAATACTACACGTGTGTTGGTACACTAATAGCTCTGGAACGAATTCTATTTCTTCTTTCGAAGAATGGTGAGCTTTTTGTTGGAATGCTCGATTTTCTTCTGCTGAAAATTGTTGCATCGTTCCCAAATCAACCTTCTCGAGTCAGATCCATTTCCAGCAACAGTTTTCCAGTCTTCAACATTAACGGCAAGAGTCTTTAGGTTACATTTAACTTTATACTTGAAACGTTTTTTGGGCTTATGAATGTTATACAGCGTCGCCACTGAAAGACTGAATGATATAAAACAAAAATAACTTTTCTAAACAAATGAGTATCTTGGGGTAGTAATGTTTGGACCATTTGAATCTTTTATGGAATCATTTTTAAATCCAGTTTTAGAATCTTCTGAAACGACGTTCTGGCGATGTTTAGTTGAGCAGAGCGACGACGGCTAGAAGCTGATGGATCGTCACGGACACTCTACCGTACAGATTTCACCATTGCGTCAGTGTGTACATGTCGCTTAACACCTCTTCTCGGAAGATCGTCGACTGATCCTGTTCTTTCAAACTTGGCGATTAAGTTCCGAATCATGTTATCGCTAGAAGATACTCTGATATTAAAGCGTTGCTAGTAATTTTTGAGTTTGAATAATTGATCTTTCATTGGAATAGAAAAAAACCCAATGAGTTTTACTTGTTGCTGGACATCATACGTAGCCATATTAATCTCTAAGGGATGCTCTATAACCTGAACAAAATTAGAAAGGAAAAAAAAAAAAAAGAAAACGAACAAGTTATGGCTTTTTCAAACACTTCAGTTTTTCAGTGTCCACCTTCTATATATATATATATATATATATATATACATAGATTATTATTCGAACTATATTACCTATTATAAATAATTATGCTTCTATTATTCTTTATTTAAAGCTGTTTGGTTATGTTTCTATCGATTACTAGTTGCAGGATATTAAGTGAGTCACTTTTTTGCACAGAGTTTTTGCCTAAATCTCATTTATATCCAAAATTATAATTATCAATAGAATATCTTAGGGTGAGTAAACTTTTTTATTAGGTGGTCAGGAAGGGGTCTTTATATTAGTAAGATTAAAAATTAGTTTGACCCCAAAAAACAATGGGCGAAAAAATTTTTAGTAAAAAAAATCAGGTGAGTCACTTTTTATCGAACAGCACTATATATATATATATATATGACCACTGATATTCTCTCTCTCTCTCTCTCTCTCTCTATATATATATATATATATATATATATATATATATATATATATATATGAATTTCTAAGAGGATAGAATCCAGGTAGAACTCAATGTCAAGGCCAATTTCTTTTTGAATTTGTAGGTCTCTGATGAATTGGATCGTGATTACGATTCCAATGTAATAAATTATAACCATGGAATATTAGTGTTTGAGCCTTATATATATATATATATATATATATATATATATATCTATAAAAAAATTCCAAAGAAAGGTCTGTAATGTAATCGATCGTGACCAGGCGTCTCGACTTCAGTCACTTTCTTACCGACGTGATGTAGCTTCCCTCTGTCTTTTCTAAAAATATTTTCATGGCAACTTCTCCGACGAACTTTTTTCCCGGGTGCTCCGATTTCTTTATGTGCTGCGTCTCCTCAAAACGTAGGTGATCATAGCTCTCCACTGCGTCCTGTCCCTTGTAGCTCTTAATAAACTTTCTTTTTCCATTATTTCTCCTAAACCCTTGCTCCACCATTTACTCAGTTTGTTATGTGTTGCTTTCCTCTGTCTCGTGAGTACCAGATTCTCCAAGTCTTCCCTCCTCATTATGTGTCCCAGAAACCTCAACTGTCTCTTCCTAGTGTAAAGTATGTTTCCTTTTTGTTTCCATTTTCTCGAAAACTTCGTCGTTGCTCACATGTCCAGTCCATGATATCCTCAGCATCCTACTGTAGAACCACATTTCTGTTGCTTCAAGTCTCTTCTTCATCTTTGAGCAGATTGCCCAGCACTGACTGATATTGAGGAGGACAGATATCACCTAACAGTTTAGTACTCTTTTCCTTCTTTCTAGTGAAGTTTTTCTATTTCTTAGTACTTTGCTTAGCCACTACATGAAGTTAAACGTGCTACTAGATTGGCAACTAGGTCCCACCATTTTACTGTTGGAATAGCTAAATCCAACCGCCACTTCTCGCACTTTCCACCTGTGGAACTCCGTTCCGTTTTCTTGCTTCCCTGTTAACTAAAATCTTCAAAAATTTAAATGCAATCTCAATCGCTATCTTCTGTCTTCTTGAACCTGGTTCATCTTTTATCCTTTTCTCAATCCTCCCTATTCTCAGTCTTCTCTTTTACTTTCACTTATATTCCCTGTAACATTCTCCATACTAGTGGCATTACCGCCTTGCTTGGGGTAAAAGGATACAACAAAAAATATTTGGACCAAATTTAACGACCTGGATCTCTCCCATTTTTTTAAACTGACAATTTCATCAAAGAAATATGTTTGCCATGTCGTTTCAAGTTGTAGGAGATCATGGCTCTCCACAGACTGATTTTCATTATTATCTATAAATTGCCATGACTTCTTGGGTAATATAGAGTTGCCTTCTCCACCGTTTTGGAAATCGGAGTTGTCTTTCTCCTACAATGACTGATACTGAAAATTAGAGAGCTCAGTCTATTTAACCCATAGCTGGAAGGATATGAGATAGATTCATACTTTTTCCAATATCATTTATGCAAAAAGTAATTTGTAGAGGGTTTCACTACCAGTATATCTTTTTAAAAATTGAAATTCTTGCAACAGGTATGCACTTGTAGGCACAAAAGCAGTACTGGAATTAAAGTTTATTAATTATCAAAAGAAAAAAAAAAAAGAAAGTTATCTGGTAAAGGTAAATTTGGACGATGTATAACAGCTGTAACTCCAGGTTTGAAAAAATGTGTCGTACTGAATGCATGGACATCAGTAAGAGGATGAGCCCGAAATGCGATATGCAGGTCGGGAACACTAGAATCAAGCAGACGCGGAAGTTTAAATATCTAGGAAGCGTCTTGACAGAGGACGGTAAGTACGACACTGAGATCCATAGACGTATTGGGATGGCCAAGGACACATTCCAAAAGCTGAGCTGAGTATTGCGAGACAGGATGAATTCTTTGGTAACTTAGAAAGAATACTGAGCTGTTACGTGACATCTGTCTTTCTTTACGACAGCTAATGTTGGACGATGAAGAAGAGACTCAATGCGACGGAGATGTGGTTCTACAGAAGGATGCTAAGGATATCATGGACCGAGCATGTGAGCGACGATGAGGTCTTAGAGAGGTTGCAAAAAAAGAGAAGGCTTATACTTAACATCAGAAAGAGGCAGCTGAAGTTTCTGGGACACATAATGAGGAAGGAGGGCCTGGAGAATCTGATACTCACGGGTCGAATAGAGGGAAAGAGAGACAAGAGAAAGCAGCGCGTGACATACCTGACGAGCTTGAACAGGTGGATGACAGAACGTGGTCTGGGGGAAGGAAGCAGAAGGAAGGAACTTGCTGAGAGCTGCAAGGGATAGAGGGAGGTGGAGAGCTATGATCGCCTACGTCCTGAAAAGACATGTCACATAAAAAGAAAGATCGTAGTGAATTTTTTTTTTCTGTGACTTCTCGTACCGTCTTTTAGTCTGTCGTCTGATCTTAGCTTTTCTCTCTCTCTTTAACTCTCTCTCATATTATCCTTCTTTCTTCCTTCCTTTCTTTCTTTCTTTCTTTGTCTCAGCCTCTTAGGGAAGAAACGTTGCTATGACAACCGTTTACCTGGCAAATTGACACGCCCCGGTCAGAGTCATCAATTATTTATTGGATACAACTGCTTACCACCGCTTCTCGACCAGCACCCACCACAATAACAAAAATAAGAATATCATTTAGTTGCATTGAGCATCGCACCACCACTACCATCTCTTATTAACAACAACGACAAAAACAATAACTACATAGCAAGCAATTTAATAAATAATTATTGCTTAAAAATATAGTACTTTTTCTTAACTTTCTTGTTACACCTGGTATAAAATTTATCATCCCCACTTGTACTTATCAGTATGTTTAACTAGTTAACTATTATTATCTCTATTAATTATTTTTTAATGCTTTTTAAAATACAGTTTTTTTTTATTTAATCATTATCAATTCTTTCTTGCCTTACTTTTGCTTTTGTAACTTCATTAATAATCCGAGGTGATTGTCTGACTGTTCTGATTATGAAGACATAGTGTCAATTAGAGTTAATTAAATTTTATCTGCTACGACAGATAAATTTATTATCGGTAAGTAAATAGCATTTAATCATATTTTCTTATTGCTACATTTACTTATATAATTATTATGAAAGGTACTTGGCTACTGATACTGCTACCTGACCAGGA
Organism: Acanthosepion pharaonis; assembly: GCA_903632075.3. NCBI lineage: Eukaryota > Metazoa > Mollusca > Cephalopoda > Sepiida > Sepiidae > Acanthosepion > Acanthosepion pharaonis. The sequence continues at coordinate 316,132 of CAHIKZ030005039.1, read as the reverse complement.
CAATCAGCATTGAGAACTATTTGTACTTCTATTATTTATTTCTTTATCGAGTTTTCCTAATTTGCTGTTTCATATACAACCCTTTTTTTTACAAAGGGTTTCGCCTGGAACCTCAAACCAAGGAAGTTTTTTCTTAGAAAGTTATTGTGCTTTAGACCGTGAACTTTACTACTACTACTACTACTACTACTACTACTACTACTACTACTACTACTACTACTACTACAACAACAACAACAACAACAACAACAACAATAATAATATTTTTTTAACAAAAATGATCAGTTGAAAATGTAACGAAGCCATTTCTGACCATATTTCTCTGGTTGGGACCCGGAAGCAACAGAAAGGAAATAATAATAATAATAATAATAATAGTAGTAGTAGTATTGTTGTTGTTGTTGGGGGTGGTGGTGATTTAAGTGTAAACAAGTTTGGCACAAGGTAACAAGTATGGGGCACCCAGTGATGATCTGCGATGCAAGCTTTTGTTTTAGTTTTTTTTAAAGAAACCATTCAATTGCACCACAACGGCAGTAAACATTTAATTATTTTTATTAGTAGTAGTAGTAGCAGTATTATTATTATTATTATTATTATTATTATTAGTAGTAGTAGTAGTAGTATTGTTTTCTGAAGTACAGACTGCCCCCCAAAAAACTAGGATAAGAAGACTAAGAGGGTATATTGACCTCGAGGTGGTGTAATGGCTAGCAAGCTTGTCTTGCTAGAGCAATTACGATTGAGTAGTGAGTTCGAACCTCACTGCGTACCCCCTACTTTCGGCCTTGTGCCACAGCTACGCTTGGAAAATCACTATATTTATTATTGCTGGTGGTAGTGACTTAGTAAGTCAGTGTAAACTAGTCTGGCACACGGTAATAAGAATGAAGCACCCAGTGAAGATCTGGGAAACAAGAGTTTTTTTTTAAAATTAATAACGGCGGTGGGGACATTTAAATTAGTTTTATTAAGCTTAGCTTAGTTTGGCACAAAGACGTAAGTAATTAAATTAGCACTCAGTGAGGACAAAACTCACTGCCCAGTGTGTAGTATGGTCAATTCGCTACGATGTGACCCCACGTCTATGCACCCTAGTGGTGCTCAACATTCAACACGTTGACCACTGACGATTTATTTGTTGTTGTTGCTGTTATCAAATTTTCACACACACAAAAAGTAAACTTTTTGTTTTAAACTCTTTTTTTATTTCCTTTTTTTATTCTTTTTATCGTTTTAAAATCTCATTTCCAATTACTGAGTAGCAGTAGTAGTAGTATCAGTAGTACTCAGTAGTAGTAGTAGCAGCAGTAATAGTAGTAGTAGCAGTAGTAACAGTAGTAATAGTAGCAAAAACTTGTTAATTTTTTTTATTTTCTTCACTCTGAAATTGAGCCGATCTCATTCCCCCCGAATAGCATTGGTAGGGTTACCACTCAGTATTTTGTAAATAATAATAATAATAATAATAATAATAATAATAATAATAATAATAATAATTTTATTTATTTTTCTGTTTGCATCGGCTGATACAAAAAAAAACATGTTGCTTCTTTGGCGGTAACACTCATAAAAGTAGCTAAACAAAGCAAAAGCAAGTATTATTATTATTATTATTATTATTATTATTATTATTATTATTATTATTAAATAAAAATAAATAAAATAATATTTTTAACGACAGTGACTGTTGTTAACGGATAGTTAAATTCTCCTACGACATAAAAATGAATCGAACATTAAAAGAATTAATAAATAAACAATTAAAAAAAGAAAGATAAAGCTACAACAACACCACCACCAACAACAACAACAACAACAATAATAATAATAATAATAATAATAATAATAATAATAATAATAATAATGAAGGAAATGTCTTTGGGCCACTGTTGTCTCTTGTGTATTTTTTTAAAGTGTTTTAAAACCTGGAAGAATAATAAAGACAGGAAGAAGAAAAAACAAGAAAGAAGAATGTCTTTTTGTTATCTATTTTTTTAAAACTCTCTTTCTTTTATTTTCTTTTGTCCTTTTCTTTTTTCTTTTCTTTTTTTTTTTTTACCTTTTTTTTCTTTCTCTCTTATTTTCTTAGCGTTGCCAACGGTTCCTGTTGTTTCAAACAGAGCGTCGCCCAACCCCAGCATGGATTACTTTTTCTAACAAGCCGCAGTGCCAAGCCCTTTTCAGCCATTTGAGCCACTATTAAAAAAAAAGAAAAACGAAAAAGAAAAACAACAGAAAAAGAAAAAGAGGAAGAAGAAAGAGAGAGAGAGTAGGAGATAAAGAGATAGAAAGAGAGAGAGAGAGGAAACATTAAAAAGGCAAAAGCAAACAGGAAGAGAGCAAAGAGGCAATAAAGAAAGGATTAAAAAAATAGTTTAAAAAATGGACCGAGCGATCAAATATTATAAAAACAAAGCATCAGGAGAATAATTTTTTTTAATATAATATTTATTTTAATCCGAGAAGAAATCCATGATATAAGTTCATATTTCTACCGGTTTATTTTTTATTTTTGTTTGTCCGTTTGTTTGTTTGTTTGTTTGTTTTTTTGTTTTTTTTTTTAATATTTCCCAATATTGAAAAAATGTTTGTTTACTCTCGATCTTCATTTTCCATATAAGCAACACATGTTTTATTTATTTATGGAGAGGATTACCTTTTTTCTTTACTTGAAGTAACGATAGCATCAACTCGATAATAACAGGAGGAGTACTTGAAAAAACTATCACCTCAGGTGTGCACGAAAAAGCGGGTTCACAAAAACATGCACATATACGCACATACATATGTGTACATAACTGTGAGAATAATATTCTTGGAGAAAAGAATGCTTGATTTTATTTTCTGAAAAATGTACCAGCATCAATATTTACACCAACAAGTAAAAAGGAAAAGGTATTTGATAACTGGATCAAGCAAGATGGGTATTTAAAATCCACCCCTATTATCTACCTTGTGTGTCACTGTTTATATTGAAAAAAATCCAGTTATATTTTAATATTAGATAAAATAAATCTACTGCCACCAATAACCAATAACAATTATTAAGAACACTTTACAAATGCGTTAAAATCGCACCAACTCAGGTGTGTATTAAAGTGCCAGGTATATTTGCCCACCTTGGTTAAAACGTTGTCGGCCCTGCCCACCTGTGCCGATCAGTGGATACCCTTTCTAACGGTATCGAGCCACTCCTACTCTTTGATATTTCCATTCTCTTCCTTTTCCCTCTCCAACTGTCCTGTTGTTTTCCTAATCTATATCATCATCACACCAGCATCACGGCCAACCACGCTTCATCACAATATCACAAGTGCTTAGAACACAGGTGTACACAGGTGTGTTGTACTGCTCGGATGAAAAGGTAAGCAATTATTGCTTTTTATTTAACTACGATTGATGCTACCATTACTACAACTAACGGGGATTCTATTACGAATGTTAAGTCTTTTTTATTTACCGTTATCATAAGCTTTTTTTTGTTTATTATTATTATTATTATTATTATTATTATTATTATTATTATTATTTAATTAATTTTGATTTGCTGCTTGATGCAATCATTTATCAAGTGTTTTAGCTGAGATGTAAGGTAAATTCAACTTTTTTCTCACTGAGTCTCCAGGATTGAAAGAGTTTTCTCTGTGACGGAGTATGCATGTATGTATGTATGTATCTATGTATGTATGTATGTATGTATGTGTGTGTGTATGTATGTATGTATGTATGTATGTATGTATGGTTAAATATGGATCTATCTATCTATCTATCTATCTATCTATCTATCTATCTATCTATCTATCTATCTATCTATCTATCTCAATTCATATTTACCTATCTCTGTCTATTCATATATCTCTCTCTCTTGCTCTCTCTCTCTATCTATATTACGGCTAAAAATGGGGTTCTATCTATCTATCTATCTATCTATCTATCTATCTATCTATCTATATTTGTCAATAAAAAAAAAGAAACAAAAAACAACAAAAAAACAAAAACATGTTTACCTTTTTGTAACGTATCACTTTTTTCAAAGCACGCACCTGAAATAAGAAATGGAATGCAGACATTTATTTGAAATATTTCTATTTACTTGAATGTTTCAACTTTTTTAAAAATTAATAATATCTAACAAAATAAATCGGAAGATTTCAAACTCCGGACAAAATTATAAAGTGTAGTTTCAACTAATTTTGTTCAGTAAAATTTTAGACTAAGAAGAAACAACTTGGTTTTTAATTTTTTTTTTTTTTTTTTTTTTTTTTTCCATTTACCTAAAATTTTGGATAATTCAAATCGGTATGAAAATACCTATTTATTTACCTATGAGATATGATGGCTGAAATTACTGCTAATTTTCCACCGGCACCGGTCATCAGATTTGGGACATTATTATTCTGTATGGTAAAAATTGACATTATTAACATTCGGACTAGTGTTCTCATCCTTTTTGCTGTCAGCACATTTCGACTGTTGTGATTCCAATGCCTTCTTTAAGTGTCTGTTAATCTCAGTAATCTTGAGGGGATTTCGAACTGAACCCTTTGTTTAATCTACGAGAGGAAATTCTTCATAGTCCAGTCCACTGTCCACGTCTAGGATGTCTTGTTCTTATTTAGTACTGCTAAGTTATTTCTTGCCCTGTTTCCACTTAAACTAAGTCTGTATTAACTGGGCCAGGGATTTGAAAAGAAGCGAGCAAGAACTAAGCAGTACTAAATAAAAACAAAAAGAGATATCCCTAGATAATGGAACAAGAACAGTCTACCGTCATATATTAAATAAAGGGCTAAGTTCGAAATTCATTATAGCTTACCCGAATCTACATACACTCGCAGAAAGCCTGGGAGCACAACGGCCGAAACATTGTGATAACAACAACAAAGATGAAGAAATTACTCCGAATGTAAAAAGTGAAAATAAGAATAACTTCTCATCCCAGAAATTCAGACAGACATTAACGACAAGAAGTGATCAAGCCACAAGAATTGACCATATACATTTGTTTCAATAACTCCCATCAGGCGTTTTTGGTTAGAAGCGTGGCTAGACATACACCATGTTTAAAGACAAGACCTATCAAGGGGAGGATGAACATTCTTGTAGAGTTAACGTCATGGAGAGGGATAGGCACCGCTTCATCAACACCAAATACAACAATGTGAAGATTTACCTTATTCTTGGGGTAAAAAAAAAACATGTCTCTTTTTTTAACATGATATAAACGCTAGGTCAGTAACACTACCCACGATTGTTGTTGAAGAGCACGTCAGGTCACTCTACAAGGGCTGGCTCCATGTAATCCAGTACTACTTGCCGTATGGTGGGTGCATCAGCGACTAAACCAGTTCCCCCACCAGGCTTTTCTGGATAGGAGGGTAACTAGACACCAAACAGAATTAAAAACAGGATCTGTCAAGAAGCAAATGAAGCTTCTTGCAGGGACAACAGCCATCTATATCACAATGGAGTAGACTCAGCCCTGTAGTTATATATGCTGCTGGTGCACTTATGACACGACGTGCTCGGGCAAAGCGCAGGGTTTTCCTGATGTAATCAACGGCCGCATGTACATGATCAAGATTTCAAATTGGAGGACACCAACTGTAGTTTGTGATTGAGACGGATCGGCACTGGTTTTTAAAACAGATAAAAAATGTAAAGATATGCCTTCTTATTGGAGTAAAACATCTAATATCTTATTAAGATATATCTTATGAAGATATGTCTTACTATTGGGGTAAAACATTTTATGTCTTATAAACAATGTCTAATAGAAATAAAGATATGTTCTTACTAAAACACCTTATAAACAATGGATATGTTTTTACTATTGGGGTAAAAAACATTTTATATCTCATAAACAATGTGACAATTGGGGTAAAACTAAAGATAAAGATATGCCTTCTTATTGGCGTAAAACACCTCATATCTTATAAACAATGTGAAGATATGTTTTACTATTGGGGTAAAACATTTTATGTCTCATAAACAATGTGAAGATATGTCTTACTATTGGGGTAAAACATTATATGTCTAATAGACAATCTAAAGATATGCCTTCTTATTGGCGTAAAACACCTCATATCTTATAAACAATGTGAAGATATGTCTTATTATTGGGGTAAAACATCTTATGTCTTATAAACAATGTGAAGATATGCCTTCTTATTGGTGCGAAACAACTTATGTCGTATAAACTCCAGTTTTCTGAAACAAATACATCTACTGATATAAGTGTTTTTATCCGAGAAAAGAATTTCTAAACAATTCTTATTGCAGCAGCAACCGAGAATAGCTTCTGCAAGCTGAATTTACTAGTAACCAATCAGGTTAGTTAACTTAGTATTCATCTCATTGATTCTTTAACTAATAATTGTCTTAACAACAATAACAATAATAACATCAATGATGGGTTTTGTATATATATTACGGTTATTTTCTGTTATTTGTTATATCAGCAGCAACGATTAAAATTGATAGCACACGTAACTAGAAGGGAAAATAATTAAATAATCAAGATGTAGACTTTCCACACCACTTTAAAGAAAAGGTTAACTTTGAATTGGTTAAGCATCTCATTTCACAAGGTCTTCCTTAGGTCAACAGATGATGTATTAATGATTAATGGTCCCTACAAGCTTTAATTTGGTTTCGTTTGTTTTGTTTTACGGTATATCAACCTCAATGGGTTATTTAATGCCGACAAAATTTTTATTGCTGGTAATATTTTGTTTTGTCAAAAATCTATTTCTGGTAATAATTTTTTCCTTCAAAAATGTATTGCTGGTAATAATTTTTTTTATTAAAAAAGTATTGCTGGCCATATTTTTTCCTCGAAAATGTATTGCTGGTAATATTTTTTTTTCAAAAACGTATTGCTGGTAATAGTTTTTTTCTTCCAAAATTTATTGCTGATAATAAAACTTATTTTTATTTCTGGTATTAAAACTTATTTTTACACTTTCATAGTGTTTTTTTAGCCCAGTTTCGGGGTTAACTATTTGACCATAGCTGGGACCCTAACAGGTGCTACCATCACGGGTCAGGGTGGACCTGGGAACACGAGCAATTAAGAGTTGGTTCCACGCTCCTCAAAACCTCCTGATCAGAGGCATTGCTGCTGGACGTAGTTTATCGTCATACCCAGAACGGCTATCAAGCTTTAGATAAGAATGGTTAAGCTCGGACTATTGTTTTGTATATCTTGAAAGCATTTGGTATGGTTTGACATACTGGTCTTCTTCGCAAGACGAAAGGTTATTGTATTTCTGTATGAATTTTTGAACCGATTAAGTCTTTATTATCAAATCACTAAAGTTGTCTTAAATGGTCACTCTTCTAGATCTTTTTGCATTAATGAGGGTGTTACCCAGGGTTCTGTCCTTGGATCTACGTTCTTCTTAATTTTCATCAATGATCTTCATGAAAACATCAGTTCTGAACTTGATATATATGCCGATGACATAACTATATACGCCTGTTTCAATAGTAAGTCTGATCGGTTCGATAAGGGCAAATTGGCAGCTGATCTAAAAACAATGACATACAATCCGTTGTTAAATAGGAAAAGGAGTGGAAAAGTCCGAAAATTATTTACTATATTTTCTGTTTATACGCTATTCTAATGGAGACAATTTATTTAAGTAAATGCTCTGTTTTTAATTAAACAGTATTACCGGCCTGAATGTAATTTGAAATTTGCTAACCAGATGCTTCTCTGGAGCTAAATGATTTTGCTCGTCAGATCAAATGACGGTTTCCATATAGAAATACAGGTTCGATTCTTATCGGAGAACGCATATTTTCGACGAAATTTCTCGAACATTCAGTGAATATAACGAACCCGAGTGGAATTAGAACTCGGTTCTCCCATTTCTAATTTCGAGCTGTTATCATGTCAGTATTTGATATTCTCAAGTGACCTACTCCGGATGTAGCTACATACCGGATGTAACAGTAAAATTGTCCAAATTGTGTTACAGCATCATTGTCCATCCCACAAAATGTTTAATATCTAAAAGCCCATTAAACTAATTGTGTTTCTTTTTTTCCGGGTTTTCAGATGAGACGTTTAGCGATCTTGATACCATTTGCCGTAAGAATCACTGAAAAACCCTTTGAGTTATTCAGCTAAAAAGAGAACAGGTTAAAATCGTTTTATATCAGACCCCCTGTCTTCTCAAATGATCAATAGTGAGAGGAAAAAGATTATTCAGGGCTTCAGTAATGGTACCAATATTCATACTCTAGCTTTCATCTTCAAAGTCCATTCAAGAACCATCAAGAGAACGGTGAATAAGTTTTAAAAAGAGGGAACAGTAGAGAGGAAAACTGGATCAGAATGTCAGAACAGAAAGAGGGATCATCATTTCAACTTAGAGCTAAAGATATCAATTAGAAAAGATCCAACTTAATCCATAAAACGTTTGGCACTTGAGAGAAGAATTTCACCCATGACAGTCCAAAATGAAATCGTACATGAAACCTGTGGGAGGCACCTTGTTACTCCAGGACAGAAAGTTAGAAGGTTAGAGAGGGCGAAAATAATCAGTATGTGCTCCGCAAGGGCACTATAGAACTTTGAATTCAGTTCTCCTTTTTCTAAATTGGTGGACAACCATGGCTAGATTTCTCAGTTTGTTTTACTATTTAACCCATTGCTAGGGGTGGCGGGAAAGAGATGGATTTATACCTTAACCGAAATGTATTTGCGTAAAAGCGAAAGTAACAAACTCGATTGGAATTCGAACTCGTCTCGCCGGTTAAAGGCTTAAGGCCGCTAAACTTTATACCACCTGCACATCCACAGCCAATGAGTTCCAGTAGTAAAAAAAGAAAATGTTTTGTGTATTACATACTGTAAGAAATGCGTTATTTTGACAATTCGCTATGACAGTGTTTCTCAACCTTTTTAAGCAACGGCACACCTAAAAGCAAATGAAAATATCACGGCACACTTAGCAAAATTTTTAAAGGGCATACATTTCAGTGTTATGAAATAAAACCATTGATTTTAAAAAATGCACGCACAAATATGAACTTATTTTAATGTTTCTATTCAACTATTTGTGCATCTTATTTAGTGTGAAATCTGTGCCTACTATTTTTTTCCCAATTTCTTCCATGTTTGGTCGAATATGCGATAAGCAGACCCTCATTTTTCTACAGATGAGCGTAGTCTTTCTCGCTTCTTATTTTTGGTGTCATTTAGGGTTGAGAAGCTTAATTAGCATGAATCAGAAGTAGATAATTGCAATAAAAATGATAAAGCCTTTTTAGCTTATGTGGGATATTTTTTTTTGTATTGAAATCCAAAATATATCAATGGGTATCGTTGAATGTTTTATGTTGAACCCTCGATCACTGGAAATGGTGGCTAATTCTTCATAATAGAATTATAGTGAAAAGAATTATTTGAAGAAAAGTTTAATGCTTATGCATTTATTCAAATACTAACGCTGTACGGTAACTATTTTCATACACACACATATATATGTATGCAGTGACAATATTTCACGGTCCACTTAAGAGCATCACGAGTGTCCCGTGGCACGGCGATGGAGAATAACTGTTCTATGACGTTACTGTTTAAACTGCAGTTCGAATGGACTCGCGATTATTTAAACCCAACAAATAGACCATTCGACATGTGATCTTTGCTTAAAGGAAATAAGCAAAGATCACATGTGGGCCTCGTTCATTTATTGACGCAATCAATAATAGTGATAGCTGATGTCTTCTTTTTCAGGCGTCGTGGGTATGACGATAAACTACATTCGGCAGCAAGGCTTCTGATCGGGAGATTGGAGGATTTGAGGAGCGTGGAACCAGCTCTTAACTGCTGTTGTTCTCAGGTTTACTCTGACCCGGGGTGGTAGTACTTGTTCGGGTCTTAGCTATGGGCAAATAGTGAACCCCCAAACAAAAATCAACAGTACATTTTATAATAAAATGACCATCAATACATTTTATAGCAAATTGACAATGCACCACTAAAAATAGAAAAATACATTTTTATAGTAAAGTTATCAACAATACATTTTATGATCTACAAACTATATATTTAAAATCATACATTTACCCTGAAAGTATACAATTATGCAAAATACCTGTAGTTGAAAACATAAAATTACGTACGAAATATTTAGATTTCAGCTTTAAATAACCCATAGAGGTTGATATGTCACGAAACAAAATCAACCAGCTTTTCATCAGGATGCTAATGGTCACTTAGCTCAGGCTTTACATATAACCTAAGCATTCATTTTAAAAAAAGAAGAGAACAATACATATATTTAAATAGTAACATTAAACGCTAAGAAAGTTGGTTTCCTGTGCTGTGCGAGACAATTTTTCTCTCCAGAATATTTCATACATATCTTATAAATTTGACCATTTGTCACATGCTTAGAATATTGCTGCCATATATAGTCCGGTGTTCCTTCTATTTATCTAGAGTTCCTGGATAAAATTCAACGAAGAATCAGCAGTATTATTTATCCTGATCCGGCGGCTCGGCTCCATTCACTTTCCCACCGCCGTAAGGTTGCTTCCCTGTGTCTTTTCTATAAATACTTTCATGGTAATTGTTCGGATAAGCTTTTCGCTATAGTAAGAATGTGTTGTTTTGGTGATTAGGAATATTGTGGTATGTTTAGGTCAGTGTTTGTGGCTAGCTAAGTTAGAGTTAAGACAGAAGAAGACCGTCTTTTCGTCAATACCCCCTTCGGCCATGTGCCACATTTCTGTGTATTAAACAGAATAAATATCGCTCTTCGTTATAGTAAGAATGTTGTTTAGGTGTTAGGAATATTGTGGTATGTTTGGGTCAGTGTTTGTGGCTAGCTAAGTTTAAATTTAAAACAGAAGAAAACTGTCCTTTTCCCCATTCCCGATTTTTGGCCTTGTGCCACATTTTCTGTATTTGAAGCGGAAATAAATATCACTCTTCGTTATAGTACCTAGATTTTTTGAATTTAAGCGTAGCACTAGACTGCCGTCGTAATCTCATCAATTTAAAGTTGAGCTGGTTAGACGTAACCGTAAGAGCTATGCTAACAGTTTTTGTTCTCGCTTGTGGAACGCCCTTCCGGCTGCATACTCTCCAGCCAATTTTAATCTTCAAAAATTTAGATGCAATGTCAATCGTTATCTACTGTCCTCCTGATTACTCTTTTTTTATTCTCGCTTAGTAGTAATATTTCTGTTTCTAATTCTTCAAAACCCAGTAACTCCATGTGTCTAAGTGGCTTTACTGCCTTGCTTGGGGTGAACCCGATTAAAAAAAAATTTCTGTTGAGATCCCCTGGGATCTCTAATTTTGACTAACATTCAGTCAAAAGAAAGGACAATTCCGAATTCCAAACCCTAGGTAGGCGGCGGGAAACTACTCCACCATAGTTTCCAAAAATGCATGTCACATTGCAGGTCATAGAATGCTGAATCCACAGGGTATTATGATCGCCTACATTCTGAAGGGACATGACATTTAAAAAAAAATATGTACCTTCGACATTTCTTATTGTTTCTCATTGATATATATATATATATATATATATATATATATATATATATATATATATATATATATATCACTGGTTGGATTTATTCAATAAATCCCGCAGAGGTCAGTAACGGTGACGAAAAACGAAATACTCATCAGGTTTATTTTCTTTTAGAATCGACTTTTTTATATTTTGTCTCGGGTATGACGATAAGCTATATCCGATAGCAAGTCTTCTGATCAGGAGACTTTGATGAGTGTGCAATCATCGCTTAATTGCAGTTGTTCCTAGGTCCACCCTCATCCAGTTAGGGTCCCAACCATGGGCAAATGTGGGAGTCAAAACATAAAAATATAAAATACATTAGAAAAATTACCAGCAATACATTTTCATAGTAAAAGAACTAAAAATTACCAGCAATACATTTTTTAAAAAATTTTTTTTAATAAAGCTCACAAGAAAATCAAATTTCGTCATAAGGAGTTGATATGCCGTTACACAAACCAAACCAAACTTTTAAATCCGACTAGTGTCTTGATTTTCATTTCCGCATTTAATGGTCTTGAGAAAGCCATGAATTCATCTTTTCTCTCCCAAATATGCGTAGACTGGGCTTACTAGCCTTGAGTTGTAGGAGAGCCACTCGGAATTCAAAACCACGCAAAGCCAATTCACTAAGTCATGGCATTTTACAAATAATAAACGAAAAGAGAGTCATGTTCGGTTGTGTTTTTAAGGGACATTCAAAAAATACCTAGATTCACCGTTTCTTATTGATTCTCATATGCTTTACTACCTCTCTCCCCCAAACAAAAACTAAACAATTCTCCCCTTTTCATTTTCTACGGCTTATCAACCCTTTTCAAGTTATTTAAAGCCAGAATTCATTTTTAAAGATAATAATAGCTTAGTGATACAATTCTTAGTAATTAACCCATATCTGGAGGTAGAAGAGGTCTATTTATATCGTTCCCAAGCGCGTAAGTGAATATAACGAACCCAACTGGAATTGGAACTCGGCCCTCCGATTAATATTTCTGAGACATTATCTATTACACCACCTGCACATCCAAGCTTACAGCACCTGGTATTTCCAAGCGGTCACCCATCTAAGTACCTACCAGTCTTGATGTTGCTTAACTTCGGTGATTATACGGGAACCGATGTTTCAACGTGATGTGGCCGTAAGCTTAAACGCTTTTGGTTGTATTTAAAAAATGAGGATTAACCAATGGTTTTATTTGCAATGTTTAATTTGTTGCGCATAGTTAGGCTGTATAAGGCGTATTATACTCTGGATGTATAATGCATATTATACTTTGGTTGTATAATGCGTATTAAAAATCAAGCGTGGGATTAAGGCATGTATTACTGACCTAATTTTATTTATACAACAGATGCCCGATTTCTGTTTGACATTTTAGGGTTTATTACCTCAGCACAACAAAATCGACACGTCATTGGGCAATGTTTCTTATCACAGTATCATTAGAATGTCCGAGCTGGAAGAATAAAAAATGTTTAATGCATTCAGGCCACCAAGCGCCTCAGCACGGGGTAATGTTTAGCGAAAAAGCCTCCCTTCACTTGCTGCCTAGGGAAAGATATGTATCAAATCGCCTTCCCAAGACCAATGGATTAAATAGTAGAGTAGACTGGGATCTCTAGGCGTTGGGTAATAGTTAGCTTGGCTAGTTCGGTTAATCATTATTACTGGCTAGTAAGATCGATCCTCACAGGGCACAGCAAACAAGATTCAGCATTAAAAAATGTAAAAGGGGTTGACATATTGTAATTTAACCTTACCTAGCCAATAGGGCTACCAGTTTCTAAGATTTTAATTTTAGTAATTAATTAAGCATAGTTTGTAAAAAAAAATGTATATCAAAGGGAGATAACTTCATAACTATTAAATGCTAATTACAGAATTGTTAATATTTTTTTAAATAAAAATAATAATTAAAAAAGAATTCTAAAAGCTAAGTGCTAATTAGCCTTTACAGATAATTATAATTTAAATTCTACAAATAGAATTATATTTATCTGCATTATTACTATTTGTAGTAATAGTTGTTATTACAGTAATTGTAGCAGTGTTAATAAGGGTCTGACGCCTTCTGTTCAGATATTAATTTAGTCATCACAAGGATTCTAGAATTCAAAGAACTTCAAGATGTTTCAAAAGTGTTTTTTTTTCTTCGTTTCTTACTGTATGAACCATTTTCTTTGTAAGTATGACTGGAAAATAAAACGAGAGGAATAGTTTTTATCCAGATTCTGAAAGGGATATACACATCTCACACACTCACATCTACTAAAAAAATGAAATTCTCTCGTTTTCTCACAGTCGGCTATATAATCACTATTTGCCATCGTCTCAGTCAAGCCTAAAAACAAAATATTATCAAGAAAATAATACAAAAGGACTCTTTCAAAACGTTAAACCAAGCAATATCCTTAACCTCTTAAAGGAAATTAAACTTTATACCAAAATATAAAACTATAACCCCGCTTCCTCCACCAAATTACATAAAAACCTTTAATATATTTTCGGAACTGAAAAACGAAAGGAAAAATAATCCTTCAGACTTTTTAAAGATACCCCCTAAAAATAATAATTTCTTTCTGTTTAAGTGCCTGCCAGGTATGTCATGCGTTGCTTTCACTTGTCTTTCTTTCTCTCTATTCAATCTGTGTGTATCAGATTCTCCAGGCCCTCCTTTCTCATTACGTGTCCCAGAAACTTCAGCTGCCTCTTCCTGATGTTAAGCATAAGCCTCCTTCTTGAACAATACAAACTCTAATAACCAACTTGTATCAGAAACTGAACACAAATATCACATATAAGAAACCAGCATCTCTAATAACTTATTAAAAAAAAAAAAAAAAAAACTTTCACCAACTAACCTGTAGCCAAAACTATCACTGAACCACATATAACATTAAGCTATACCCGAAACAACACACGGTTCAAAAACATCTATCTGACCTTAAATAGTTCTATAGTGGTTGAAGGGCCGTTAAGCAGAAAACAAAACAAAACCATGACATTATTTTGTAGATGTTGTTTACTTGCAGCTTTTCATGTTCGTGTATAACGGATTTTCCAATTCATTTTTTCAAATGAAGCTAATTGGCCGAATTACACGAGATATCGTTGATATTTTTTCTACCCGGCATTCAGTTTTGTTCATCTTCCGGTTCTTTGTATTCAACTCGTTGTATAATTGCGCTGATGGTGAAATCATTTTGACAAGGAGGAATTAAAAAAAAATACTTATACAACTACTACTATTGCTACTGTTATTAAGAATAGGAGCTGTGATAAATCTATGGTGGGGGGGGTCTTTGTAATTAAGATATACAACACGGAGTAAACCATTATTATGAATTTTGTTAGAGTATTTACTTTCATTTTGTTTAGGTTGCTTTGTATTGTAATGTTCATGTCGTTTTGATATTATACGAACGTAAATTAATAACTGACAAGGAAGAATGACTAAAGCTAAGACCTGCTGGAGGGTTTCTTTTTTTTTTTTCTTTTTTTTAAAAAAAACAACTCATTTACCTCAAGAAAGGTGAGAAATCCACTAAGACGCAAGTGGTTACTGAGTGTGAGAGAATATGAGAAAAAAAAACTATTAAGGAGAGAGAATAATGAAAGTACAGGGATTAAGAAGACAGAAGATAACGATTGATAACTGCACTTAAATTTTTGAAGATCGATGATAATCAAGGTTGAAGATCAAAGTTTCTGTAGTCTAATCGTTAAGACGTTGCTCTAGAACACCGGTTCAAATCTCGTGATCGGCGAATTTTTTTTTTCGAATCACGTCGGTTACTTAACGGTTACAGAATAGAAAAAGAGTCCGAGAGTTGCGATAAAAAGAGGAATATTTCATATTACTGTAAACGTTATTTTTATCAGGTCATCCCATAAGTTCTGTTCGAATTTTACCTTTTTTTAAAATGAACGAAATTTAAAGAGTGTTTTATGTCTAATGGAGCTGAACATCATTTTTATGTTTAGATGCATTTAAACTGATCAAATTTTATTTCAGAGAACAATAAAATTAAATTTTGTTTGATTAAAATCCTGCTAACATGGAGTACCCAAGAATCATTTGAGGCACATAATGCTTTATGAGTTCAAGAAAGGAAACTCAGCAGCCGAAGCGGATAGAAACATTCACTTAGTTTATGGAGAGGAATGTGTGAATGAAAGAACTTGCAGAAGATGGTTTGCAAAATTCAGAGGTGGAGATTTCACCCTTGAAGATGAAGATCGAACCGGACGTCCAGTTGAGTTTGATGAAAAGCTTCTTGAATCAGCCCTTGAAGAAAATCATGCTTTATTAGTTGAGGAATTGACAGTGGTTCTCAGTTCAAACCATACAACTGTTCATCGTCATCTTCAACAACCTGGAAAAGTTCCTAAACTTGGAAAATGGGTGCCTCATGAATTGTCTGAAAACAACCTCAAATCCGGAGTTGACATCTGCTCTTCTCTCCATTCACGCCAACTTGTTTCACCTTTTGTGGATAGACTTGTGACTGGCGACGAAAAATGGATCTTTTATCGAAATGTTAAGCGTCGTAGACAGTGGCTTAGTAAAGGGGAAGAACCCCAGCCACAGCCAAGAAGGGAACTTCATGGGCAAAAGGTTCTTCTTTCAATTTGGTGGGATCGCCAAGGAATAATCCACTTTGAATTCTTACCATCTAATGCAACAATTAATGCTCAAATATACTGTCAGCAATTAGAGCATTTGAACCAAGCTTTGAGGAAAAAAAGACCTGCTCTAGTGAATCGAAAAGGGGTGATGTTTCATCAGGACAATGCGCGACCACACACAGCAAGAATCACGTCACAAAAGATCGAAGAACTTGGTTGGGAGAAAATTCCTTATCCACCTTCTTCTCCCGATCTTGCTCGTTCAGACTACCATTTGTTTCGTATCTTACAGAATCATTTGGAAGAAACAGATTTTGTAACACAGGAAGATGTTAAAACTGACATTTGTGAGTTCTTCGAATCAAAGCCAAAAGAATTTTACAGTAATGGAATTAGTAAGCTTGTTAATAGATGGAAGGAAGTCATAGATAATCAGGGAAAATACATTGTTGATTGAATCTGTAATTAAATGTAACATTTGGTCACTTGTTTTCTTTATTCAAAATTCAGACAGAACTTATGGGATGACCTGATAGTAGGTACACGTGTTTGAGTAGACATCCAATTGTCATATCTTTCTTTCTCTCTCTCTTCTTTTTTCTCTTTCTCTATCTTCCCTCTCTATTTCTGTGTAGTTTATCCCATCACGACATGGGTGATTGAAGTTCTCTACAACCTCCTTTTTTTTGTTTTTCAGATCTCATCCATAATTCCTCTTTAATAATTCCTTTTTATTGTTGTGCTAATTGTTCCTTTATAAAACTGATCCAACTCGATGCTTTTCATCGACTTCTTTTTCCAGCGATCTACCCTGCGCGTGTTAAAATCTTCAAGCCTTACTTTTCGCGCATGCCCTGTCTATAGTCTTCTCAACATCGGAAGAGCCACATCTCAGTTGTCTCAAGCCATTTTTCCGTCTGTGATAAATAAATTTCCAGCTTTCTTTCCGACATAGAAAGGAAAATATTACATAGCAACTCAGCATTCTTCGTTTCGCCTGTTTATTTTTCGACGCCTGAGCATGTCAGCTGACGTTATTCAAATTTAGACATACGCGCTCCATCTTATTAATCGTGAGTTCAACCCCTGGACAGAGTAGTACAGACTCGGGCAGTAGAAACAAGGCAAGCAATAACTGATCAATATTAAAAATGCTCTTGATGATTGTCATACCTGAACGTACCTATTCTATTATTAATAGACTCTCCCACACATAATAAGTAGTAGTAGTAGTAGCAGTCAACAGTTGGGCTCAGTGGAGTTGAGCGAGTCAGTCGATGTCGGACATTGAAGTATCAACCATCACAACTAGATTGCTGCGTCATTAACTCTTATTTCAAGTTCCTAACGTTTTGTACGTCGGACCCTTTTTAGGACCATCTTATTGAAATATAAGCCTCCACTGTAAAAAACTACTCTACAACAGTGTTCAGTTGGAAATACCTTATAGGTTATCTGAATCAACAGTCACTCGAAGAAAATCGGAGGGTATGACGGCCAAAAATGTGATAATAACAAGAAATATAAGGATATAAGTTCGTATATAGTGGAGGCATGGTGGAGTAAGGGATAGTGGCTTGGACTGAGAAATCGGAGAGCCGAGTTCGAATTTCCAATCGAATCCTCATTCATTCAGCTATGGATACAGACCGAGTTCTATAGCCTTGGATGGCAGCTGGTCTACTGCAGAAAAAATGGAAACCTACTACGGGAAAAATCTGCCTCATTAGTCATAATTCGAAAAATACATGATCGCCTAAGCGTATATCACGCACGGCACATAACTAATATTAGCCGTTTCCTTATAAGGAAACTTTTCGAATTCATTGACCGGGCAACGAGTGCTAGTAACGCTTTTCTTCACTCTCTAGTCATCGGGCCAGAATCAAAGTGTAGTATCTGTTCACCTCATCTCTCATGTTAATGGTAATATTAGCCGTTTCCTTATAAGGACACTTTCAGTATTCATTGACAACTGAAGCGACTGAAATCAAGATGAAATACATACTCGCCAAGAGTTAATAATGGTTAAAAAATATTTGTTTAACAAACAAGAAAATTAAATTTGATTTTACGTTTAGTCACGTCATCCTAGAATAAAGAACCTTCTCTGAAACTATTACCAAAATCAAGCATACTTCTTATTTTAAAATCAAATATTGATTACCTTATAAACTTATCTTCCCGTGTGTTGTCTTCATTCTTTCTACCCCTACCACATCTAATATCTTCTTTAAAATATAATTGAAGGATTTCGATCTGGGCTTCTCAAACTGATTTTGTCTGCCGCTACCTGACTCATACCAAATAGTTTTTAACGCTTCTTTCCATGCTTTTTAAAAAAAAAAAAAAAAAAATCAGGCAGATGAAAACTAATAATCAATTAAACAGTTTATTGCATAAGATAGGTATAATAAAGGGGTTCAATATATACATATATATTGGTAGGTGGAGAATTAACAGTTAGGGAGGAGGATGTGATTGGTGATGATTCATTCCTGCTTTCAACAATTTTAAGACCATTTCCGACTTTGGTTAAAAGACGAACAATTGTAGTAAAAACCTCGCTCTATCAAATACAATGTTGCAAATGACAATAGTAATCCTTAAACGATTTCACTATCATCAATTTTCGAGGATTATCTTTACTGCCATGGATATATGGGTGGTGTAATGGATAGCGCGAAGTCGGAGAGGCGAGTTCGAATTCCAGTCGGGTTTCGTCATATTCACTTTCGCGTAAATACCCTTGGCAACTCAGCTATGAGTTACATAATAGGAAAAACTTAGCACTCTGGTCTTGGGTAGCAACCAACAAAAGAGAAAGAAAGTTCTGAACTATTTCAGTCTGTAGTTAAAAGAAAATCAAGTGAAACCTCATTCTATACAATACGATGTTGCAAATGACAGCAGTAATCTTTTCATAATGGTCCATACGGTAGAATATTGAGCTGGCTTTTTTTGTTGCAATCAAGATTTTGTATGAGAGACTTTAAATCTCGGTTTTAATTCGATGTTGTAGGGATACAAAAGACGATTATTTCCTTTTCGTCGAGATGAAGTCAAGTCGGCCACGTGACAGCCATTTAGTGACGTCAGTTCATAGACCGACGAAAGTTGGCATTCCTCAGTCAGTCAGCTTCTAGGAGTCAAACTGAGCAGTTACTTTTTTTTTAGCACGAGCAAGGCTTTACTTCGCCCGGGCCAGATACCACGTAGGGCAGCTCACAAGCCCAAGGCGCCGTTTTCCTGTTGGAAAAATTATTCTCACTTGAGACAAAGATGATGATAAATCCGGTCCGTTCGAATTATAGAAAATATATTTGGCTTGCAATCCTCATGTTAGGAAATACCCATGTCTCGCCTTTTCTATTTTGCGAAATATGTTCTCGCTAGTGAAATACAAAATAAATCTGACCCCCTCCAATTCCTGTTGGGGAAATATAAATATTGCTGCACCACGTGGCTCCACTATTTTCCTGTCTGGATAAGTATGCTTTCTCCAGGAACATAGAAGAAACCACCGGTAGCTCTAATTCTCGCTGGGAATTAATAAAAGACTCTATCTCTCTTTTTAATTTTTACACTGCTTGTTGTTGCATTGATGTGTTACAGTTTCTCTGTGTGGGACAAGTGTTTGTATATAATTTTGTGTATTACTTAGCGGTATAAAACTCTCTCTGGGAACAAAGCATGTTTGTCATTGCTTTCCTTTCAGCTGTTACGTTTTGTCTGTGAAATAAGGTGTTATTATATCGTAGATATAATAATACCCATAATGGGTGAAATGCAAATTAGAAGAATATTCTTTTCTCACATAACACTCATATTAAAATAATTCTGAAATTCGATACGTTCATCTTCGATCTAATATAATCGGGATTTAATAAAGTAAATTATTAACCAATATGGAATTTGCATTGATAATAAATTTTCAAGTTTCTCAAATATATATTTATGAACAAAATCCAGTATCATTCAGATTAGGAAATTGACGTAATTCAAGCTAACCTACGTTGCATCTAACGAGCACGTGGTTGAGGGGTTAGAAGCCAAATTCGAATCTCACCATGGTCGATTTATCAAAAAGGTGACATCTCGATGTTATCGGTCTGGAGGAGGCAATCCCACCGTGTTTGAAAAAATACCACGGATTGATCCAAGCCTTGTGAGTAAAATTGGGAGCTGTCTATGGCTGTGCTAGTACGAAGTCACAAGCCATCGTGACCGAGGGTTTGAACGTGCTGGTTTTGATAAGATTGTTGATCACACTAGATAACACGCTTATCTCCCAGAAACTGTAACTAAGGTCTGCTCTGTGGGTGTTGAACAAACGCAAAATGCGCCTGAGCAAGCATCTGCAGTAGGGATTAGCTAGCATCCTTATTAGACGAGTATCCTCGAATACGAGCAACCAGTCATCAACATCACATTGCGCCTTAAAAATCACCAGTTTTGAAATGAATACAGAAACAATTTCTTTGACGTTAATTAATGTTACTTCACCTGCTTACATCTGTAATTATATTTAATTAATTTTATCAAATAGAACTGCTAAATAATTAATATCAATTTTATCAAATTTAGCATCAATTTTATGAAATTTTATTTTTATGAAATTTTATTTTTATCAGATTTTCATTTTTATTTTTAATATTTTAATGTTTTAATATTTTTTATTTTTATTTGCATATTTATATTTTTTATATTTAATTTCTCAGTTTTTATTTTTATCAAGAATAGAAATACTAAATAATTAACATCATGTTTTATCTACTGTATTGAATAATTCATAAAATCTCCTGCTTAACCGGAAGTCCTCGAAAAGGCTTCTCAGATGGCATTCACAAAATGTGGAGGACAAAGCAGATAAATAAACCCGATATATATATATATATATATATATATATATATATATATATATATATATATATATATATATATAGTCTATGTCAGCTACTAGAAAATTCTGAAACAATTATATATATATATATATATATATATATATATATGTATATATATATATATATATATGTGTGTGTGTGTGTGTCTGTGTCTGTGTGTGTGTGTGTGCTATATTACGCAATATGAAATTTCCAGAACATTATCATATTGTCAGCATTTTGCAGTTCTTAGCCATCCTGGAGAATTCTCGAATTTTCAAGGATTTTCTATATAACTCAAGGCCGTTTTTGTTGATTTTTCCTTTTTTTTCACCCAATACAAGGCCTAAGGGCCACTCAAGGGAGAAGGTTACTACATGGAGTTGTATTAGCGTAAGGGTCAAGATATCAGGAAAGATAGCTAATTGTATATTTGAAGAGATCAATATTTAATTAGTGAATAAAATTTCAGAGTTCAGGCGGAGACGTTAAGTGTTTAGAATTTAAGTAGACTTTAGAAGAGACCGGAAACCAAATCCTAAACAGGAAACAGGAAACAAGGAATGAACCTCTACTTCTGTTCAAAAGACTGGGAAGGAGCGTGAACCAGACGATAGGCAAGACTATTTGCTCCCGTTTTGTTTAATTTTCCATCGTATCCTAATTACCCATTTCTGATACACTACTCGATATGTGATGCTCACCGCTCACTAAACAGCGCTGGTGCCCACTTAGAGAAGATCGGATTTAGAATGCGTTGTTCTTTAGGACACAAGTCTGAGTATTATCCAGTAAAAATTAAACTTTCTTCTCAAGAGTAATGACCACCTTATCAAAGTCGTCCACTCGATTTAGAATCAGTAGCTATTATTAATATTGCAGTCTTCTAAATTTACTTTAAATGAAAAATATTCGTATTCTGCCAGGAACGATCGCATTAATTCCTGACCACTTTCTTCATCCAAAGTTGCAATGTAAGACTGCAGTGAAATTATTGGTTATATTTTTCGATAACAAAATTATGTGTAATGCTCTTCTAGGATAAAATTATTGGTATTACTTTTCTACAGTTAAAAAATCCTAAGCAATACATTTACATTATCCATATAAATGTCCCAATAATGTTTGCATTAATTTTTGACTACTGACAATCTTTTTCTTCTTGATTTTCTATGCACTTTGATAGCAAAATCATCAATAATGCATTTGCATTATATATATATATATATATATATATATATATATATATATATATATATATATATATATATATATATATAGCTAATTGTTTATAATGTTTTTCTAGTTTAAAAATCATTAGCAATGCATTTATATTATGCGTAATACTGTCAATAACGCCTGCGTTGGTTCCAAACCACTAATAATCCCGTTCTTTTTTTTTAATGCACGACATGCAACATGAATGCCTAAACATTGGACACCTAGGCGTAGGGTAATGCTTAGCGAGGCATAACTGGTTAACCGTTAGATCTTTCTTCGCAAAGCATGTCCATGGTGATATATCGTGATCAGGGTATATCACCATACACCGGCAATAGTGAGTAGTGAGTTCGATTCTCATTGACTGACACATACAAAGTTTTACATCGAATAACTGAATAAGGGTTGACATGTCGTAAAATCAACCGACCAACCTTGTTTAATGTTCTACGTTGTTTGTACCTCAGTAGCCCTTGTTTTATGTTCGTATTTGGCGGAAAAGCCTCCGTTCACTTGTTGAATCGATCTCTCTGCCTTGACCAACGGGTTAAGTAGCAGGTTAGACTGGCATCTCTAAGCGTGGGGTAATGATAAGTTTGTCTAGTCTGGTTGATAATTACTACCGTGTAGAGAGTTCGTTCCTCATTGGGTGCCACATACAAAAGAAATTTGGCATTAGATCACTTAGCGTCGCAAAAGCAAGTAAAAACTAAAACATTAAAAAAATTTAGAAAAATGCAATATTTAATCACCATCATTTATCTCATGACCGTGTGTGGTCATAGGTCGCTGCGAATCTGAGTGTCTGACCAGTTTCTTCCACATATCAGGGTTGAAATCCATAGAGGTATTCATTCATGCATATCGTGTCATATGTGAGTAGACTTGGCGGAGACCATACCTCTCCTGATCAAACCACTGCTGATATCCTTAAACTTGAAGGAACACCTTGCTCACGAACACGTGGCCATTAATTCCATCGGTGGAACCCTCTACTGTGGACATTGACTTCAGTTTAGGAAGACCAATGTCATCATCGCATTGGCTACATCCATAGATATGAAGCCAAGTGCACCCTATTGCGTTAGATGGCCTTTAACTACGCAAGGATGTTCTGCCGCCCTTTGACTAGTCTTTTTTTAAATCTGTCTGTGTGTTTAGCGACCCTCTTCGCCAGAAAAGCTTGCTGGGTGGGGCATACTGTGTTAGTCCCTGATGACAAGACGATGCGCCAAGTAGTACTGGGTTACATGATACCAGTGTCACTTGTAGATTGACCTGGCATACTATTTAATTATTACCCTTTTCTTCAACAACCGAAGGAAACATTTTCTTTATTAGACAGAAGGTCACACCAGTGAAACTAACAGGTGCTGGAGTAGGAGTAAAGTCAGAGGGTCGTGATTATTATTTGACATTTTTTTTTTATTTAACTGCAAGCATTTGCTATGTTACGACTGCGGCATTGGAAATTCATCATTAATGATTAATTAATCATTAATTTGAATGTATTTCTTTAGTAAATTTTTTTCCAATTTTTTCTATATATACTTTTACGATCAACCGTATCACTATCGATACAGACATAAGAATGAATAAATAATATGACATATTTCTTAAATAAATAACTTTAATGGATTTCTATAGTAAAATAACTTCCAATCAATTTATTAAATATACTTTTATTATCAACCGTTTTATTATTGATATTAAGTTGTTACATAAATTCTTTCGTTTTTTTTTATAATTTATGTTAATACTTATTTACTGGTATTTGCTTGATGAATTATTCAACAGTGTATTCCTCTTCACTACTTACGACCTCCTGTCAACGACCCACAAAAAGTTCATCAAGCTACGTTTTAAGCTCGACATCGTTCTTGAACGAAACACCCCTCAAATGTTATAAAGCGACCGGAAAAGGTGATAGTCTAAAGGGGCTAAATCAGGAGAATATGGGGTGTGTGACAGAACTTCCTAAATGAGCTCTTACATTGCATCCGCGAGTAGCCTGGTGTCGAGCGAGTAAACTGGCAGCGATGGAGGAATGTTTACTTCTCTCGGCCAATGCATGTGGCACCCATGTACTGTTTCCGTACTTTACCCATTGTGTGAAGGTGACGAGCGACAGTAACGTGAGAGCTTGCAATCTTCCGAACCAATTCCCTGGTGGTCTAGCGTGGTTCTTCATTAATCAGTGCGTGCTACTGGTTCTCATCAAACTGAACAGGTCGTCCAGAACGCGGAGAATCCGTGAGCTCGATCTTCTGCCTCCTTTAAACGAAAAAAAAAAAAAAATTCTGCACCATTCTCTCGGTCATCTCCGTACACAACACAAATGTCTCGAGCTGTTTTGGCAGCTTTGTGACCTTGATTAAAAGCAAGGAGAAGATGTCGAACATACTCTTTCTTGTATACTTGTCATTCTATCTTAAAAGGGTGTTTAATCTGAAATAAAATTTCAATAACGTTACAGTTTCAAAGGATGATCAGAGTTACCAAGAAGCAAAAAATGCCACGAAAGATTATTCTTCGAGATCATTCGCAGAATATCATAAAAAGGAACGAATATATGTAACAATCTAATATAACCGCCAGAGTAAATAGATGTCTTGACGTTTTTGTTTTATAAATAATTGTAATAGACTTCTATAGTAAAATAACTTTCAACAAATTTACTATAATTACTTTTACTATCAAACGTGTCACTCTCGATATGAGAGTGGATAAATATTCTGACGTTTTTGTTTAACAAGTAATTTTAATGAACTTCTATAGTGAAATAATTTCCAATTAATTTCTATATATGCGTTTGCTATCACCAGTGCCACTACGAATGCTATGATTAGAGCTTTGATATATTTGTTTAATCAATGGGTTACTTAAACGACCACTCAGTATCTGTCTATATTTCTGAGATGAGGTATTATGTACATTATTTACATTATTTGGACTATTGTCCTCATCTTTGTCACCATATTTTTTACAACGTTTCGGCCGGTGTACGCTCCGGCCTTCTTCAGGTGGTTGGAATGTCGAACTGAACCCTTTATTTCGCTCACTTAACGACCATTAAGTAAATAAAATGGCGGTATAACTTGGGATTACCTGCAGTAAAAGAGCATTTCCTTTCTTTTTTATTTTGTAAAGAAAGCTGATACTTTAGTTAAAGAAACTTCCCTGTTATATATCTTTTCACAAGTTTACATATCAGTCATAAATTTAATATAACCTAAGACTGATTAGTTTGATAAGGTCAAGGATGGCTTGTTAATTTTAACGCCTCGAAAACTAAACTGCTTCCTATTAATCATCTAAGAGAACCCTATCTGGTTTCCATTAACATGGCTGATGCTAACCTCCAGGATTGACTCGTTGTGCTTTATTGGGCTAATATTCTCGCTTCACATCAAGTAGAAGACTATATTGAAGCAATTGCTAGATCAGCTGTTATGAAGGATGGTTCACTGTGTAGTGCTAGAGAACATTTCTCACCAGAGTCTATCTTACATATCTATATCTACCATTCATCCATGCTTAGAATATGGATGCCACATATGGTCCGCTGCTCCTGCTATTTAACTAGAGAGCCTTGATAAAATCCAAAGAAGAATCAGCAATATTATTGGCCCTGATCTGGCGTCTTGGATTCAGTCACTTTCCCACTGTCAGAAGGTTACCTCAATGTGTCTTTTCTATAAATAATTTCATGATAATTGTTTGGATGAGCTCGTCGCTATTGCAACTATATTTTTTGAATTTAAGCGCAGTTCTAGGCCGGCGTTGAGGTCTTATCAGTTCAGGGTTGAGCTGGGTAGATGTAGCCGTAAGTTCTTGCTTGTAGAACACTCTTCTGGTTCCATGCTTTCCAGCTAACTTTAATCTGCAAATATTTAAATGCAATGTCAATCGCTATGTAGTGTCTTCCTACTCTTTCCTCTTCCTGCTCATTATTAATGCTTCTGTTCCTAATTCTTTCACACCCTGTAACCTCTTGCGTCTTAGTGGCTTTACTGCGTTGCATGTGGTGACACCGAGAAGAAAAATAAGAGATAATAAACTAATGGTTTTTAACCATTCAACACTGGTTCTGATTTGGTTTTATTGGCACATAATTAATTCCGGTGAAATGCGTCATTACTTTCCGAACACTCAAAAAAAATGTTATTCATGGGCAATTATAATTAATTATACAATATTTCTCCCTTCTTCACAAAACTACTGGTATTAACATGTATGCTATTTACAAACGACAGCGATATAAATTAAAATAAAAGCGACATAAAAGTGAATAAAGTTGGCTCGCATTTGGATGCATCTGACGCCAAAAATCAAATCAATAAATAAATAAAAATAAAAATAAAATAAAATAAATAAATAAAATAAAAAAATTCAAACTGTCTCTGTATAATTTTGATCGGCGTTTGTTGCATTTCCTAGTCCACTTGTCTCTCTCTCTCTCTTCCTCCCTCCCCTCTCTTTATCTATCTATCTATCTATCTATCTATCTATCTATCTATCTATCTATCTATCTATCTATCTATCCCTACGAATTGGGTTCAAATATAGATCAAATATGCATTAGAATCCGATAGAATGATAGTATGAGGAACAAATAGGAAACGTTCATAAATTTAACATGTTTCCTTTTTATTTAAGCTTCATCAGAAAATGAAATATGGAGAAGAAAAAATATTCTCACAGTACAGGGTGGGATGGGTAAATTGTCGCCATTTCATATTTTTAATTTTGAGCATACACGCTGTTTGTTTTTTTTTTCTTTATTTTGTCGACTGCACGGTGTAGTAGGGTCAGTTGGGCACCGTCTGTGTGAAAAAGAGTACCATGACACAATTAACTCCGTCAGAAATTTGGAAACGGCATGCTGTACTGCTTGGTATTCGCATCAGAAGCTCCAATACAAACATTTCCGCGTATTTGGGTGTCAATCTGAGGAAAGTGTAGAGAATTCGGAAGGAGTTGGATGAGTTTAATGGAGATTTCGAAGCTGTTTGGAGTGATAACTAGTGATGGCGACGTTATGCCTTCATTCATCTTCTGACAGGGCTCCTGACTCAACACGGAGGTCTACGTCAAGTCACTTGAGGACGTAGTGCTGGGTTAAGAGGGTGGCTGCTGGAAGAACCTATGTTTGGCAACAGGACTCTGCACCATGCCACACAAGCAGGAGAAGCCAGTCATAGCTGTCAGACAATTTCTGCGACCATATTACCCCCCCTTTAAAAAAAACAAAAAACAATTCCTTGTAACACCACACATGAACTGAAGGCAAGGATTATGGCAGCATTCACCAAATTAAAGGAGACCGCCCAGAAGAGTTACAGGAGATCCCGAAATCGTCCAGAGGCCGGGGTTATAGCCAATGGCAATTTTATTGAATAAATTTACTCTTTAGTATTTCAAGATATTTTTGAGCAATTTTGGTAAATATATCTGCTAAAATGAGGTGTCAGTGTTACTTTCATTTTTGCTTAATTTAGACGACAATTTATCCAACACACTCTGTGTATGTTTCAGCTTTAAATAGCCTACAAAGGGTTGATAAGCTGTAAAAAACAAACAACAAAAAAACAATTAATCAGAATTGTATTTCGATAGAGTAGGACCAAACAGTTTTGAATATTCTTACTGATGACACAATGGTATATGGGTTCTCTCTCCTCTGACCTAGATCTAACATCTCAGTAGTGCCGGGGGGGGGGGATCTGGTTAGTTGTCTCGAAAACCAGACTAGTTACATACCATCATCGCCGATCGGACCATGAACTATCACCAATCACTATGAACGAATGCCACCGCTGCTCTATTTGGACTTAAATTCAACCCAAACCTTAAGTTGAACTCGAACATACGAACCATCGCTGGAAAAATGGTTGGCTCCCTGTACCGCTCCAATAAGCACCTCACTCCTCTCGCTATCCTCTACCCTTACAAAAGCCAAATCAGGCCAAAATGGAGTACTTTGTCATATATAGGCAGGAGCTGCCCAGTCTTCACTTACCAGTCTTGATAGTATTTTCCACATTGCAACCTCTTTCTCAGAGACAAAAGGTCGCAAGCCTCTCATTGCTCTATCGCTTAGAGCCACCAGTTCTAACCTCAACGGCTAAAACCCGCCATGCTACTCACATTGTAGCCAACCACCCTCATTCTCTTCGGATTCACTTGGTAAGATGTAAGTTCCACTCGAGTAGCTTTTTCCCATGAACCTCTGTTTTGTGGGACCGACTCCTAAGAGGACATTTCCCCGATTACTACAATCTTAATCTGTTCAAGTCTAGGATTAACTGTTATCTTTCCCACATATCCCCATAAACTGTGCCTCTTAATTTGTAATTCTCTACCTCGAGTGTCTCTCGGATCTTGTACAGGGTCAACATCATTATAAAAAACAAAAACAAAATGGTGTTTCTATTATTATTATTATTATTATTATTATTATTTATATATGCCCAGTTTTGTCACAGACGGACATTTTAAAAAAGAAATCAAAATGGTGTCAGCAAGATTAAAAACATATCGCGTAACAACTAATAAAATCCATTATCTTATCAAAATGGTTCGTGGAGGCATACCCGATGGATATTTGACCGTAGATAATTTGCTGTTGGTCAATTCTCCTCCCCACTTTCTTGTCGGCTTTTGAGATCCTAAGCAGGATTCACTTTCAAGCACCAAGATTGACTGACTTCCTTTGTAGATAGCTGTATTTACATTGTAGCAAACAGTATCCATTAGTCAAAAGACAAGTGTCGATCAACCAAAAAGACTAAATATTTTAATCACTGATTGTAAATATGAGTAGCAATCTAAGAATATAGACATGTTTTTTATCGTTTTCCTCCAAGCAAGGAAATAAAGTCACTAAGATGCAAAGAATTATTGTGTGTGAGAGAATAGGAGATAAAAAAAAACGCTATTAAAGAGAGATAACAATAACAGAACTGGAATTAAGAAGGCAGAAGATAATGTTTGGCATCGCCTTTAAATTTTTGAAGATCAAAATTGACTGGAAAGCAAGAAGCCAGAAGAGAGTTCCGCAAGCGATAAATGTGATGGAAGAAACTGTTAGCATAGAACTTGCGGTTATATCAAGCAATTTCGACTTTAAAATGATGAGATCTTGTTGCCAATCTAGTACTGCACTTAATGTAACTAGAAGGAAAAATAATGAAATAATCAAGATGTCGATTTTCCACGCTACTTTAAACTAGTTTCTTCTCTTGCAATTCTCCTTTGATGAACTCGCAGCCGGCTTCGCGCTTCACAGTCAACTTTGATCTACAAAAATTTAAATGCAATACCAATCATTATCTTCTGTCTTAATTTCAGTTCTTTTATTGTTATCTCTCCTTAATAATATTTTTCCTTTTTCTCATATTATTTCACACTCAGTAACCTCTTGCGTCTTAATGACTTGATTGCTTTGATTGGGGTGAAATGATTAAAAAAAAAGTTCAGGAGAAACCCCCATAGTACTAGAAAGATGGATTTCTATAAATATTTTCATGGCAATTGCTCGACGAGCTTTCCTATTGGGTGCCTCGACTGCGTGAATTTAAGCGTACTACTGGTTTGGCAACTAGGTCTCACCGTTTTACTGATATTTTTTTCATTATTGGTTCAGAATAGGCAATTTCGTCCTCTATCTTTTATCTTTCAAACGTTTTTTTTTATAAAGAGAATAATGAAAAATGTTCTCATATATTTTATACTTTTAATTATTTTCTTATTTCTTATTTTGTTTCTGTTATTGTCATTAAAGTAACATTTGATGACGAACTGTTTATTCCGACATCCAGTATCTATGTGCGTAATTCTGATGGTCGCTCCTTGTCGTAGTGGTGATAGTGGGGGGCATGCGCGATTAAATGACTCGGAGAACGGTGCTGTCGAGAGTTCTAAGCTTCTGGTAGGGCTATCCCTGGCGGCAAGGTCGAAGATGAGGACCCAAACTAAGCGCTACCAACCCCAGAGACCCAAACGGCGGAACAAGGCGGATGATGATTACAACAGATCTCAACGGCTGAACCAGCAGATGAAGAAGGCTATGCATGACGGACATTGGCGGAAGTCCGATGCAGTTTCATAACTGGATTCTGCGTGTTTCATTCTATATTTACGGCAGAGGAAGGTCATGAAATCAAATGTGTGGGTCACTTCCTGGCACTAACTCACTATTTCCACGGAAAATGTTCAAACGAACCATATTTCCTAGTTCCCACCAGTTCAGACCTTTGCAGCTATGACCTGCCATGCCTTTTACGCAGGGAGCGAATTATCCTCACTGACTTTGTATTCCATTGCTAAGGAAGAAGTTGCATTCGAACAGCTTCTTACAAAGTGTTGCTACATTCTCACATTTTATACAATCAAGTGCGTGGGTCACTTCCTGGTAAGTTGAGGTCCACCTTAAAGAAATTCACGCCATCGGAGTAGAAGAAATTGCCGGTGGCGTGAATTTCTTTAAGGCGAACTTGTCAGGAACACGCACTTGATTTTATGAAACTATAACAGACTGCCGCTGACTCTAATTTCGAGTAGAAGAAAGTGCTGTTAGGTTTTTACGACTCTCAGATCCGTTGTTCTCGCTTTGGTTTTAAGATCAGTCTGGATGTTAAATCCCGAGGTTATGTTATTCTTATTTTTTTAATAGTTTTCTGTAGTTTTGTACTAATCTCATTTGTTTGCTTAATCGAGACCCAGCCGTTTGCACTATTCCCATGTTATAACTGTTCCTACCCTGTCGTGACATTGTATCTCTCTTACTGCTGAATTCACATTATTATTATTATTATTGAGTGAGAGTCAATGCGCGATATAGTGAGAGGTTTTGATAAAAGCAGCATATAACCTTGCTGTTGGAAATAACTCCCAGCCGGTCAGCATTTGCCATTTATGAAATACCTTCAAATCAGGTAATTCAGTACTCTCATACTCTTTTCGACTGAAGGCATTGAAAGTTATCTAAATATGACTCCCAACTTACCTTGGATGCCTCATTATTCAAACCTAAAACAAAACCATTCTCTCGGCTTCCAGCCATGGTGCGTCCTCACTATTCCCGCTCATGAACAGAGATACACAGTGCATCCGCCCAAAAGGGAATATACCGAACTGGTTAAGGCCACTCAATTGACAAGTAAATCTTTGGATCTGAACGGGATATTTATTGTAAGTCATCGTTTTTTTCACCCCAACCAAGGCGATAATGCTACTAAGACGCAAGGTGGTTACAGGGAGGGAAAGTGAATGAGATTGAGAAGATTGAAAATGGGAAGATTGAGGAAAAGACAAAAAAGGAACAAGGTTCAAGAATACAGATGGTGATTGACGTCGCATTTAAAGTTTTGAAGATTGTAGTTATCAGGGAGACAAGAAATCGGAAGGGAGTTCCACAGGAGGGAAGTGCGAGAAAACACAAACTGTTAAAGTAGAAATAACGGTTAGCATGTTTACATTATAATCACTGAAGAAAGAATGAAATCAAATTTCGCCAAATCTTCAGCACCTAAATCCGTATCCTCGCAGACCTCAGTAATGTCATGGTTTGATCAATATTAATATTTTCTCGGATGTCAAAAATTAAACAGGAGTAAATATTTGTGTCATCAGCACAGATACCCATTTGAGAAGTGATGCCACCAAGAAGGTTGTTGATGTCAATTAGGACAAGCTTGCTCCAAGGAGAGAGTCCTTTAAGATACTTGCATTCATGCAAAAAGATCCTATATGACATTAATGCTGGACAATCCCCTCACAGATGAAAAAAGAAACCTTGAAGCAACAGAAATGTGGTTCTACAGAAGGATGCTGAGAATACCATGGACCGAATATGTGAGCAACGACAAAGTTTTAGAGAAAATGTAAAAAAAAATAACACTTATACTTACCATCAAGGAGAGGCAGTTGAAATTTCTGGGGCACATAGCGAGGAAAGAAGTCTTGGAAAATTTGATACTCACAGGACAGATTTAAGGCAAGTGAGACAGAGGGAAGCAATGCATAATCTATCTAGCAAGTTCGAGTAAATGGATGTCGGAGCAAGTTTTGGGATAGATGACAAAACGGTAAATTTTTTTAAAGAGCTACAAAGGACAGTAAATTGTGGAGAGCCGTGATCGCCAACGTCGTGAATAGACATGGCACATAGAAAAAAGATCTGGCGTATGTTGGTGTTATTAGAGTAGTATTATTGTTGCATGCGTTTACAGGTCTGCACCAAATATCGAATGGTATTATTGGAGATTGAATGAAAGTAAGTCTCCTCAAATATACAACACCCGTATCACATTGTTCAGATTTTCTCACCTTGGCAATTTGCGGCGTCACCGGATCGTAAAGTTAGCGAGTCCTCTTTATACTTTAGATCTCTAAACACAGAATCCTAAACAATTCTCAGTATGATAACGTATGGATAGTCTCAGTCTTCATGTTTCTTCAGCTTTTTTCTAAGATTCTTGTGCGGGTAGTGTAATGGATATCGGATAGTTATGAGTTCCAGTCAAGATCATTACATTCACTTACGAGCAAATACCCTTGTGTAAGGTATGAATTCATCCCTTCTCCCCAAATTATGGATTAAATAGTAGGTCTAGTATCTAGAAAAATCATTGTTATATGAAAAAAAATATTGAATATTCACTCGCAAAATAAATAAGTATTCTTGCAATCCTCTCACCAACCAAAAAAAAAAAAAAAATTTCAGCTTTAAATAACCGTAATGAACAAATGAATCAATCAAAATTCCAAGGTTCTTTACAACTAGTATCTTGTTTCAAGAAAATAAAAATAGTTTTATCTAGACCCCGAATAGGACATGCACATGTGACACACTGACATCTATTAAAAAATGAAATTCCTTCATCATACAATAGATGTCAAGTACCTCTCACATATACGCATAAGTTGTCATCGTCTCCGTCAAACTCGAACAAAATATTGTCAAACAAACAAAGCAAAAGAATTTTTTCAAAACACTAAACCAGACAATATCCTTAACTTAAAGGAAAATAAAATTTATAGCAAAATATAAAACATAAATAAAGTATAAAACATAAATCCTTTAATATATTTATAAAAAATATAAAAATAAAATATAAAACTATAAATAAAATATAGAATATATAAAATAATATAATAAAATAAAATAATAATAATAACATAATATAATAAAATAAATAATATAATAAAATATATAAAATAATATAAAAAATATATAAAATATATAAAATAATATAAAATAATAATAATATAATAAAATAATAATATAATATAAAATAAAATAAATAAAATAATATAATACATTTAAAATATATAAAATAATATAATAAAATATATAAAAATAATATAATAAAATATATAAAATATATAAAATAATATAAAATAATAATAATATAATAAAATAATAATATAATATAAAATAAAATAAATAAATAGTAATATAATACATTTAAAATATATAAAATAATATAATAAAATATATAAAATAATATAATAAAATATATAAAATATATAAAATAATATAAAATAATAATAATATAATAAAATAATAATATAATATAAAATAAAATAAATAAATAGTAATAATACATTTAAAATATATAAAATAATATAATAAAATATATAAAATAATATAATAAAATATATAAAATAATATAATAAAATAAAATAATAATATAATAAAATAAAATAAATAATATAATAAAATATAAAACATAAATCCTTTAATATATTTTAAAAACTGAAAAAAAGAAAACGATCACTTCAGACTTCATAAAGACGCCCCCCCTAAAAATAACAATGCAAACTCTAATAACCGATTTGTATCAGAAACTGAATAAAAAATAACTTGTACCCGAAACTATCACTGATCCACATATAACATTAACAACCATGATTCGAAACCTTTATTTAACCTTAAATAACCCTAGAGTGGTTAAAGGGCCGTTAAGTAGAAATAAAACTGAATCAAACCCCGTCTCCTGTTAACGTCTGATACGACTGTTACCGCCATGTTCCGTAACTCCTCCAGTTCTCTGGTAAAGAGCAAGATATATTTTCAGTTTTAGTTTTATTAACTTTAAGTTCGAATTATACGCACCTGTGTATTTAAGTGCGTATTTCTATTATCTATACTAATTAGCTCACTTATTTTTAGGACCTTCTTATCATTTTCAAATTATCTTTTCAAGTGTTTACAAAACAAACTCTCTGTCATTTCAGATAAAAACGTAAATTTATTTCAATGTGTACTGATCATCTAACTCCTTTACACCTGAATCAGTCTTTTTCCCCTTCTACAACGTAATATGAGATGCTTTCTTTTGCTTCTCTCATAAGTTCCGGCTTTTATGAAAATCATTTA
Source organism: Acanthosepion pharaonis (assembly GCA_903632075.3). NCBI lineage: Eukaryota > Metazoa > Mollusca > Cephalopoda > Sepiida > Sepiidae > Acanthosepion > Acanthosepion pharaonis. The sequence goes on along the minus strand of CAHIKZ030005039.1, from coordinate 281,455 downwards.
CACTGTAAACTGATCCACAAGCTTAAAATATGGCGTAAATAATAATAATAATAATAATAATAATAATAATAATACTTTACAATACAAACAAACAGAACAATCAAAGCTAATCACCTAGACATCGTGATCAAAGACTACAAAAAAACAGAATGTGCATTCTTATTGAGATGACAGTGTTTGAAGATTATAATCGATTTTTGAAGATCTTTAAAAACTATTAAAATACAAGGACTTTGAAATGAAAATCTAAAAAATGTGGCAGATGAGAACATCAATAATTCTCATTGTAGTTGGAGCCCTCAGATTGATTGGAAAAGGTTCCGATAGACTCATTGAAGGGATTCCTGGTAGCCCATACCCGAAAGAAATACTAAAAATTGCACTCACAAGAAGTACAGCTCACGCATTATGAAGAGCTTTTTCTATGTAAAATATGTGTAATCTCTTTTTTTTTTTTTACAAAAATGATCAGTGGAAAATGTCATGAAGCCATTTCTGACCTTAGGTCACTGGTTGGAAATGGGTATACAATAAAAATGAATAATAATAATAAATAGAAAAAAGGAATCGAAATAGGAAAAATGTGAATATTGAAAATAAGAATAGTACCAATCATAGTAGGTGCGCTTGGAATGATAAAAAAAGGAACACAATAACACATAGAAAAAAATCCCTGGAAATTCCAGCTTAAGAGAAATACAAAACTTGTCTTGATAAATGTAACGCTAGTGATGTTATGGAAGTTAGAAAAACAAATCATAAACTGTAGCCATAACAACACACCACTACGTGCCTTAGGTCTTCCCACAGACTTGGTAGGTAGAGTGACCATAACAGAAATCGAAATAATAATAATAATAAACGTAAATAAAGAAATTGTATGTAAAGGTAAAAGTCTAGAATCGGGGCCATGAAACAGGCGTCATAATTCGCGAGTTAAAATGTATGTATATCGTTTATTGTTTTTAATATATTTTCAAATACATTTTTTGATTTTTTCAAATTATATATTCATATATATATATATATATATATATATATATATATATTCCCATTTGTGTGTATGATTGTTGGTTATATTTTCTCTGAGAAAACGCTTTTTAGATGAAGCCAGCTATTCTTTATCGCTTGAGTAGGAACTAATGATTCTTGTAAATCAACAAGATTATTTTCATGAATTTATAACTTTGTGATTATACCCCAGATCATTTAGATTCCATTAAAAGCGGACCAACCATCACTAATGGTAGATCCTTGTTCAATGCGTCTTTGGATGCCAAGTTTATCAGCATTGTTTTTTTTGCAGTGAAAAAGCAGCAGACATCCTTTCAAAATCTGAACCAGTCAACTACTATTTACTTTGAGTAACCACTCAGAATATCTTTTAGCTCATAAGTGTATTAACAAAATTACTTTCTTTTTGACGCATGCCTTTTACCTATGTAAAAACAATATATATATATATATATATATATATATATATATATATATATATATATATATATAATGTGTATGTATATAAATATATATATATATATGCAATTTTTTATATATTTTATTTATATATCATATTTGCGCGGTACGTATTGGAAAGCGCTCAATATCAGTGAAAGAGCTAACATATTTAGTTGGATTGATGTGAGTTTGTGACCCTGGGTTTTCTCGCGTACGTATGAGTGGCGTTCCGACGACAATTTTTCCTCCCACTACCGCAAAAACACCGATATACGCAACCATATATAAATCTAAAATTTTAAAATTAATCAGTTTATCAGACGATCGCAAATAGCGTGAAACCCAGGGTCACAAACTCACATATCAATCCAACTATATATATATATCTACGCGGATGACACCACAATTTATTCCTGCCTCAAAAACAAATCTAGTCTCGCTGACAAAACTCACCTTGCCGTGCGTCTCAAAAAGGAGCTCCAATCGATTGTGAACTGGGGTATGAATTGGCTGGTCAACTTCAACGCTTCGAAGACAAAACTGCTCTCTATTAATCACCACAGAGAGCCTTCCCTTCCCTCCATTAGAATGTCTGACGCTCAACTTCTCGAGAGCAACTCTCTGCGGCTTCTCGGTCTCACGTTGACTGCTGACCTGAGATGGAATAATTACATCGAGTCATTTGCCTCGTCCACTGCGAGGAAAGTTGGCTCCCTGAGCCGCGCTAGGAAGTTTTTCTCCCCTGAGTCGATCCTCCAGATATACAAATCCACAATTCTCCCTTGCATGGAGTATTGCTGCCATATATGGACTGGCGCCCCTTCTGTTTGCCTCGGGGTTCTTGATAGGCTCCAGAAGCGGATATGCAATATGGTTGGCCTTGCCCTGCCCTGGCGTCTCGTCTACAGTCACTTTCTCACAGACGCGCCGTCGCCTCCCTCTGACTGTTCTACAAATACTTTCATGGAAATTGCTCCGAGGAGCTGCATTCGCTGGTTCCCAGACGTCACGAGTTCCAGCGCCCTACGAGGCTGGCATCCCGCTCTCACCCCTTCACTGTCGAAAATCCTAAATGTAGCCGTCTCTTCTACTCTAATAGCTTCATGTCTCGCACCTCTCGCCTGTGGAACTCCCTTCCCTATTCCTGTTTCCCTGTGAGCTATAATCTCCAGCTATTCAAGTGTAATGTCAATCGACATCTCCAGTTGCCTTAATCTATCTACTACCCTCATCCTTTCTTCTATCACTCCTATCTGATCTTGCTATTTTCTGTAACCCCTTGCGTCCTTGCTTGGGGTGAAATGCTTGAAAAAAAAAATTTAAATCGGCTTCACGCCAAAAAAAGTAAAGCCACTAAGGTACAAGAGATTACTAGTGTGGAAAATTTAGAAATGAGAAACTTTACTAAGGAGCAAGAACAAAAGAAGAGTAATCAGGAGGACGGTAGAAAGCGATTGACATTGCATTTCAATTTTTGAAGATTTTGTTATGAAAACACACCAACGAGTGCGCATGATCGTCTCGTCAGTGATGTTATGACTTGGGGTCATGACAAGTTTCAGGTCTTGCAACATCATACTTGTTCATCCAAGAGACCCTACCGAAACAGTACTATTCCGGCAGGCGATCCTGAACCAAAAAATTCCTCTAAACACGCAACAAATGGACACATTAAGTAACATAAAAGTTGTCTGGAAAGCATGGGACCGGAAGAGAATTCCACAAGCGAGAGAAGAAACTGTTAGCATAGAACCTACGGTTACATCTAGCCAAATCAACTGTAAATTGGTGAAACTTCGTCGCCATTCTAGTAGTGAAAAAAAAAATCTAAGTAGCAAGAGCTCACCCGAACATTTGCCCTGAAAGTATTTATAGAAACGGCACAGGGACCTATTTTTTTTTATTGCTGTCATTCTTTGAAGAAACACATTACCTTGAAATATATGAAATGCCGACCAGAATTAAATAGCCTTTCATTTTCTTTCTGATAAGCTTTCTTCTGAAGTTGTGGAGAAATGATTGTGTGAGAGGAAACAATAGTCATCTGCGCCTTGAAACATCCACAAGACATGCAGGCTTTGTTATAACATTGAAGCTTTTTGGTTGGTGAGGGGTTTTTTGGCAAGAGGTGATCGTATGGTTATTGCTTTAGCCTTATGCCTAAAAAAAAAAAATTGCTGAAAGGTTTCATGTTTTAGTGCTGTCAGTGACGTGCGGTCGCTGACCCAGTGCGTGTGTGAGTCTACCTTCAGCATACGGCCACTTCAATTAATCAGTGATTAAAACAAACACTAACGTGTCCACTTGCAGGTAGCTTAAGTTACACGTTGTCCTATGGCTTGGCGACTGCTTGTTGGCCAGCCGCTTATGGGAACACTGAGCCAACGACTAAATTGAACACATTCGCCTTTTGTGATTGCTTGCTTGGTTTTTCATTATTTTCTTTCCATTATTATTATTGCACGTTCATATCGTGTGGCCAGCGTAGAGGATGAAGTAACAGCAAGTCAAATCATATCGCCTTTTTAGAATACGTATATATCTCAATGATATGAACTGTATAGTCTCAATTATATTATTATTATTATTATTATTATTATTATTGAGTGAGGGGGAAGATAAGTTGATTTATTTTTTTTACGGTTTATCAACCTTTTGTGGGTTATTTAAAGCCGAAACATATTTTGAATTGTAAGAATAATTCTTTTTTACGACTGAATATTATATTAAATTTATTTTGAGAATAACAATGATTTTTTTTCAGATACGAGTCCTACTATTTAGAGAATGGCTGATGGGGGTAATATATGAACTAAGATCTTGCCCAAAAGTATTTGCTTGTAAGTGAATATAACGAACTTTGAGTAAGAGAGTAGGACGCCAACAAAATGAGGTAGGAATATAAATAGACTAAGACCAATATGCACACCACGTGACCTGGTCTGATAAGGGTATACTAGGCACGTTATATTATTATTATTATTATTATTATTATTATTATTATATGATAATTGTGTTTGTTCGACACTTCGTTAGTTCGTACGGCCGTTACCCCCTACCAATGTCTCATAAATGAATAACTATTCTGCTTTGATTACGTGAAAAGACAAGACATATCAGAAACGCTGCTTGGTTTCAGTGAAAAAAAAGAAAGAAAGGAGTGTTTAATGTTTCCTGATAATACCTCATAAATAATGGGCTATTTCCGTTTTGATCGCGTGAGAATACTAAAGACATCAAATACGCTACTTGTTTAAAGTGAGAAAATGAAAGAAAAAAAGGGAAAATAGAAGTGTTTAACGTCTGCTTCAGTGAAATGGAAAAAGGTGTCAATTTCAAATCTTTTCATTTGTACCCCCTTATTTCTTAAAATAACGACCAGCACTCATATTTATGATTGTTATTGCAATATGTTGTTAAAGTTGTTAAGCTCAAATATTTAACGATGCGATAGGGGAATTCCTACGGATATTTTATTGTCGTAGCTTATTAAATCATTATCTGAAGAATTAAGATCCATCAGAAATTTAAAATAGAAAAACCGTGAAATTTTCACGGGTTCTTCTAGTGCCTAACAATATCTGTTTCGATTGGGATAATGTTCCACTAGAAATAATAAAATTCCGCTATGTGTGATTTAGATCAAAATTAACTTTCTGTAAAAAATGGTACACGTTCAATCATTTTCGTAGGCGATCACGGCTCTCAACTTTCCCCTATCTCTTGTAGCTCGCAATATGTTTTGTCCTTTTGCTACTTCCCACAAAACCCTGTTCTACAATCCACGTTGCTTTCCCTTGTCTCTCTTTCCCTCTATCCGCTCTGTGAGTATCAGATTCTCCAAGCCCGCTTTTCTTATTTCAGCTTCCTCTTTCTCCTTGCTTGCATCCTCTCCAAAACTTCATTGTTTCTCACGTGTCCGGTCCATGGTATTCTTAGCATCTTACTGTCGAACCATACCTCCGTTGCCTCGAGTCTCTTCTTCATCTTTGAGGAGACCGTTCAACATTCTCTGCCATAAAGGAGTACATATATCACGTAGTAGTTTTGTACACTTTTCTTTGTTTACAAGCGAAATCCTCCTGTCTCGTAATACTCTGTCTAGATTTTGGAATGCGTCTTTAGTCATCCCAATACGTCTTCGGATCTCTACGTCCAACATACCGTCTCCTGTCAGAACACTTCCCAGATATTTAAATTTCCGCACCTACTTGATTTTAGTGTCCCCGACCTGCAAATCGCATTTCGAGCTCATCTTGTTTCTCATGACAATGCATTCTGTCTTCTTGTAGTTTATACTAGGTCCCTTCTCGCTCTCTTTCACTACCTTCTGTAGAAGGTTTTATAATTTCTTTTCCGTGTCTGCTATGAGCACTGTATCATCTGCGTATCTTAAGTTAAGGTTGTGGCGGCTAATGATGAATCCTGGTAGGATTTCCAATTCTCTCAGCTGTATAAGTCCGGTGAGAAGACACATCCTTGCCTTACGTTCCTTTCTATTTTTGTATATATGCTCAATTCATTTTCTATCTGCATGATAGCCGTTTGCTGCCAGTATAGGTTCTTTATTATTCTAATATCTTTCCCTAATATATCAAGATTGCCGAGCAGTTCCAACAGATCTTTGTGGCGTACTTTGTCGAACGCCTTTGCGTAGTCTATAAAACATAAGTGCACGCCCTTCTGCCTTTGTATTGCTCTTTCGGGTCATATAACCTGAACATGAATATCACGTTCCTTGTTCCGGTGTCTTTAACGAACCCGTATTCTTCTTGTTCTGTCTCTGGCCTCATTCAACTGCGCGCTCTATTCATCAGACGAAGCTCAATATTTCCATAATGACAGCCAGTCTGGTAAGGGGTATAACAAGCTCTTTTTTATTATTAATACCGAGAAAAACAGAAGAATGCTAGTAAAGTGAGCTTGCAGGTGGGTCATTATTAAAAATATCTTCAGACCGACTAAACTAGTCCACTTACACGGTCTCTCATCGAGGTTGCTCTCAAGCATCTAGGTGTAACTCTCAAGTACCCTTGGCTGCCTCATCGTTCAAGCTAGAAAAAGCGTTACTCTTGACACTCGACCACGTTGTTCCCGCACTCTTCTCACTCATATACTGTGTTACTCTGAGCGTCAGACACTCAGGGACATGTCCATTTGGTTGTTTTTGTTTAACGGCATATCAACACCTGTATGGGTTATTTAATGCCGAAATCTAAATATTTTGTACGCAATTTCTATTTTATTTTATTTTCGAGATAATAATGATTTAGTGATACATGGATTACTAATTAACCCATAGCTGGGGGAAGAAGTGGATTTATACCTTTCCCCAATGCGCGTAAGTGAATATAACGAACACAACGGGAATTGGAACTCGGCTCTCTGATTAACAATCCCGAGTCATTATCCATTACACCACACACACATCCAAGCATACAGCATCTGATATTCCTAAGTAGTCGCCCATATGGGTACTGACCAGGTTCAACGTTGCTTAACTTCGTTGATCGTACGGGAACCGGTGTTTTAGCGTGATGTAGACGTAAGCTCATGCCCAATTGGTTACGGTCAGGCAACTGACCAGCAAATCTGTGGTACTGTAGCCCATCTTAATTCTCCACGACAAAAACTTTACATGTTTATATCACCAATCAGTTATGATCAGAAGCTATGAGAGACCAACGTGGTGTAGATGATTATTATTATCCTCTCTTCCGCATGGTTTTTCGTTTTCCACCCGAAATCTTGCATTATGGGTATTCTCCATCAACTCTTATGACCTCAAGTAGATAGCACATTACTTAGAATATGTGCAGTACAACGGAGACTTCTGAAACGATCGGTAACTATGCTTTATTCCAATTTACTTAATGTCGATCTTTATATGTGGTTGTATAGACCCCAGTGTCCTAATGATAACAATCCCGAGACCAGTGAACTTTTTAAGCTTTTCAATTTCTTTGAAATTTTACGGTCACCAGGAATAGCCACATTGATGAGGAGGCATTTTTTTTCCAACGACGGTTATGTCTGGTTTGAGGGCCTCAAGGATGCGGTCTGTTTGAATGTTGAAATCTCATGAGATCTTCACTTGGCCGTTTTCGATTACCACCATCAATCAGAGAAGGTGAATGAAAACGATTTTATGGGATGTCAACATCTGAACAGACCGCATCCTTGAGGCCTCCGAACCAGACATCACCAAAGTTGAAATATTATTATCATTATTTTACTGAGTGTGAGAGAATATGAGAAAAATAAGACACTATCAAGGGGAGAGAACAATAAAAGAACAAGAATTAAGAAGACAAAAGGCAACGATTGACATTGCATTTACATCTTTGAAGATCAAAGTTAACTGGGAAACAAGAAGCCGGAAGAGACTTCTACAAGCGAGAAGTATAAGAGAAGAAACTGTAAGCATAAAACATACGATTACGTCTAGAAACTCCAAATGTAAAATGATAAGACCTAGCTGCCAATCCAGTACTGCGCTTAAATGCGTAAAGTCGAGGTACCGAAAGGAAAAGTAATATTTATTTTGTGTAAAATACAAAAATGTGGCACAAGGCCAAAAATGGGGGATGGGTAAAGCCAGCCTTCATCTGCCTTATAATTAAACTTAGCTAGCCACAATTACTGACCCAAATATACCACAGTTACTTTACGCCAATACAACACATTGTTACTTACCATTCTTACTACAGCCACCACAATACCTCTGAGTCTCTACTGAATAGGAAAGTTCATCAGTTTGCCATGAAAATAGTTATAGAAAAGTCAGAGGGACGCTGCATTACAGTGGTTGGAAATCGACTGAAGCCGAGATGCCAGGTCAAGACCAATAACATTAAATGAGTAGATGAACAGTTCTACAGAGTGCAATTTTATAAAAGTTCTCTTGTAATCAAAGGCTACCAGAGATGTTGTTAATATTATTTGACAATATTTTTTATCATACTCAAGGCTCCAATAATAACAGTAGTTTGAAGGGGCCATCTTTTTCAGTTAGTTACTTATTTTGTCATATTCTTAAATATATTTTTATCTGATGTCGCTATAATATCTATGAAACAGTACTATTTGTTTGTATGCTTTAATAACATTATCTGGTCTATTAGCTTTTATATGTCAGTATGAATGGTCCTAAAAGTGATCGAGAATATTGACTTTCTTTGACTGTGAGTTATGTTCATACCATTTTCAGCAGGTGGTGCACTGTAATACTTCTCTATCAGTAAATATACTGCATTCTTTGTATCCCTTCGGTGTTAGGATTGAACACCCAGGAACTAAGTAATCAGTAGTCTCAATATGTTGTTCACATAATCTACATATTAAGTATGTACAATTCTTTATTATATTTACTTGGTAATTCCTGGTAAATAGACTTTGATCTTGTGCAGCCGTTATAAATGCCTCCGTCTCTACTTTTAACACTGAGTTCTTCAACCACTGATGGCTTTTGTTTGTCTGCATCGTTAATTCTAATTGCATATTGGCTATGTAGGGTTGTTTTTTAATTGTTTAACCCTTTTTAAAAAATGATTTCATTTGCATTTGTTGGTTGAGTATTTTCATCTATTTCCTTCACAATGAAGTTGTGTTCCTTAAAGATTTTTGTTTTCTTTATAAATGGGCTATTTTTTAAAAGTTTTCGCTTTATTATTATCATTATTATTATTATTATTATTATTATTATTATTATTATTATTATTAATAATAATAATTTTTTGTCATTTTCGAGAGCTGATGTTTAAGCAAAGATGAAAGCAAGTATCAGATATGGAGTTTACAATTCCGCTTCATTCGTTTTTTTTTGCTTTCGTTTTTCTCAGATATCATAGATTGACTTCGACACTATCGTAACATTCAGTCTTGAATAAACAACATAAACTTACCTGTCACTTTATTGGATATATTCTTATATTAGGTATAGAACTGGTTTGGGCCACCTTTAATATTTAGAACAGCCCCAATTCTTCTTGGCATGGATTCGACGATGTTCTGTAAGGACTCTCGAAATTTGGATCCATGCTTTTATTATGGCATCTCACAATCCTTTTAGATTTTTTGGCTTCAAATCCAGGATTCGAATCTCCTTTTCCACCACATCCCGAAGGCGCTCTATAGGAATGGGTTCCAGCGACACTGGATGCCACACAGAAGCAGTCTGCAATTATTATTACTTTTTTTTAATGACATGGTACGTTATCCTGCTGGAAGTGGACATCAGAGGATGGTGTGCTGTAGTCATAAATTTAGGCATTCTGTTAACAACAATACCCAGGTAGGCTGTGACATTTAAACGATCTTTTATTGATATCAAGGTTCCCAATGTACGTCAAGAAAATGCCATATCATTGCACCACTCCCACAAGCTTTAACTTTTCATGCAAGCTAAATTATAGTCCTATCATCCAAATATCGCAGCAGAAATCGAGACTATTCAAACCAGGCAACGTTTTCCTAATCTTCTGTTGTCCAATTGACATGATTTTTATCGAATTGTTTTTTCTTATCTGACAGCAGTGTCCCACGGCCTGATCTTCTGCTGCTGTAGCCCATCTGCTTCAAGGTTTGACGAGCTGCGCATTTTCCAGTATACTTTCGTTTTCGTCTACAGAATTTCTACTCAATGGAATTTTTTTCTTCTGATAATTCTCCGTCAATCCATTGTGGTTGTCTGTTAAAATTCTACTAAATCAGCATTCTTAAAAAAAGTAATCATACCACTTTGTCTAGTACCAACGTCCATGCTGCATTCAGCGTTCAAATAACTTTTTCTTTTCTCATTTTTCCCATACTAATGCATGAAATGGAATTCAGCAAGTCGCCATAACCATGTTTAAATGTCGGTTTCCATTAAATTGCTGCTATGTCATTTGCTGATTAAAAAAAACTGCATTAAATAGCATTTGTTCCCGTGTACTTAATTAAGTGACCAGTGTTTTTTTAATTTTTTTTTTTTAATCTCTATTGCTTTTAAATATTTCACATTGCAATAGCAGTAGTTTATTTTTCTGGAAAGGAGATATGCTGTATGATACAGAATGTAAATTGACTCTGGAAAATTCGGAAATTAGTGCACTTTCAAGACATCTTCACCCTAATAAATTATTATTATTATTCTCCTCCATTTTTTATATTTTAAGCAAGTAAGGCCGGAGTGCCATTAGCACGCAAGTGGTTACATAGAGTGGGAGTGAAATTTGCAAGGGTTTAAAGGAAGGAAATAAATTCATATTATGAAGATATGTTGCAAATATAATGGTTAAACCTAGACTTGAAGAGAGCAGAGAAGAATTCTCTAGGGAGCCAGTTCCAGAAAGTGTGTTACTTTCTGGAACTGGCTCCCTAGAGAATTCTGGAGGAGAAGCTGTCTGAGTGGAACGTCCTCCTTGATAGAATACGAAGGGAATGTGGATGAATCGATACTGTGTACGTAGCATGACGAGTTCTAGCTGTGGGGGTTTGGACCAGTGGAATTCAGGAAAGTCATCGTTTGAACATTTTGCCATGGAAATATCGATAGAGTAGCGGAAGCGTTAGCAACGCGGAAAAGGGGTTATAGGGTGAAAAATAACTTCTCACCTATAAGGTTGCGCAGACGATTTTGAACTCTGTCAAAACTGTATAGTCGGTATTGGGTTCGCTCCAGCCCATCAATACTCTATTTTTGATTCGATCTGGCTCTTGTAAAGATAGAGCATGTCAGAAGGAGTCAGATCCTTTCTGGAGCGGTTCAAGAAACCGACCATGTTCCCTGCATCTTTAGCGATGTTTCATATATACAAGTTCCACTTGACGTATGAGGTTAGCTTTAATCCTATTAGACGTTCAAGGCAGGGAGCCGAATTGTGAGTGCAGTCGTTCACTCTCTCTTTATGTCCTGTGTCTCCTTAGGATGTAGAAGATCATGGCTCTCTACATTTTCCCTTTTGGCTTCAATCTGTTCTGTGAGTATCAAATTTTTCAAGCCGTCTTTCCTCATTATGTGCCTCAGAAATTTCAACTGTCTCTTCTTGATGTTAAGTGCAAGTTTCCTTTTTGTTTCCTTTTTCTCTAAAACGTCGTTGTTGCTAATATGTTTGGTCCGTGGTATCCTCAACATCCTTCTGTAGAACCATTTTTCTGTTGCTTCAAGTTTTTTCATCATCTTTGAGAAAATTGTCTAGTATCCACTGCCATACAGTAGGTCAGATATCACGTAACATTTCGGTACACTTTTCTTTGTTTCTAACGAAGTTTTTCTATCTCTAAATACTTTGCTTATTTTTTGGAATTCATCTTTGGCTATCCCAATACGTCTTCGGATTTCAGTGTCGCATTTTCCGCCCTCTGTTAGGGTTAGAATAGGGTGAGGTACAAATGGGAAAAATTATGAAGAATAAAACAGAAAACATCTTACTTGTATTAGATGAAAATGAAAATAATACATGTTTGTTTTTAAGTTTAATTTATAAATTACTAGCAGTAGAGCCCAGCGTTGCCCGGTGATGTAACAGTAAGAGATAGATCAAGTATCGACCATCATAAAGACTGAAAAATAAAATTGACAAAGATTATTGTTTAAGGTTGACGGACACGCATGTCTTAATTAGTTTTTTTTTTTTTTTTTTTTTACGAATTGGTCAAAGCCAAACTCAAACAAAAACATTGTTTTCAATCGTTATGAGTCTAGAATAGAATTTTATTATAAACAATTGTCTTGTAAATGGAATTTTTAAACCATTCTGAATGTAAAAATAAAGGGAAAAAAGTGTGCAAGACAATAAGAAACACTAACTGCCAAAAAAAAGTGAAGTTTTGTTGGAATCGGTTGAAAAATGTAAGAAATCCGATCCCATATATAAACACACACACACACACACACACACACACACACACACACACAACTTGGGTTTTATAAGTATAACTCGATATGAGTTGTCCCCCTTTCATTCTCGTGATGCCTCTTAATCGTGTTTTCAAATTGATTTCGTGCAAAAACTATTGTGTTTTTCCAATTTTTGGCGCTGTCAGAACCACCGCAAAGTAATTTTACGTAGTCCTGTGAAGTTTTGTTGAAATCGGTTGAAAAATGTAGGAAATCCGATCCAATATATAAACGAACAGACACACACACACAACCTGGTTTTTATAATAAGTATGATTATTGTCATTATTTTTTCCTTAGATTTCTGCTGTATACACATTTCTTTCTGGGTCCCAATCAAAGACCTAAGGTCAGAAATGACTTCATGACATTTTCCACTAATCAATTTTTGTAAAAAAAAAAAAAGATAACACATTTTACGTAGATAACTTCATTCGCAAGGTGTGAGTTGTATTCATGAGAATTTTTTTGTATTTGTTCAAGTTTTGGACTACCAGAAATCCCTTCAGTGAGTTTATTGGGACCTTTTCCAATCTATCCGAGCGCTTTAACTACAACTGTAATTATTGATATCCACATGTGCCACATTATTTTTAGAATTCCACTTCAAGATCATTATATTTTGATAGTTGTTTGATATCCTCAAAGATATATTACAATCTGCAGGAATTACCATGTCAATACGAAAGTACATTCTCTTTCTGTTGTTTTTGATCACGATGTCTTGGTGATTATCTTTCATTGTTCTCTCTGGATGTCTTGTTATATCACATAAAATTGTTACAAGTCTCATCCCTGTAACCGTTTCGTGTGATGTTCATACCAGTTTATTGCAGTTTTTCTTCCCGTAAAAGTTGCATATTTTCCAGTGCAGATATTGACCCACCCTATCATGCCGAGTTTTATATTCAGTGGGTGCTAACATTCTGCAACCTGATACAAGATGATCACTTGTTTCTGGATATTTATCCCAGAATCTATATTTGGGTTTAACAAATTTTTTCAGTAATTTCTAGTTACTAAGCATTGGTTTATTCTTTCAGCAAGAATAAACCATTATTAGAAAACTTCCTAGATATTTAAATTTTTGTGCTTGGTTCATTGCGGTGTCTCTGATTTGTAATTTGCATTTTGGGCAGATCCCTTTGCTGATAACGTTGCATTCTCTCTTCTGGCTGTTGGTGTTTAGTCCTTTCTTCTAACTCTCCTTCGTTTTCTTTCCGTGTCTGCTATCAACACTGTGCCATAAAGCGGTAGAAAATTTAGGGTCTCCTCGGTGATAATGAAACATGACTAGCTTAAAAGAAATATATTATATGCCAGTAGTATATCTCCGAATGTATATTTGAAATATTTCGAATTAAGGGGTTTGAAAGGTTTCATTCTTCACCAGAAATATAAATACGTCGTTACACGTAAAAAAATAAAAATTTAAAAAATGAAAGGGTCGCATTTGTTTTTTCAACCATTTATCTTGGTTGTTTATATCTCTTTTCATTGTTGTGACCTCATAAGACAAAAAGATGAAGGCTGTAGAGAGGGTGAGACGAAAAGATATTTGTATTTTTCCACGGAACCTATGATCAGATGTGGCAACCTCCTGCACAGAAGTTGTTATCGAGCCGGGGGTTGACAGACCTTATCTGTGACGCGCTATTGAGAACTACTTGAATTCAACTCAATTTCCGGCTTTCAAATCAATCTCGGCTGACACCCTATCTGATACAGTACCTCTCACACACCTGGAGACACGCAAATTCAAACCAGATTTGGGTTTTTAACGTTGAAAGTTTGGGCTATAATCTTTTTTAATTCATCGCTTTGCAGTCATATAATTTAGGTCAAATTATCTCGAATAAAACGTGCATATAAACAGGCATAAAGAAAACTAAGTGCTTGAGAATAGTTGGGGTTTGGAAATTTTGGGTGATTGGGTTAAAATAAACTTAAAAGATAGAAGATTAAATATGAGTGTGTTTGGAAAGTAATTACGTTTTGCTAGAAAGGATATAAAAGCAAATATAATTTAAATTTATTTAGATGTTATTAAAATACTAATTAAATAAAAAATATAATCTCCTTTATTTTCAACAAATGCCGTTTAGAAGGAGGCAACTATTCGATTCCACGTTTAAAGAACTCTCGGTTTTGTCTGAAAAAATAGTTTGAATGACTGTGTTCAGTTACTGCCATTTACGGCATCTTCTATTTATCAAAACAAATGAAAATCCGTATGTGCTAAAACAGGCGAGTAAGGAGGATGTAGAAGAATCTTCTATTGTAACAATATTATTGTTTCTTGGGTTTCTTTTCAAACTGTACCCATGCATTGCCGTGCTGAAGAATTGTTGAAACCTAGGGAAGATTATTAAATAGAATAATCACACTAAGGTTGGTAATGAACGATAATACGTAGGACAAGAACAACACATAAAAGATTCACAGCGGTGTGTAGAAGTAGTAATCAACCGCTAGAAGTGAGTCAAGTGAATCTCCAGCTACAGGATATCTACCAATCGCCCCACGCAGACAGATGTGGCACAAGGCCGAATTTAATGTGGGTTATCCGAGCCCGTAGGCACGGCCAAAAATTCCACGTATAAAACGGGATCGGGTAGCTGTTTCCCGAGACGAGACATAGCCTCGTCTGGGGATTCTCTTTGCCCGGAAGCAGAGAGTTTGACCAGCACAGCCGGAGACGAATATTCAACTGCAGGATATCTACAAACCGCCCCACGCGGTCAGATGGGACACAAGGGCGAATATTAATCCGAGCCCGTTGGTTCGGTCAGAAATTCCCAGTAGACCTCGTATAATACGCCCTTCGACATAACCTCGGCTGGGGTCCTCTCTGTCCAAAGGCAGATAGTTTGACCAGCACAGCTGGAAACCAACATATAGTATTTACTACTGTATTTATGTGAATGTGGGACATACCCACTATTATCCGTAGGTATGTTACAACAACAATAACATCTCTTCTGTTTACCAAAACAGAGCATTTTCTATATAATGCTTCGTTTAGCCGATCAAGTTACTGGCAATAAACGTCTACGGTCATTGCATATTGCACTTCCTTTCTAATGGACAAGACTTTTCATATTCCACCAAACAGAAAGGAATAATTTCTGCTCATGGAGTTCTACTTTTAGTGTTGGCACTGTCTTAACACGCAAAACCCATTTTTCATCACCTGTAATAATGTGATGTAAAAATGAAAGATTGGCATTTCTGGTTTTAAAAAAATGGCTGCAGATAGTGGAACATTGTGTTCGGTTCTTTCGCAGTTCATGAGTAACCCAGACCCCCTCTTTGAAAGTTCACTTGGGATGTTTGTAGACAGTGGAGCATGACGCATTCATTTTATTTCTGTGCCAAATCTCTGATGCGTTGACGTGGATTCAGTTCAGTAATCGCAGAATGAGGCTTGTCGGATTTGTCAAAATCATAATTTTTATACCTTTGAAGCTACAGGTAACAAGTAGAAGCATTCACTGCATCAGTATGTATGCACCACACACATATTTTTAAATGTCTGTGTAGCAGGACTATCCTTTCGGAATGAATACAGTAAGCAATGAAAAATATTTTGTTTTATGAAGTTATAATTCTTCTTTTGGATCGACTCTGAAATTCACTATAAATGGCACACTGAGGTAAGAGATGATAAACTAATTCTAGAAAATGCTCACTATTTCAAGTCAAATTCTGGTCTTTCCAAGGTCCGCCCAAAAAGTGAATTAACCATTTAATAATATTTTTGAAAAGTATATAGCTAGAGCTGGGATTCTCTGGAATTCTCGCCGCATGCATGTGGTGGTACTCTTTGTCAGAGAACCAAGTCGGACAATGTTGAAGAGCCCGCCTTCGAATCTGTATCGGATGTCAATGCCAGTGCTGCCAGGTGGATCTCGTTGATCACAGCGCCGAGGTACAGGAAGAAGAGCGTCAGAGCTAACACAAATCATGTTTAAGGGCACCGGTGATTGGACGATGTTTCATCCGGCCCTCCATTCCGTCTTGGAGCATACGGATCAGTGACACGAAGCAATCCGGACTGCCAAAGCGGGCAAAAGTGTCCCACATTGCTGTTTTTTGGACTTTGTCAAAGGCCTTCAGGAGACCCCAGAAAATGAACATAAGTGGTTTTTGCTACTCACGACTCTTCTCCTGGAGTTGTCGCATGCATGAACATGTCGACAGTGCCCCCCTGAAGGCCGGAAACCACATTGGGATTCTGGAAGAATCACATCTGCCACGGTGAGGATTCAATTCAGTAGTATTCGTGCAAAGATCTTGCCAATGATGCTTGGTTCTAGAAGATCCCACTATATTTTCCGCAGAGTGTGCTGTTTCCTTTTTTGAAGATCGTCAAAATATTTGCATTTTTAAAGTCCTCATGGACTGTTTTATCATGGGTTCTACTTGTTAAGAGACCTTCCATAACGTGAATTGATTTTAAGGGATTTCCGACCGAGTTTGACGCGTTGGTATCAAAATTGTATCTGGATTTCGCTCATTGAGTCGTTCTCGGAAGACTTCTTAATTCATCTGAATCGTTTCTGCAGACGAATATCCAAGTTTCAAACCAGACTTGACGCGACAGTCACACAATACACAAATTCATTCAATGGCATCTCATTGCCGATTGAATATATCCACATAGTCTCTATTAAAGCATGCGCAGTAAGGTCCTTTATTACTGGCTAAGAAATTACATCGAGGTTGCGCAACTAGTTCTGTAGTTATTAAAAATGAGTGAACACTTTCCAGATAGAACTCGTATATATATGATACCGGAATAGACATGGGGTTGATTTAGAGTTACTCCCGGCAGCCGTATGCAGAAGCAAGTAAAATCACACTTGCACCCAGTTAGCAGTCGTGAGAAAGACTTGCGACACATGCGGTGATATAAACAACCATTTCCGAGAGGATTTAGGCAGTCTGAAGCTGTTTTTCATACATCGCACGTAGAGAATGTAAGGTCTACATCTCATACAAGGACACTAGCATCAAACATTGTCCGATATTAA
Organism: Acanthosepion pharaonis; assembly: GCA_903632075.3. NCBI lineage: Eukaryota > Metazoa > Mollusca > Cephalopoda > Sepiida > Sepiidae > Acanthosepion > Acanthosepion pharaonis. The sequence goes on along the minus strand of CAHIKZ030005039.1, from coordinate 264,082 downwards.
CTGACAAAACATATAATAATTATCAATGTGCATATATTTATATATTTCCTGTCCCATTTGAAGAGATCTAAATCAAGTTAGTAAATTTATGAGTGGTTACTTATCTTAGTCGTTTTAATAAACTGTTCAAATAAATATTTATGTGCATTTAAACAAAATTATTTCTCGAATTTAATTAATATCCAGGAAAGTGACTCGTTGTGCCTTCTCGGGTTGACGTTCTTTCCTCACATGAAGTGGAAAGACTAAATTGAATCTATTGCTAGGTCAGCTGCTAAGAAAGTTGGTTCACTGTGTCGTGCAAGTTTTTCTCACCAGAATGTATATTACATATCTATAAGTCTACCATTCATCCATACTTAGAATATTGCTGCCACATATGGTTCAGTGCCCCTGCTATTTACCTTGAGTTCCTTCATAAAATCCAAAGAAGAATCAGCAATATTACTGGTCCTGATCTGGTGGCTCGGCTTCAGTCACTTTTCAAGTGCTGTAAGGTTGCCTCACTTTACCTTTTCTATAAAGACTTTCCAGGTAACTGTTCAGATGAGCTCTTCACTATGGTACTTAGACTTTTTTTAATTTAAGCACAGTACTAGGCTGGCGTCGAGATCTCACCAATTTACAGTTGAGTTGTCTAGATGTAGCTGTAAGTTCTATGCTAACAGTTTCTTTTCTCGCACTTCTCAATTGTGGAACTCCCTTCAGACTCCATGCTTTCCAGCCAACTTTAATCTGCAAAAATTTAAATGCAATGTCAATCGCTATCTACTGTCCTCCTTATGATTCTTTTCTCTTCTTTCTTCACTCATTATTAATGTTTCTGTTCCTAATTCTTCCACACCCTGTAACTCTTTGTGTATTAGTGGTCTTGCTGCCTTGAATGGAGTTCCGAAAATCATTAAAGTGATTTTATAATAAATTAGATCCCACACCGGCTGGTCTATTTATATGTTCTTGTGTCAAAATAGGCATGACATATCAACTATTTCTATTTTTTTTTAAATGTGCATACGCAAATGATAACCACTTCTAACCAATGCGCATTCAAAGTGTAAATGTCTGCGTCCGTTTCAATAATTGCTTCTTGTTTCCTTGGAGATGCAGAGGACAAAAATGAGTAAAAGGGCTTAAAGACAGATTGACTGTTTTCTCCAGGGTCTAGAAAAAAGAGCACTTAATAGGTTATTCCTTTCGATCGGCATACATTATACGACAAACTACAAAAGCCTGGAAGTCGGGTCTCGTTCGATAAAGGTGTCCGTTACTGTCACTCACCGAAGATGAATAATCCGATTTAGAAAAAGGTAATGATAACAATGGTGATATTGACCGTTTCCAAACAGGAAACATTCAACATTTATTAGCCAAACAGCGTTACTGTCGGTTTAAATTTATAAAATTTAAATTAAAACATTTTTTTCAGGAAATTAGACGTATCCAATGCATTGTTATCAACCTCTCTCATACTCGAGTCTGGTTACATGCTCCGTCTTCTATTTTCCGTGTCCATTCAGGACATTGGCGATCATGGCTCTCCACAATTTCCTGCCAACTTTTATTTGCAAAAACTTAAAACCTTAATAACTTTTTTCTATTTGCCATCTCTCCCAAACCGTGCTCCGCCATCCATTCGCTCAAACTATTTTTGTTTCTATTTTTGTAAAAAAAAATTCTCATTACTCACATACTGTATCCGTGGTATTCTCAGCATCCTTCAGTAGAACCAAATTTTGGGTGCCTCAAGTTTTCTTTACATCTGTGAGGAAATTGTCCACCCTTCACAGTCACAGAGGAAGATTTATATTCCACAAAGGTTCATCCCTCTTTCTTTGTTTCTGGGCTTACAGTCATTTTCGCGGTGAAACACCACCCGATCACTGAAATTAAGCAACGTCGAGCTTGGCCAATACCTACATGGGTGACCGCTTGGGAATACCAAGTGATGTAAGCTTGGGTGTGCGGATGGTGTAATAGATAACGCTTCAGAATTGTTAATCGTAGTGCCGAGTCCCAATTCCAGTTGGGTTCGGTATATTCACTTACGCGCTTGAGAAAGGCATGGATCCACCACTTCTTCCCCCAGCTATAGGTTAAATAGTAAAACTTGTAACACTAAATCATTATTATCTAAAAAAATTCTTACAATCTAAAAAATATTTTCTGGTTTTAAATAACCTGCAAAGGGTTGATAAACCGTAAAAAACGAACCAATCATAAACAATGTTTCTAAGGCCATGACACTTGCATAGTAACAAACCATAGTATTCCATCGGCGAGAAGTTCCACTCAAACAGCTTCTTCTCGCGATCTACTTCCCTATAGAACAGCCTCCTAAGAGGATATTTCCCCGATCACAACAATCTTAACCTGTTCAAGTCTAAAGTCAACATTCTATCCATATAAACTACATCTTAACTTACCTCGATTGGCCTCCGGGTGTTGTACAGGGAAAACCATACTTAAAAAAAAATACAATGCTGATGCGAATTTTGATCCAAATTTTGGCTTTTGGTAGAGTGGAATGCTAATAACTATATCATTATTTGCTAACCAGTTTTGTTATTACTTCTGTCGGAATTCTTCAAGTGATGTGACTTTTGTTACTTGCTAAAGATCTTCCTCTGATTTTGTAGTGCCAATCTTAGATCATCTTATTTAAGATTTATAGGATTGATTCGTTTGAAGCCACTTTAACCATGATCGGAAGTAGAATCAAAAGAAACATTTTGACTGCGATCTCGGCGACATTATTAATTCACAGTACAAAAGAAGCATGAATTTCAAAACTTCATTTCGTACAAACATAGACATAAACTCTATAAAAGGAACAAAAATGAAATTGGCTCATATGAGCAGTACACAAAAATCAGCGGGAAACTCTGATTGTCGATTGATACAGGTTTGGGTTACCCCAGTTGACTCCATCAATAATGCCTGTTAGGTAGTGCTATTTAAGTCTGTAAAAGGGCAAGCATATTCTCCTCTCTTTTTCCTCTTGCTTTCAGATGTAGCCGAACGTAGCTAAAGAATGTTGCTTTTGGATGCTATCGTGGTCATCGATTGACTTTTGAACTCTCTCACGCACGTACATGCACACACGTGTCTACCATACACACTTGTTTCACACCTAGACGCAACAAGCGCATTTTTATAGCTAGTTTCAGTGTCTTTTCCTTTCATTTCAATTGTGTACACATTTAATTACTTTTGCCAATACATACATATAATTTTACTCGGACTCACATGAGTCCGGCAATATTGTTTACGGGACAAATGTCCCAGAAGTATTAAACGTTTACTATACAACGAGCTTACACATATATCAAAAGTGTAAAATCCCACAACAAAGTGGTGACTTATTTTTACCCAAACATCACAGAATCCCGCAACTGAGAATATTAGATAGGATTATCCTTTCGTATATAATAGATAAGTATATGTGATCATTGCTTCTACAATCTTTCATGCTTGGTGATATATACAGACACACACATGCACGTGTGCGCGGGTATATATATATGTATGTGTGTGTGCGTGTATGTATATATGCAGTGGGGGAAACAAATATGCGTACACATACAAATTTTTAATTTACTGTATTTCCAATTAATGAATAAACATAATTTTCATATAATTAACTGTATACAGATGCATAATAACTAAATATGCATAAAAAACAGAAAAAATTGATTTAATAGAAATAAATCCCATTTATCCATTTTAATGGGTGAAAAAAGTATTCGTACAATACAAAAAAGAATACATAATCTTCATTTAATACTTTGTAGAATAGCCATTATTCACTTCCACAGCAACCAACCTCCTCTTATAGTTCTCAGTTAATGATTTGCACATTTTTTTTTATTTTGTCCCATTCTTCTTTGTATATGGTCTTCAGATCTGGGATGTTTGTCAGAGCTTTTGATTGGATGTGAATTTTCAAATAATGCCACACATTCTTGATTAGGTTTAAATCTGGGGACTGACTTGGCCATTTCAGGATATTTACATTATTTTCAGCAAGCCATTTCTTTGTAGAAAAATCTTTGTAGATTTTGCAGTGTGCTTAGTATCATTATCTTGTTGGAAGATCCAATCGGGAGGAAGTTCAAGATTTTCAACCAAAATCATTAAATCTGCTTCCAAAATATTTTTATATTCTGTGACATTCTTTCTACCATCTATTACTGATAGGCTGCCAGTATCCTTTGCAGAAAAAAACATCCTCAAACCATGATGCTGCCACCACCACTGTTGGAACTGTATTCTTCTGTTTGAAAGCATCGCCATCTTTCCTCCATGCATGATTTCTAGAATTACGTCCAAGCAACCCAATTTTTGTTTCGTCTGTCCATCATACTCTTTCTCAATGCGACTTTTCTTTATCCTTATGTTCACAAAGGAATTTCAACTTGGCATATCTGTCTTTTCAATAGCAGTGGAGATTTCCAAGGGGAGCGTGACTTCAGATTGTTCCTATGAATTTCATTGCTTATTGTCCGTTTAGTGACACAGATTTCTGATGTAAGCAATTCATCCTGCAACTCTTGACGAATAACAATTGAATTTTGTTTAATTTGACGCTTTAATAATGTCGAAGATTTTGAAGAAATCTTCCGTGCAACTCCTGTTCTTTGGTTTTCAACAGTTTTAAGTTTTTTATTGAATGCATTAATGGTAGTAAATGGAATATTCAGGTTGTTTGAGATTTGTCTCTAACTTTACCTTCTTTCTAAAGCTTAACAATCAGTTCTTTCTGCGAATTTCTGAATCCTTTACCACTTGCCATAATGATAATCTTCTTAAAAGCATATCAATTACAGAATGTTCTGTTTGTATTTTTTAGGCTAGAACTAACTACTAATAATATTACTGGAACATTATCGAATATTCCACTTGAATAAACTAAAATCTAAAAATCTAGTATTAAAGCAATTTAAAGGTTTCAAAATTTATTTGCATTGTACGAATATTTTTTCACCCATTAAAATAGATAAATGGGATTTATTTCTATTAAATCAATTAGTTATTATGTATCTGTGCACTGTTAATTATATAAAAAGTATGTTTATTCATTAGTTGGAAATAAAATAAATTAAAAATGTTATGCGAACGAATATTTGCTTCCCACCACTGTATATAACACGTTTTAAGATAGGGACTATAATTTAATATTTAACGATTAAAATCGAATAAAATAAATATAACCTAAGGCGCCTTTCGATCGACACTTCAGAAGTCAATCGTCGGTATTAAAATACTACTGCAGGGGGTGTTTTTTTTTTTTAAATTGGATCTTAAAATTGGAGAGGAGACAAAGGAGGAAAAATATTATTGTCATCCAGATCGAGCCAATAGGGAGTCAATGGGTCTAAAAAGTTATATATATATATGGGCACACACACACACACACACACACACACACACACACACACACACACACACACACATATATATATATATATATATGTATCACATAGATACATACATATATATATATATATATATATATATATATATATATATATATATATATATATATATATATGTATCTATGTGATAAAACAGACTACTCTATCGCTGGGTGTTGACCACAATGTCCACTTTTATATTTGCATACATTCTATCCTAATATTGAACACCTTAACGCATAAATACAGCATACCTTGAAATTATATTTTTTCACTACATATATATATATATATATATATATATATATATATATATATATATATATATATATATATATAATGATAAAAATATAATATATATATATATTCATACATATATATATATATATGTGTGTGTGTGTGCCTATATATATATATATATATATATATATATATATATATAGTTTGTCTACACAGTTCGACTATATATATATATATATATATATATACAGTCGAATTGTCTAGACAAAACTATTTACAAGCCATCATTGGTTGAACCAGTACAAAACTACAAGTTATTATGGTTGCCTATTTTCAAGCACTGATAATTCCGGATTATGCCCTCTCTCCTGGAAACTGCTCAGTATCGTCGCAGTGTAAACCACAGGTTGGCTCTGTGGGTGTTGAAGAAACCCAAATGTGTCTGAGCAGGCGATTGCAACATCGAAGTACAGCCGCTCTAAGGACGTTGTCTTCCAATACTGAGAGCTGGAGGGAGGCCAAGATTTAGCCGCAGCTGCAGCACTTCAAGGCCTACCGAAACATCAACACTTTGTAACATGATGAATCTGCCCGTTTCGTTGATCTGTTACTCATCGCCCTGACAGTTTTTAGATCTTTAACCGAACCATTGGGAATTAGCCGCCAATCTGTGCGTGACAAACAGTTGCGTGCGACGCACTGAATCAAGCATGCACTGGGGAGGGTATATGTGTGCGTGATGTGTGTTTGTGCGCGCAGTTGAGAGAACGGAATGGACAGATTGATAAAGACGTGGACAAGCGAGGAAAGGATTGACTGTGATGTTTTCCCCCTGTGATCTAATCAAACTAATTTAAGTCAGTCAATCTATTTTTCCCGGCTAATCAAAATCACTTAGCAATTGATGAAGAACACCCCGACATGTGGTTCACGGACAATAGAAAACGCTGTCTAAACAAAGAAATTAGATGAAACCTTTTACGGATTTCCTTTATATTTAGCATCCTTTTTAGTATCAGATTTCATATTTTACTTAAATCATCCGTTTTTTTTTTGTTTTTTTTTTCTTACAAAGATGTTAATGTTTCTTTCTTTCTTTGGATTTTGCTATGGTCAGTGGTTCATGATTATTCATATATCTTTTTATTGAAGTAGCGATAGACGCTGTTAATATAAAAGAACTACTAAAATTGTAAAATGCTTTCGAAAAGGAATGAAGTGAATTTATTATTTTATATATATATATATATATATATATATATATATATATGAAGAAATATTAAATAAAATGTATATAAACACCTATAATAAATATATGAATGAATCCGATAAAACACCTAAAAAATGAAATTATAACTAAAGCTAGATGATGTAAGGTAATGTATGACCCATTGTTCTTTGTACATACATATGAAACTTTATTACTCAGGTTATATATTTAAAATAAATAATTTAATTAATTAATACATCACTAAATCTGAGAAATGACTTAGATAGTTTTGTAGTCTGTGCCATTTATATTACTTAAATATTTAAATATAATAGTTTAAAATTGTAATTTACATATACTTTGTTATGGAAAATAATTATACTTACTATGAGTAATTATCCTTCTGTTATAAAGTAATATAGTCAATTAAAACTAACAAAAATATTTTAAAATTTTAATGTGGTAATTTTAAAATTGTAATTAAAATTGTAGTTAAATAAAATGAATTCTAACCTGTTCTTGGTACATACATATGAAACTTTATTTAGGTTACATATATTTAAAATAAATAAATAAATTAAGTAATAAATAAAGTTTAAAATCAGAAATGACTTGGCTAATTTTGTAGTAAGTTCCATTAATATTACTAAAATAATATTTTAAAATATAAAGGTTTAAAAATTGTAATTTACATATACTTGGAAAAATAATTTTACTTATATGAGTAATATTCCTTCTGTTATAAAGTAATATAGTCTAATATAACTAACAATGAAAATATTTCAAAAGTTTAAAGTTTGTAATTTTAAAATTGAAACTAAAATTAAAGTTAAATTGAATGAATTCTAACCTAAGTTTCTTTTAAATAATACTACACGCAAAAAAGAATACCAAAAAGCAAATATAGTAAAATAAAATTAATATGAAATGCCATAAGATGTAAGCTTTTGAATTTGTCCTTTGTATTACATGAAAACATTATATCACTAGGTTTATATATATATAAAAAAAAAAAAAAAAAAAAATGTAACCTCATATATACTTAAACTTGAATTAATACATAAAGTTTACTAATTCTGAGAAATGAAATAGTTTTTTAGTCTGGGCCATTAATATTACTTAAATAATATCTAAATTAAAAGTTTAAAAATGTAATTTACATATACTTTGATAGGAAAAAATTTTTTTACTTACTATAATTATCCTTCTGTTATAAAAGTAATATAGTCTAAATTAAAACTAACAATGAAAATATTTTAAAATTTTAAAGTTATAATTTTAAAATTTTAAAATTGAAATTAAAATTGTAGTAAAATAAAATGAATTCTAACATGTTATTTATACATACATATGAAACTTTATTAATTAGGTTATATATTTGAAATAAATAAATTAATTAATTAATAAATAAATAAAAGTTTATAAATCTGATTAGCTATTTTTTGTAGTAAGTGCCATTAATATTACTTAAATGATATTTAAATTTAAAAGAAGAAAAGAAAAAAAAAAAAAAAAAAAAAAAATAAATAAATAAATAAATAAACATATACTTTGATATGGAAAAATAATCTTACTATAAAATTTTCCTTCTGTTATAAAAAATATAGTCTATTAAAACTAAACAATGAAAATATTTTAAAATTTTAAAGTTGTAATTTTGAATTTGTAATTAAAATTGTAGTTAAATTGAATGAATTCTAACCTAAATTTCTTTTAAAATAATACTACACGCATTAAAAGAATCCAAAATAACACCTATAGTAAAATAATTAATAAAATGAAATACCATAACATGTAAGCTTTTGAATGACCCATGTCCTCAGTACTTTTGAAATATTATAATAATAGGTTTATATATAAAAAAAAGTTTACTGAATCAGTGAAATTAAGTAACCATTTCTGCTGTCATCATATACAAAAAAAAAAAAAAAAAAAAAAAATGTAACCTCATATCCATTTAAACTTAATGTTAAAATAATCCTACATAATATAATGGATTCTAATACATTTAACTGTTCTTAAAAGAATATAGTAAAATAAAAATTAAAAAAGGAAAATATTTCAAATCGTAGTTAAATAAAAAGTATTGTAAAAAAAAAAAAAAATCTTTAAAAAAGATGACGTTGAAAATTTTTTACCGTTAACAATTTTTTTTTTTTTTTTTTAAATTCAGACGACATCCATTCAACCCACGTCAGGTTTCATAAAAATACATCCTCCCCTTACCAAAATGTAGCTAATAACTGATACAATGATTGTCATAAGGAAAAATCTAGACACCCGTGTTCAATTTGAGTAGAATATTCTGTAACCATGGAACGTGATTTTAGCTGTGTATTTAAACCCGGTAAATTTTAAAAAGTTACTTGCTTGAAGATGAAATAGAACTAATGCTTTTAATTTATTTGCAAAAAATAAAATTAGGGTTTTAGCTTCTATTTTTGAAACATGGTTGGAACTTTAACCATTTTTGAAAAATATAGTTTTAAGGTGTGCTATATTTATGGGATAAAGTGCTAAATATCAGAGATAGAGCGTATGTAAATCGACTGGGTGGGTCAGGCCGCCTGACCATTGCGTCCAGCATAAACAGCCTGTCACCTCTTGTTGACTTCAATGTTCAAATTTATATATATATATTAAGACATTTTATGTCGGTAAATGTTGTCTAATACTGTTTATTATAAACAGAGCATTTACTTAAATATTTGTATCTATATAAAGAATGTATAAACATAAAAAATGTCTTAAAAATAATTGTCGGACTTTGTCCATTTCATAATATATATATATATATATATATATATACGAGGGCAGATCAAAACGTATTATAAAAAGAAAAACTATAGCACATATCAATTCGGCATTTAATTTCCTTCGAAGTAGTCCCTTTTTGACGCCACATACTTTATCCAGCGTCGTTTCCATTGAGGTAAGCATTCCTGAAATTGTTTTTAAGACAGCGAGCTGATGTCTCGTCGCATTCTTTTCAATTTCCTCGAAGTTTTGAAATCTTGTTCCTTTTAAGTAGGATTTAATTTTTGAAAAGGAAAAAGTGGTAAGGAACGAGATCTTGGGAATATGGTTGCTGTTGGACCAGGAAAATACTGTGCTTGGCCAAAAACTGCTGCACAAACCAAAATACAAAAGCATAATTGAAAACGGCAGTTTTCACAAAGTCGGTCTTTTCACCTCCCGGCTTCATTACCAGTTTAGAAAAGACCACCATTTTCATAGCAAAGACACTAACATCTATCATCGCCAATATAAGTGAGATATTATCCTTCGAATTCTGAATTCTTAGTTGAAAACTTTCGGATCAACTATTTAGTATTTAGGCAGTTGTGAATGGTGCAAATACTGGTTTACCTCCGCCATAAAAAAACGATTGCATATCCTTCTTAATATCAGAAGGTTTCCACATGGGCGACATTAAATATTTTTTAGCCAGTTATTAACTGTCGTACTCTAACTCCGACTTCGTAAAAATTTCGGAACAATCCGTTATTTTAATAACAGATACACAGTAACCTGACGTATCACGTGCGGGGAAATTCACTTTACCACATGGGGTCGACTTACAAGGGAGTTAACTCTAGTATAGTAAACGTTTGCAAAAATAAAATTAGAAATATACTTATTATATTATAGATATGTATTTTATAGCTTTTGTACGTTTTTTTTTTTAACCCAATACTTTACACAAATAATTCTGTGATATTTATTTTTTACTTTTTTATTTTTTATTTTTTTTACATTAAGGTTCACTCTGTACAAGGCCCGGAGGCCACTCGAGGTAGAGTGTTACGTTAAGGGGCAGTTTATATGAATATTATGGGAAGATAACGGCAAACACTAAATGTGAACAGTTTGTAGGGATCGAGCGAATATCTTGGGAGTCTGTTTCACAGAGCAGTGGTTCGCGGGAAGAAGCTGTTTGGTTCGAACGATGGAATACGAGGCAGGGATGTGGGTAATTTGCTACTATATAAGTGGCATGGCGTATCCTAGCCGTGAGGGTTAGACCTGGTGGAACCAAGGAAATTAGTTCGTCTGAGCACTTTCTATGGTAGTAGCGATAGAGCAGTTAGAGACTCGCCACATCCCGCCTCTGAAAGAGAGGTTGGAGGGTGGAAAATAATTCCTCTTCAACAGAGACGCTTTCGAACTCTATCAAGATTGGAAAGTGAAGACTGGGCAGCCCTCGCTAGAATATGGCAAGAGTACTCCTTTTTCGGCCTGATCTGGCTCTTATAAAGGTAGAGGATAGTATGAGGTGTCGGGTACTTACTGGAGTGGTACAGGGAGCCGATCATTTGACCTGCATCTTTAGCGAGGAATCGTATATAAGAGTTCCACTTGAGGTCGGGTGTGAGTTTGAGGCAAAATATTCTCTCAAGGTACGGTGCCTCCTCGAGGGGATATCCGTTCATCGTAACTGGCCGTAGTCCGGGGTTTGATTGGTGTTGATGGAATGTAACCGGTTTGGTTTTCGATGCAATGAATGTAACCAGCCAGTTTTTCCATCACTGGGAAGTTAGTGTCAGATCGGAAGAGAGGTAAGCTGGCAATCTCTGATCATCAAAAGTTTTAGTGGTGCGCCCATATATCATCGACATAAATGTTAACAAAAGTTCACATTGTTTTCTGGGACTTGCCCAATGCTAAGCCTGATAAATGCAATTGGTATTTTTCTCATCTTTACGTTCCACATTCATTGGTCCTTGATCTGTAGATTTCAGTAAAATATTATGTCTTCTTCATTTAAAGAGTATGAAAGAAGTCACTTAAATGAATGTCAAACTTTTTTTCACCAGAGATAGTCATGTTGAGCCGATATCTCTCGAGTCGGAAGAGATAAGAAAAGAGACGTGTATTTGGGCCACTGGCCAGAGGGTATGTTTCCTGGCTGTTTTACTTTCTCCACTTGTGCGGGGTTGTAACTTGACGCTTTATTATTAACCTTTGACATGTGCATACTTTATTTGTAAGGGTAGATATTAAATTTTGTATCTCAAATGGTAACATCAATGAGAAAATATAAGTTTTACTTCTTATGGACAACGATATCTGATCGATTAGTTTCGATCCCTTCGTGTGTCATATTCAATGTGTTGTCGATATTAGTAATTGCATGTAGTACTTATATAAACAAGTACTTCACTGTCTTATGATTATTATTACAGTCATTGTACTAATTCAGTTCACATTTCATGTCATTATTTACAAAGCAAACTAAATCTTAACAGGAGATTCATTCATTTTCTTTACGAGGCGCTTTAGAACTGTTGTAAGAGCGCCAATAATAATGATGGCTACGGTTGGCATCTTCAGGTTTCACAAGTTTTTCATTTCTATCGTATCGTCTAGATACAAGGACCAGTGAAAGTGTATTGCCTGTTGTTCTTTAACAATAAGTTTTCAATGATTAAAAGCACGAGGAAAACAACACAGAAATCCCAGTATTTCAAATCTAGTCCTCAATATGATCTCCTTTTTCAATCCTGGTTTGAAAGTAGTTAAAAAAAATATAGCCTCATTAATTACAACAGACTTAATAACAGAAACACACAAAGCACGCCAAAATTAACACAGATGTCTCAAGGTTTCAAACCTAGTCTTGAATATAGTCTTCTTTACTTTCCAGTCCTGGTATAGTAAAAAACGTATTCCTGTCCATTTTTAATAAAAAGAGGTTTTACGGTAGAAGCACACAAAGCATTAATATATTAATCATCTAAATCTGTTATGGTGACCTATCTACATTAGAATGAAATATTCCGCCTTCATAAATGCTAACCTGCGAGACTTCTTAATAAATATATGAATACTAACCTGCGAGACTTAAGGAGGCAGTCAGGACGCAGTGTAATCTGATAGTTCGGATGGACACTTCTATCTGCTGACTAATAACACTCTTATTTTGTATATATATTCTGTTATTTCAATACACTTGTTCAACCTCCCTCCTTCTTTCCATGTCTTTCTTTCTGGCCCCTAACAGGCCACAACAATATCATGACAAACAAATGAAATTAAAATAAAAGTATGAGAAAAAAAAATAATGCTTTATCTAACAAGAATATTTAAGTCTATAAAAAAACTGCGCTATTTAGGTCTATAAAAAGGCAAACATATTCTCTCTCTCTCTACACACACACACACACACACACACACACACACACACACACATATATATATATATATATATATATATATATATATATATATGTCCCGAAAAAATTATTTCGCTTGAGCTTTCTGGGGAGGAAGTATGTAAACAGTGACTATTACTGCTAATAATGCAAGACTCTTCGGTAAAGCGATCAAGTTCTCTCAGTCACTGTGTGTTTATCTAAAAAAATAAAATAAAATAGATACGCTTAAATTCACCTTCATCCCTGTCGTGCGTCAACGGCTTAGGGGTAGAATCTCGACTGATGCCAATTCAGCCGGGTTTCGATCCTAGCTACAGGCAACCGTGTGTCTAGCCCCACTGATGAGCTGTGAAACAGTTTGTTTGTGAATGACTATATATATATTTTTTTTTTTCTGTGTGAAAAACACACTTTTTTAGAACGCTTACTCCGCATTGTTGCAGACAGTGCATCAACATGTGATATTCTCGTGTTAAGGTTAAGAGCCTACTCTTCCATGCTGGCTTAATACATGTTGGAAGGAGGCGTTTGAAGATTTTCACTCAGTAGGTTGCCAATTCTTTTTGCGGTGGACTGGTTGCCAACCAAGGCTATAGGCCTGTCCTTCCATTCGGCCTATAGCTGAAGGGAAAAAAGAGATGAATTCATAGCTTTTTCAAGGGTATTTGCGCGTAAGCGAATGTGATGAACTCGACTGAGATTCGAACTTAATTCCGAGCCGATATCCATTACACCACAACGCACATAAAAACAACAAAAACTAAAAAAAAAACACTAACGACATATTTTCCAGGACGTGTTATATTCTGACATACTAGAAGTTTCACAGCACGCTGATGACACAGTACTTCAGATAAGTACATTTTCATCGTCATGAGCTACTCATGTTTCAACTCCACCATTCGACTCTTTCTTTTCAGCCTATGAAGCACAAAACAAAACGTGCTCGAACTTTATAGGCCTCTTGACAAAATAAAATTCTCCCAAATCTGGGGGAGGTCTTGTAGGTTACCCAAATTGCCTGTTCGGCTGCGCTATTTAACTCTATAAAAATGCAAGCATATTCTCTCTTTCTCTCTTTTTTCCTCTTCCTTCTAGATGTCGTTGAATGTAGATAAGGAACGCTCCCGACGGGGCGCATTTGTTTCCTTGGTCCTCTGTTGACTGAACTCTCCTCTCGCATGTATACAACACGTGTATCACACACACACACACACACACACACACACACACACACACACACACACACACACACACACACACACAGCAACTTTTAATGTCTTTTTTCATTGATTTCCATTGTGTACACATGTAATTCCTTTTTTAATAACATGCATTAATTGTCGTTTATTTTAAATGCCATGTTTGGTGTTACTTATTTTTACCCGAAGATCATAAAAGTCGTAATAAATTTAATATAATATTAACATCTGTCTATATTTCTGAGATGAGGTATTGTAACTATTTACATTGTTCGGACTGTTGTCATTGTACCAATTTTCAGAAACGCCAACATACAGATTGACTTTTCCGGGTTCACTTCAAAATTAAAAAAAAAAAAAAAAAAAAATTCACCTGAGGAAGGCCGGAACGTACAACGCCCAAAACGTTGTGAATGTGACAAGAGAGATGAGGACAAATGTCCAAACAATGTAAATAGTGTAAATATAATATTTCTTAAAAATAATCAGTTGTTCCCCCTTTTTTTTCTTTTTTTTTTTTGTTATGCGGTCCCCACAAAAATTCAAATTTCCCTGGAAGAATTACCCGGTAAATTTTCGTCTTTCAAAAAAGAAAAACAAAATGCAGAGACTATTACAATCACGACGACGGGCGAGGAAATATAAAGAGTATCTGTAAATCTTTAGGGCTGAAAATTTTTAACTTTTGTTTACGCATGCGCTAATTCTGTTTAGATATTTTAACCTGAATCAAGTAAAACGCTCACACTGATTGATAATTTACGTAACTGTCAGTGCTACCATATCCAATGGAACTGAAGATGGTTTTATTCACAGGAAGTACAGGCGATAGTTCGCTTATCTATTTAGGCTAAGTTGTTGACCGCTAGGATGTCAAGGGGTCCTTAATCCGTCTGATTCATATCAGCTAAGAAATCGGATAATAGATTTTCTTTTAAACTCCAGTGTACAATTTCTTATATGGCAGTTAATGCTAGACAATCTCCTCGCATATTAAGAAGAGACTTGAAGTAACAGAAATACGGTTCTGCAGAAGGATACTGAGAATACCGTAGACCGAAAATGTAAACAACTACGAAATTTTAGAGACAATGGAAGCAAAAAGAAACTTATACTTAACATCAGGAAGAGACAGTTGAAATTTCTAGTGCGCATAATGAGGAAAGGGAGCTTGTAAATTCTGATATTCACAGGACAGATTGAAAGCAAGAGAGGCGGGGGAAAACAATGCATTACATACTTAGTGAGCTTGAGTAAATACATAGTGGGACAGTGTTAAGTCAGAACAGGGTTTGGGAATTCGACGGGCAAGTTTGGTTTTTTCTGCAGTTACAAGTTTTTTTTTCGATATTGTTATTGTCATGGAGGTTATTTAAATGGTTGTTTCATATTATATTATTATGATTGTTCAAGGTTTTTTGTACAACTATAGCTAACTTTAATGTTGTTTTTGTTGAAATTTTTTTTCAGTATTGGGGTATGGTTGAAATATTTATGGATTAAATTGAGAAAAATTCTACCGATGTTAGTTTTGACATTGCGGTTAAACGGTGGGTTAAAACAAATTATGTTACGTTTTCTATGCTTATGCCTGTTGTTAACTGTCATATTTTTATCTAAGATCTGCCCACTGAATTCCAAATGCATGTCTAAAAGTATTGTTTATAAAGCTAGTATTAGACATAATGGCGAAACTAAATTTTATTTTGGTTACAAGGCAAACCACTGGAAATCCTGGTATTACCAACACAAAATGCCGCTTACCAATAGTCAATATTCCAACAACACTGCACTCTCTAAATATTTCTGGGAAATTAAGATGGATAACGGCATCCCATTAGTAACTTGGAATTATATAGTTAAAGTCAGACCTTTTAGCGGCAAGGGAGATAAATGTAACCTGTGCCTATTGTAAAAACTTATCATCCTTAAACACATTGATGACCCCAATGTGCTGAACAAAAGAAGTGAACTTATGACCACTTGCATTCATAGAAAAGACTTTCTTCTCAAATATTTCCATTCTGGTGAACCTAATTAACCTAATAATTCATACTTACCTAATCTCGTCTTTGTTTTTGTTATTGTTTTTAACTCTTCAGTAATTAATTTTATTTTTATAATTTATTTCTTCTCAATATAGCGTTATATTGCTTCACCTATATCTGTTCCTATATTTCTAACTTTATTCTCCTTTATTTTATATTTATTTTTATTTTATAATTATATATTTTAATTATTAATTATTCTTATATTTATAATTTTTAATTATTATTTGTTTTCATATTTATTTATAAATATTTTTATTATCTTTACATCTATAAATATTTATTATTAATTTTTATGTTTTTAATAATTAGTTATTATATTTCTATTTTTTCATACTTTATTTATATAAAGTTAACCCCTTGTTTCGCTGTCCCTTTAAGTTTAACGAATTTTTCTTAAATATTTCGGCGTCTCCAATTTTGATTTTGATTTTCTTTTTTATCTCCACCCTATAAATTTGTAACTTGAATCCAAATCTATACCTCAATATTAGATTCTAATTATATAATTATTAAACGTAGAATTAATATACTATATAACATTGCTTGCACGAGACCCAGAATCTTTGAAAACACTAACGATCGTAACGGACAGTTCATCACCATTATAAGTACCTGAAGATTGTACTGAACATGAAACTCCGAGTCGTACTTTCGACGTAAGATAATATATATATATATATATATATATATATATATATTAAAGACATTTTTTATGTTTAACGTTGTTATTTATAGATACAAGTATTTAAGCAAATGTTTATGATAAACAGTATTAAATAACATTTACCGGCCTGAATGTCCGAGAAATTTTCATAGAAAATATTCGTTCTTTGACAGGATTCGAACCTGCATCCTATACGGAACCGTCATTTACGCTGACGTGCCTTACCTTTAACGTTGTTATTTATAGATACAAGTATTTAAGCAAATGTTATTTAATACTGTTTATCATAAACAGAGCATTTGCTTAAATACTTGTATCTATAAATAACAACGTTAAACATAAAAATGTCTTTAATAAATAAATTGTCGGACCTTGTCCATTTCTTAATATATATATATATATATATGTGTGTGTGTGTATATATATATGTGTGTGTGTGATTTAAATGTTGATATATAGTTAGTAAATCTATGGGCATTATGATCAATATGTACTTAAGTAAATCAAGGTGAGGAAAATAAGTGATAACTTTAATGTGCCGTTACCTGTCTCCTAACTACTGACGTCTTTCGTATAGTAAAAACGTTAAAATTTCCCTTCCACTCAGGCGAGCGACGATACCTTGGGGTAGAATCTCTGACTAATCAGTCGGGTTTAAATCCAGGCTTGAAACAATCGGATGTCGAGCCACACTGATGAGCTGCAAAATAGTCTGTCTGTGAATGACTTTATATATATATATATATATATATATATATATATATATATATATATATATATATATTTGTTTAAACGTTATTTTTTAAATGGATACTCATATTTCAGATAAAAACATCTACTCAAATGTGTATCCATTTTAAAAAAAACGTTTAAAAATAAATTGAAAATCTGTTGGATTTAATTAATTTCCTAATATATATATATATATATATATATATATATATATATATATATATATATATGTAATATTTTGTCCTCATTCCAGAAGTGTTTATTTGTGATGTCCTCTCTCCAAATATGACCTACAATATAAATTTCTTTTTACGTTCTTTTTTATACAGTTTCTTCTTCTTCTTCTTCTTCTTCTTCTTCTTCTTCTTCTTCTTCTTCTTCTATGTACCGTCTCCCTTAAGGACATTGGTGATCATGGCTCTCCACAATTTCCTGTAGATTCTAGCTCTTATTATATTTTGTCTCTTAGTTATCTCTTAAACCTTGTTCCGCCACCCATTCACTCAAACTCGCTATATAGATTATGCATTCTTTTTCTCTGCAACTCTTACTTGCTTTCAATCTGTTCTGTGAATATCAAACTCTCCAAACCCACATTCCTTATTATGTATCTTAGAAATTTCAACTCTTTCTTACTGATGTTAACTATGTCTTCTTTTAGTTTCTATTATTTCATAAACTTTGTCATTGATCACATGATCGATCCATGGTATTCTCAACATCCTTCTACAGACACAACATTACTTTCAATTCATATCTCTTGTTCATCCGTGAGGAGATTGTCCAGCATTCACTAACATATAAGGATGACTGATATTACGTAACACTTCACTACACTTTTCTTTATTTTTAACGAAATTTTTCTGTTTCTTATTACTTTGTTTAACGTTTGGAATTCCACAAACCAGAAGTACGAGAGAAGAAACTGTTAGCATAGAACTTACGGTTACATCTAGGAATTTTTACTGTAAAATGAGACCTTTGCTCCAAGAATTCGGAAAGGTGTTCCATTCGGAAAGAAACTGTTCCAGAACTTACGGTTACATCTAGAAATACTGAAAATGAGACCTTTGAAGAATTCGGAAAGGTGTTCCACAAACCAGAAGTAGAGACTTAGAACTTACGGTTACATCTAGGAATTTTTACTGTAAAATGAGACCTTTGCTCCAAGAATTCGGAAAGGTGTTCCACAAACCAGAAGTACGAGAGAAGAAACTGTTAGCATAGAACTTACGGTTACATCTAGGAATTTTTACTGTAAAATGAGACCTTTGCTCCAAGAATTCGGAAAGGTGTTCCACAAACCAGAAGTACGAGAGAAGAAACTGTTAGCATAGAAGTTACGGTTATATCTAGCCATTTCAACTGAAAAATGAGACCTTTGCTCCAAGAATTCGGAAAGGTGTTCCACAAACCAGAAGTACGAGAGAAGAAACTGTTAGCATAGAACTTACGGTTCCATCTAAGAATTTTGACTGTAAGATGACATTTTTGCTCCAAGAATTCGGAGAGGTGTTCCACAAATCAGAAGTATGAGAGAAGAAATTGTTAGCATAGAACTTACGGTTCCATCTAGGAATTTTTACTGTAAGATGAGACCTTTGCTTCAAGAATTCGGAAAGGTGTTCCACAAACCAGAAGTACGAGAGAAGAAACTGTCAGCATAGAACTTACGGTTACATCTAGCCATTTCAACTGAAAAATGAGACCTTTTCGCCAATCTAGTACTGCGCTTAAATTCATAAAGCCTCGGTAAGTTTATCAGAACAATAACATGCAAATATTTATAGAAAAGGCAGACTGAAACTACGTTATGGAGATGGAAAGTGATTGAAGCCGGGGTGTCAGGTCAGGACCACTAATATTGCATATTCTTCTTTCTATTACTTTATTAAGAATCTCTAAATACATAGCAGAAGCACCAGAGTAGCTGTGATATTCAATGTATGAATCAATGGTAGACTTATAAACGTGTAACATAAATCCTGTCGAGAAAGACTGTCTAGCACGACACAGTGAACGAACATTCCTAGCAGAAGACCTAGCAATTGATTCAATATAATCCTTTGACCTCATGCCAGTGGAAGACATTAATTTGAGAAGGAGCAATGAGTCATACTCTTGTAGTTTAGTAACAGTCATATCCGATGCTGTTAAGATCGTGGCCGTTAATAATGAATCCTGATTCGACTTCTGATTCTCCCAGAATGAGCCCCGCTGTCAAAACACTGTTTAACAACGAACGAGTCTGTTTACACTTCAAAGATGGACAGTCTCCGCACGCATGAACAAGAGACTTGAAGCAACATAAATGTGGTCTCTACAAAAGGATGCTGCGAATACCATAACCTGAACATGTGAGCAACGACGAAGTTTTAGAGTCCATGGAAACAAAAAGGACATTTATACTCAACATCAAGAACGGACGGTTGAGATTTCTAAGACACATAATGAGGAAAGAAGGCTTGGTGAGTTTGATACTCACAGGAGAGACTGAAGGCAAGAGTTGCAGAGAAAACAACGTATAACCTACCTAGCGAACTTGAGTTAATGTATGGCGGAACAAGGTTTAGGAGAGATAAGAAAAAGACAACATTTATTAAAAGCTGAAAAGGACAGGAAATCGGGGAGAGTCATGTTCACCAACGTCTTGAAGGTACACGGCACATAGAAGAAGAAGTTTTGAAGAATATATCTTGTTAATTAGATGTGCGCTTAGCGTGGTGTTTATCCGTGTGAAAAGTGGGATTGAGGCTATAGCTAAACCAGGTCAATGGGAATTTCAGAGCGATATATATTGCTTTCGCCCTGCGAACCTCATTAGCATATTTCCTCAGTCAGACTTTCGTTGAGTAGGTTGTTTTTTTTTTTGTTTTTTAATTTATATCATTTTGATATGTTTCAGATGTTACGAATGTAACCTTTTATCAATCTAATCTCTTGTAAGTGATGAATAATAGTAAGGAGTTAGCAAACAGTGGTTGTGTTATAATCCGTTTTAGAAACAATGTAATTGTTACTCTGTAAATGTCTTACTTATCTCCCTTGATTTTAAACGCCTGTTCGTGTCAATTTGAAGCGTCCATTTTCTACTTTATAATCTTCCGTTCGTTTTCTCTGACTGAGAATTGTTTAATCGGCTTAGCTACGTTCACTCTTTCACACACACGCCTTATAAAGAGAAGCACGGCACTTGAAAACTGATAACATGTTCGGTTCGGCAATCACTTTTCACCGGGAATATAAAGAACAAGTTAAAGAGGAGGTAAAGAAAGAGCCCTACGTCGTTTCTTTCTTTGTCTTTTTTTAGTCATTTTACCGAAAGCGAAACAATGAAGCCACTAAAAGGCACTGGGTTACTAAGTGTGGGAGAATATGAGAAAAAAGAAAAACAATTAAAGACAAAAGATAACGAAATAAGATAACCATTGACATTGCAATTTAAAATCTTAGAGATCGAAGTTGACTGGAAAGTAAGAGGCTAAATGGAAGTTCCACAAGCGAGAAGTGTGTGAGATGAAACCGTTAGCATAGAACTTACATCCAGCCATTTCAACTTGTAAAGTGACGAGGCCTTACCGCCAATGTTGCATTGCGTATAAATTCATAAAATCTGGGTACCATTTTTGAAAAAAGTCGATCATCACTCCACAGTGAGTCAGTTATGTGCGTGCGCGCGTGCGTGCCTGTGTGTGAATGATTTTCAGATAGTGTGTCTGTCAGTCTTAGGCGATCATGTATCTTTTGATAGATGACTGACGAGGCAGATATTTTCCCGCAGTTGGTTGCCATTTCTTTCTGCGGTAGACCAAGGCTATAGAACCCGGTCTGTCCTGCTATTTACCCATAGCTGGGGGGGGGAGAAGAAGAGGATTCATACCTTTTCCAAGGGTATTAGCACGTAAGTGAATGTAATAAATTCGACTGGAATTCGGACTCAGCCCTCTGATTCCTCAATCCGAGCCGCTATTCTGTGAATTAGCATATATTCTTGGGAAAGATAGTGGAGTAGTTTCCTGTTGCCTTTTGAGTTGTCCTTTCTTTAGACCGGTTGCCATCCAAGGCCTGAGATCCTAGTTTACCTTTTATATTTAGCCTATAGCCGAGTTGAGGATGGAAAATAGACGGATTCATGCCTTTCCAAAAGGCATCAATGCTAAAATGAGTGCATACAGACTACGCCGGAGTTTGAACTCAGTTCACCGCTTTCCCTTTCCGTGTCGATATAATTGCATATCCGCACGTACCCATGACGTCGTGTTCTACTACTACTACTACTACTACTACTACTACTAAGAAGAAGAAGAAGAAGAAGAAGAAGAAGAAGAAGAAGGAATGAGCTAGTGATAATATGCGATAAGATTTAATTTGACATTCCTTCAACTGACGGGTAATTTACTTAGTACACTATTGATAAGATGGACACGTTTTATGTTTTTATGTTACTCCTCTCTCTAGAGCTTTCATACATTTCCCTCTCACTCTTGTTTCTCACTCCCACACATAAACTCTCACTGAAATTTTGTTTTTTATACCCACTATTATATTTTCTGTTTTCTTTTTGAATTTGTCGGTCTGATGAATTCGATCGTGATTACGATTCCAATGTAATAAATTATAACCATGGAATATTAGTGTTTGAGCCTTTCATATTATATTCTTGTACTGCCTTGTACATAGAAATCTTTTTTATCCTTTTGAAAATCTATCTATCTATCTATCTATCTATATATATATATATATATATATATATATATATATATATATATATATATATATATATATATCATGCCCACTAATATTATCTATCTATCTATCTATCTATCGTGTAAAGATCTGTTAAACCTCATCTATCTATCTATCTATCTATCTCTATCTATCTATCTATCTATATATCTATCTATATATATGTGTGTGTGTGTGTGTGTGTGTTTCTATATCTATTCATTTTTTATTGGCATCCACTTAAACCCCCTTTGTTTCTTGCTCTGTCCTACGCAAACTGTTCATTGAGCGAGCAATTTTGAACTTGACAGAGTTACTCGCACAAAAACGAACCCTAAAGCGACATGTGGCTGACAGGCAATGACCATATTCGAAAAGCAACCACCAAGAACTAAATGTTTCAGAAATGCCTTGCCAGACCAACTCGTTAACCTTCCACTAAAACAGACGTTCAAAACGTAAACGTGTAAGGCGTATCCGGCGTCATTCGAAATACCTTCAGAATTATTCGTGTCATTTCTCCCAGGCCCTTGCTCATTGCATGCATGAATATGAAACATTACTCTAGACCAGTGTTTCTCAACCTTTTTAAGCAACGTCACACCTAGGTGTAAAAGAAAATTTCACGACACACATTTTTAAAGCGTATATATTTAAATGACATGAAATAAAACTAAAGGTTTTTAAAAAATACAGGCAAATATGAACTTAATTCAGTTCAATAATTCTATTTGTGCAGTTTAGAGTGAAACATGTGCCTGATGTTTTTTTTTTTCGCGATTTCTTCATTGTTTGGTCGAATGTGCAATAAGCAGACACTCATTTATTCTTCAGTTGAGCATAGTCTTTTACCGTTTACGCTTTTTATATTTTGATGTTATTTAGGATTGAGAAGCCTAATTCACATAAATAAGATCCTCCCATTGTTTGTGCAACTTATTTAGCGTGAAACATGTGCCTGGTGTTTTTTTTTTCGCGAATTCTTCATTGTTTGGTCGAATGTGCGATAAGCAGACACTCATTTATTCTTCAGTTGAGCGTAATCTTTCTCGCTTCTTAATTTTAATGGTCCTCTGCGGGTGGTGGTCGTCGGACACAGCGGTGGTAAGCAGTCAAATTGAACGCTCTAAGTCTTAATTTTGATGTTATTTAGGATTGAGCAGCCTAATTCACATAAATAAGGAGTAAAAAATTGCAATAAAACTGATAAGGCTTTTTAGCTAGTGTGGCGTATTCCTTTTGCATTGAAATTCAAACTGTTTCAATGGGTACCGTCGACTGTTTTATGTTGAACCCTCGATCACTAGAAATGGTGGCCAATTCTTCTTCTTTGCATAACTGAAGTTCATTATTTGAATGAATATAGTGAAAAGAATTATTTGAAAAAAAAAGTTTAATACTTATTCATTTATTCAAATACTAACGCTGTACCATTGATACTTACACACACACACACACACACACACACACATATATATATATATATATATATATATATATATATATATATATATATATATATATGCCTTGACAATATTTCGCGGCTCACTTAAGACAATTGCGTGGCGGTTGAGAATCATGGCTCTGGAGAAATAATATTTTCTTTGAGATAGTGTTTCCCCTTTATTGAAAAAAATATTCTTCATCGTATAAAGCGAAGAATATTAATAATATATTATTAAATTCTGCATTGAAGATCTGGTTATTACTCATGTATTTTATTTATTTATTTTAGAAATGGCCATTGTACTGCAATAGGAACTCTACACAGGTAAAGTGAACACTTCGCATTTACAAAAACCGAAAATTGAGTCATTTATAATTTCATTATTTCCCTTTGTTTTATTGTTACCTCCCCTTTGTAAGGAGAGATTCATTACGCTTTTGTTGTTTACTTTTTCAGTTAATAGTGTGTCTGGTTTATCCCACTTGGCTTTTCCAAAACGCCTGTCAGGGGGCGCTCTTTAAGCCTATAAAAAGACAATCATATTCTCTCTCTTCCTCTTTTTAACTCTTGCTTCTAGATGTAGTCAAACGTAGAAAAGGAACGCTGCCGCTGAGGCGCGTTCGCTTCTTTGATCATCTGTTGACTTTTGAACTCTGTCACACAATCATATACACTCACGTGTCTATCACACCCGCATGTCTGACACAAACACAAACAAACACATTCTTCTAAAACCTAGTTTTAATGTTTTTTTTTCTTTCTCTTCATTACAATTGTGTACACATTTAATTCTTTTTATTAATAACATGCATTGTTATTTGTTTTATATTCATTGTTTTGTGTACTTATTTTTACCTGGACTCACATGAGTCCGCCAATATTGTTTGCGGGATAAATGTTTCAGGAACCCATAAATATTTACTGTAAAATAACTATACATATTACAAAGAAACAGGTGATAACCGCAACAAAATGGTGACTTATTTCTACCCAAATATACAAATATTCCGCAACAGTGTCTTCTGTAATTTATCGTGACGTACTTGCTTTGGTATTTTTTTTTTTTATGTCAACTGCCTTATATATATATATATATATATATATATATATATATATATATATATATATATATAATAAATAAACCTAATATACACACTCGATCCATATTTGATCAAATAAAGATCAAATATGGATCGGAATCCATAGAGAGAATGATATGATAAAGATCAAATAGAAAACTATCAAGCTAACATGTTTCACTTTTATTAAATCTTTATATCAGAGAATGAGATATGGAGAAAAAGAAGAAAGAAATTCTGGTATTTTTACTTTTGTGTTTGATTTTCATTGGTTAATCATGTTTTATGTGCATTCGACTTCTTAAACCAACGTTAGTATAATTTATGGCGTTCCGAATTCAAGGAGAGACGATATGTCTCTTCGAAGTTCCAGGAAATTAACGGATTCCAAGGCTAACTGAAAAACTTTATATTTTCATATCATAAAATTTATTTATTTTTTATGTGCACTGGTGTGTGTATTTTTGGTTACAAATGTTTCATGGTTGCATGTGATAAAAGGGAGAAGTCACTCCGTATAATTACTCACCATGTCAGAGAGAAAGAGAGAGAGAGAGAGAGAGAGAGAGAGAGAGAGAGAGAGAGAAGTTGGACACGTGTTGACTGTCCCAAGGTTGTTGGCAAAGAGGTTGAATTCAGCATCTTTTGGCAGGATGTCCGTATTTTTGTTGCATGCTGGGAAAATTTTTACTATTTTTATTTTTCATTTAATCTATTTTATAGAAAGTTTTTATGTTACTGTTTTATTTTAATTATAATTTTCATTACTATTATTATTGCATTTTTTTAATTTTTATTTATTTATAATAATAATAATAATAATAATAATAATAATAATGTCCCTACGAACTCTCTTCCGGATCCATGCTTTCCAGCCAACTTTAATCTGCAAAAAATTTAAATACAATGTCAATCGCTATCTACTGTTCTTCTGATTACTCTTTTTGTTCTCGCTCAGCATCAATGTTTCTGTTTGTAATTCTTCCATATCCAGTAACACCTTGTGTCTTAGTGGCTTTGCTACCTTGCTTGGGGTGAATTCGATTAAAAATAAAATTCAAATAAATTCTGATTATTTCACTTCTCAATGTCAATACTTAATAGTCATAAATACCGTCAACTAAATCCGACTGATAATAACGAGTTTTCCCGCTACTTGTCGGAACGAGACGCGTCTGGTCTGTCACGGTGCAGAATTCGATCTCATTTCCTTACTTGTTCCGATTTGTTCAATACCTGTATGTCACCGAATTAGAAAGTACCAGACTTTGAATGTTAAACTAAGATAACATTTTTTTTTCCGTGGTTTATATAATTTCATTTAGTTTCACGAAATGTGCTTCTCAGCTGTAGTAACTAGTTGCTGAGGATCTTAAGAATGCTTTTAGTTTGATACAAAAATTCGGTAGGAATTTAAAAAAAAAAGTTTTATCGATATATATTCATAGCACCATTATTCAACCGCTAAAATATTTTCCCTGGCTTTCTATTAAGTTGAGTCATAAATAATACCCGTTTTTTGTTTCGCAACTTTATTCTTCAAAAAAATATTGTTCGATTAAATTTTATCCAGTCATATATTCACCATTATTTGCAATGTCTTTTTTCCCACTTATCAGGCAGCTCTTCGATAGCTTTTGAATAAAATTCCTCCGGTTGTGATGTGAAAATCCATTTGACGAACTCTTTGAAATTAGTTTTCTTTTCAAATCTCTATCAAAGAATTTTACAGCGATTAGCAAAGATAATGACCAGTTGGTATAAGGTCAGGTGGATATGGCGCGTCGGGATAGAACAGACCAAACGAGTTCCAAATTATTTTTCTTGTATTATTCTTGCTGTATGCGGCCTTGCGTTGTTATGGAGAAAGACAACATTTTTGATACGGCAGGGTGTTTGTTTTTTTTACCAAACTTTTCTGAACACGCTGCAGATGCTGGACGTGTGAATGTGCATTTATCGTTTCACTGCATATTAAAAACTCTAAATGAATGATGCTACCATGCGCGCAACCTTACTTTTTTCCCATGGAGCTCATCTTTTGGGATCGGTTGTGGAGATTTATTCTTGTCAATACACTGCCTTTTGCGTTGAACATAGTCTTATATGAGTATGCTCCAAATTTATTCTTACCTGCCACGTATAATTAGCAGTAAGGGTGACACATTCATCATTACAATTGCTTCTCGAAAAACGGAAATGATTGATGACTCAACCTAATAGTTTTAGAAGCTGATGTATATATTTATCATTGTCTGCAACTGCTCGCATCCCAGCATCGGTGTCGTCACCCTCTCTCTCTATTCCCTTTCTCCCCACTGGTGGCGGTGGCGAAGATGGCTGTGAATCAAAGAGAACTCGATGAGGCCATTCGCATGATGGGCGTTTTCATGCAACTGAATCACCAGTCCCCCTCCTGACCTAGAAAAGGTGATTTTCTTTTCTGATACGTCTTTCAAACGAGCCAATTGCTTGCTGTAGTTTCGCACAGTAATACTTTGATCAGTTTCCATTATTTTGTAATAAAGAATTCTCTTAGTATCTCATTTTGAAAAAAAAAAAAAACAACTAAACTTTTGATACGTAAATCGTTGCCACTTAGCATGTTCCTCAATGAGTTCTCTGTTTTTGGTTTGAACAAATATCTATACTATAATCAAAGATAAAACACACTATATTGGCGTAAGCATCTTTGGTTAACCATGAAGATATTGAAATGAAGGTCAGTGCAGATACATTTAGTGAGCGTTCATTCATAGGTTATCACAGTGGGGATGAAGTTAGTGCGCGTTCACTCGTAGGTCGGCACAGTGCGTATAAAGTTAGTCAGCGTTTACTTACAGATCAAAACAGTGCAGATAAAATTAGCGTTCACTCGTAGGTTAGCAGACTACGGATACATTTAGTGAGCTTTCCCTCGTAAGGTTAGCGTATTACGGATAAAGTTAGTGAGCGTTCACTCGTAAGTCCGTACATTGGGGATAAAGTTAGTGAGCTTTTACTTATAGGTCAGGACAGTACGGTATGTATTGTGGGTTAACGAAAAGCAGGATTAAATGCATTGCAGCAGGCGGCTAACAAATCATTTGTGACTGCCAAGAAAAGAATCCCAGTGGTGACAAAAGATATTCAAAACTTTTAATACAGTCATATAATAAGGAAGCGAGTAAATTCGCTCTAAAGTAAATGATTGATTTACAATGTACCTATAGTATAAAATTGTACCCTTAGTTTGTGTCCGTCTTTACAAAAGTCGAGGCTAAATTAATTATCAATGCTCTGATTCTATTTTTAATTGTAAATTGGAGGCTGACGCCCACATCAGGTTGAAACACCGTTTCCCGTACAATTACCGAAGTTAAGCAACGTCGAGCCTGGTCAGTATCTAGACGGATGACCGCTTAGAAATACCAAGTACTGCAAGGTTGGATGTGCGGGTGGTGTACTGGATAACGGCTCGAATCAAAAGCAGAGTTCCAATTCCTATTGTTTTTGTTATACTTACTGAGTCCTCTTTTTTGGTTCGGCCAAATATCTCTACCCAGGATGTGTGAAAAATTTAAAGTTGCAATACGTCATGTTAGCATAAGCATCTTTTGTTAGAGTTTAACCATCAAGATATTGAAAGCAATCTCTTGACAGAAAAATCGTGAAAACCCCAAGCGTTGAAAGAGAGCGTCAGTTGCCTATAAGCCCCTAAAACACTTCCTTATAAATTTGTGTCGATTTGACACACGAGCAGAAAGATGACGTACGTAAAATAACATAGTGAAGGGTCCCTCTATCGAGCAGTAAATGCGGCTGTCAGGAAAGAGTAAAGCAGCCTAATTGTGAACGAAGCCGTGGCACGTGGCCCATCGACATCGTCGCAATCGACGACGTGAGATGGAGGCCCTGATTCGCTGCCGAACACAATAAACTTCATTGTTAGACAGCAGCTGTCGGTTGTTAAATGCCTCGCCTCCTTTGGGTTTAATGTCTGGACCAGTGCCAGGAAACAATTTTGATTGCCTGCCTGTCATCAGTTTAGCAGTTGTTCGGAAAACGCTGCTATCATAAACGGGGGCTATAAATCACCATAAACGTATTTTTTAGCCGGGGTAGACCGGATTCTAATTCTTTCCCATAAGATGAAGAATCAAGATTACGGTTTCAGAAACATTTTTAATCTACTAATCTGTCATTGTCTGCATGTTGTACATACGTATTACTAAGCTAATCTGAGTCTGGCACAAGGCCCTTAGGATGGAATAGTTCCTCCTCAAGTAGCGGTGGAGGACAAATCCAAGAATTATTCATGAACTGCTTTTTATTTTTTGGTTTTAAGGTTGCAACAATGTTTCGACCGACCATATATACGGCTTTCATTAGGTGCATTAGAATGAAGAAAATTGTACAATGAGTCGACCGAAACGTAGTAAGAAAAGAAAGCATTGAGTTAAATATAAGGCAAGGGGTTTCTAAAATGTTCGCCCTTTCAATGGTGTCACAGTTAACTCTCAATTGTGACGAAAGATATTCGAAACTTTTAATACAGTCATATACCGACAAGTAGGGAGGCGAGTGAATTCACTCTAAAGTAAGTGATTGATTTACAATGTACCTATATAAAACTGTACCTTACTTTGTGTCCGTATCTACAAAAATCGATGCGAAATTTAGAATGAACGCATCTGCTAAACTGGACATTATTAATCAATCATTTACTTTCGAGCAAGTTCAATTGCTTTCAGGAAAAGGTTAGTTTTTCTCAAAAACGAAACATTTACGAAAGTAACAAAAGCCCAACAGTTGTACGCTCCAGCCTTCTTCAGGTGGTTGGAATTTCGAACTGAACCCTTTATTTCGATCACTGGGGTAGTCTGTTCTAGTTCCACGTGCCATGTTTGATGGATGTCAGTTATCAGTTATCTCCTGCTAATTTTCCCTCTGAAAGTTCTTCACTGCCTTAACCGGGTATTGAACTCACACTCTTTGGGTCCTGTCACTGGATCTAACCAACGCCTTTATCCATGTGTCCTTGAGGACATCTGTGTATGAATTTCTGGGTATTATAAACCTAATGTTTTCAGCAACCATTTTTACCAGTGCTCATATTGCAATTTTGCTGTTATCATGTCATGTTTTTACCAGAGCTCATATTGCAACTTTGTTATCATTGCTTTTCTCTGGCACTCCTTATTACTAGTTCCCATATTGTATTTATTTCTATGCTTGGTCAATGAAGGCCGGATCGTACAACGGCCGAAACGTTGTAATAAATATGGCGACAAAGATGAGGACAATAGTCCGAATAATGTAAATACTGTACATAATACCTCATCTCAGAAATATAGACAGTCAAATATTTGTTTTATTATTTTATTATTTACGTTTGGTCCATCGAATCTTGACTGTTTTTAAAATAATTAATCTAACCACTGAATATATAAGAAGAGTAACGTGTAATAAGCACACACACACACACACACACATATATATATATATATATATATATATATATATAGAGAGAGAGAGAGAGAGAGAGAGAGAGAGAGTGAGAGAAAGAAAGAGAGAGGATGGGGAGAAAGAGTGATAGGGTGCGATGGATAAATTATTGTCTAAACTACGCAAAAATGAAAATAGCACTGATATTTCATTTTAACAGATTTAACAAAATTACACAAAAATATCTTGAAATACTAAAAAGTAAATTTATTCAATAAAATCGCCATTGGCTTCAACCAAGGCTTCCAGACGACTTCGGAATTTCCTGCAACTCGTGTACAGTCTCCTTGTTTAAGTTGGTGAATACTACCATAATTTTTGCCTTCAGTTCATCTTTGGTGATACAAGGAGTTTTGTTGGTCTCTCACTCAACTGCGCCCCACACATAATAATCAAGGGGGTTGCAGTCTGGGGAGTTAGATGGCCAGGTATAAGTGGTGATGTGATTGCACGCGGAACTCCAAGAGGAAAATAAAGTTTAAAGTAAATAAAGCATTTTGTTTATTTCGTTTCGACCTCACTTGTTCACTCACATTTTCTCATACATAACCATATACATAAACAATGATTAAGCACAACGTTTCTTGAATTTGTAACTTTTCGTTAAAGGTAACGTTTTCATCATTTAAAAGACTATGCGTGTAAATATCATATGCTTTAGAAACAGGATGTTCAAAATAATTTGTTTGTCTGGAGAAGAAATATATTTTCTGGCGAAAAAAATTTTTTTTTCTAGAGAAGAAATATATTTTTTAATTTAAAAATTATTTTTTGAATTTTTAAATGAATAAATAAGAAACAAATCGTATGAAACAGTGTGTTAATGTTATGGAGTGGTTTCACAGTTGAGGCTTGTATTTGTATTAAGTCGGTCCTAAAATAGGTTCGACGTACAAAACGTTATAAACTTGATATAATAGGTAATGACGCAGAGAAATCTAGCTGTGGTCGCTGATACTTTAGTATCCGACTAACGGTTGTCCGGCATCGACTGACTGACCGAAGATATTCAGTCACCCCTCCACGAAGGCGTCATGTGGCACAAGGCCTTTTTAACGTGGGATCTCCGAGTCCGTGGGCTCGGCCAAAAATATGCCCATTGAACCCGTATAAACGGGTTCAGGGTCGGTTTACCTCCCCGAAAGAGAATCCACCCTTCGGCGTCGTCTCCTTCGGGTTCCTCCTCGCCCGAAGGCAGAGAGTTCAACCGATCAGCCAGTCGACTGACTGACCGAACCACTGAGCGACCCCTACTACTCCTACTTATTATAGGTGGGAGAGTCTATTAGCAATAGAATAGGTGTGTTCCACTATAATAGTTAACCACTGTCGTCTGTAATAAAATTATACCGGGATTTCCTTTTTTTTAATTATTGAGAAACCTTTCGCCATTTCTATGGTAGATGCTTACTCACATGATCTTCTGTGATCAATATGGCTGAGACAGCTTCAACGAAAAATTACCTTGAATCTTTTTAGTTGTACAGCCCGCCTTATGATGAACCATATCTAATGCGGCCCACTTGTCAGAAAATGTTGCCAACACCTGTTTTATACCAACTGGGCTTTTGACACTGTTGCCACATTCCGGGCACGAGTAATTGTCTTGGTCGGGCTAATGAATTCTGCGTTGTCGTGATCGCATGTGGTAAATTAACTTAGCATTTGAAAGACAAGTGCAATTACAAAGATTACATGGAAATAGAGCTTCGTCGTTTGCTGCAGCTATTGAGGTCAAATCATCCCTTTAACTTACTACTTGTTTCAATTTCCGCCTTACTGATTTTAACCCTTCAAAGTATTTGCTTCTTAGTCTTTGAATCCTAGTTTCCACATGATTTTAAAAAAAAATCATTTCACCGCAAGCAAGTCAATAAAGCCACTAAGACAGAAAGTGTTACTGAATGTGAGAGAATATGAGAAAAAGAAAAAAAAACATGATGAAGGAGAGAGGACAAGAAAAGAACAGGAATTAAAAAGTCAGAAGATAACGATTGACATTGTATTTACATTTTTGAAGATTAGAATTGATTTTGAAGCCAGATGCTGGAGAGAGATTTCCACGTGCAAGAAGTGCGAGAGAAGAAACTGTTAGCATGGAACCTACGGTTAGATCTAAGAATTTCAACTGTAAAATAATGAAGCCTACTGCCAATCTAGTACTACGATTAAATTCGTACAATCAAGGTACTCAGAAGGAAAGCTCATCAGAACAATTAGTCTTCTTAGCGAGATGATTTCGCCATTAATCACATTGACATTAATAGTTAATTCTTTATATAAATTGTTTCTTTATGATTTAAAATATAAGCTGCACACT
Source organism: Acanthosepion pharaonis (assembly GCA_903632075.3). Lineage (NCBI taxonomy): Eukaryota > Metazoa > Mollusca > Cephalopoda > Sepiida > Sepiidae > Acanthosepion > Acanthosepion pharaonis. The sequence goes on along the minus strand of CAHIKZ030005039.1, from coordinate 231,353 downwards.
CTAATATATATATATATATATATATATATATATATATATATATATATATATATATATATGTGTGTGTGTGTGTGTGTGTGTCTATGTGTGTTTGTGTGTGTGTGTCTATGTGTGCGTGTGTGTGTGAAAATATATAGAAAATAGGAAAGAATTCGTTAGGTAAATAATCCAAATTTTTTTTTACTATTTTTGTTATTATTTTTTAAAAACAGTGCTCGATACAAAAGTAGAGCCTAAATATAATTATTTATTTAAAATATGATTCCATCAGCTACATAAGAGTTCTCATGTTTAAAAAACAAGAGCCGAAAACTTCAATATAACTATTATATTAATATATATATATATATATATATATATATATATATATATATATATATATATATTAATGGGCAGCAACCTTCCTTTTTAAACATTTTTTTCGTTAAATATGACAGACAAGGAAAGTTTTTTAATTTTTAATTTATTTATTCTGGCGTTCTTACAAACTTTCTGTTTGGTAGGAGTGAGGGAGTACAAAAACTGTCCATACCGTTTATTGTCCCAAGGAAGTGACCGGAAGCGCTTGGGACAATCAAGGGGGTTGCAGTCTGGGGAGTTAGGTGCGAGATGTGAGCTGAAATTGTCTGGCAACCATGACTGAGTTTTTCTGCGCGTATGGCATGGTGGAGAATCCTGTTGCCAGATATAGGGTCTTCCAAAAGTCATCCTCTTGACCCAGGGTAGCATTACCTCCTCAAGGCATTTGATGTAGGCCTTCGTGTTCAATCTGGGACTCTATAGGAAGATGAATGGAGGCATAACGTCATCATCACTAGTGATCACTTCAAACACCTTCGTAATCACCATTAGACTCATCCAACTCTTTCCGAATCGACTACACTGTCCTCAGATTGACACCAAAACACTCTGAAATGTTCATATTGGAGCTTCCAGTGCGAATACTAAGCAGTACAGCATGCCGTTTCCAAATGGTGCTCTTTTTCTCACAGACGGTGCCCAACTGACCCTACTATACTGTGAAGTCGACAAAATCAAAAACAAACAATATGCAATGACGTCAATTTACCCATCACACTACATATCTATATATATATATATATATATATATATATATATATATATATATATATATATAATTTCACCCCAAGCAAGACAATAAAGCCACCAAGACGTAAGTGGGTACTGAGGGTGACACAAGCCCCTAAAGGAGCATATTCATATCCACGGCAATAATGGCCCGCTCGACTAGCACGCTAACCAGTGTCCCACGGCGAAAGAGCCCCGTGTGCATGTTATATATCGTAAGGTTTCTGTCTGGGAACTGATTTTTATCTGACTAATGTATTTTCACTGGGGAATAATCACACACAGAAAACAGGCATATTTGATACTCGATATAACTAAAAAATAAGACCACACCAGGAAACAGTCATCGTATGATTATGTGGAACCCTATACGCTCCAATTGAACTATACACACGAAATCTTGCCTGTTTACTAGGCGGGGTGTAGCCCATCATCTTCCACTGATGCCACAAGTCGTTGTTCAAGTACAGGTAAATGAATGATTTCGAATTTTGATTATTTAGGAAAATAGGAACGTTTGGAAGAATGGCGGTATGCACTTTTTCTACCCTATTTTGTGCTATATGGCCCTATGGAGTGTCGATGCGAGTGTATTGATGCAAGGGAGTGTTGAAAAGATGAAATATTATATTTTGTTTTTCATTTGGAAGATATTCATATCTGTGTGTTTGTGCGCGCACGCGCGTGTGTCTGTGTTTAACGTTTTAAATAAAATATAATATCTGTTAATAAACTCAATTTAACTAACCTTCTGATAAGCAGATAATATTTTATTTTATTTGTTTATTTTATATATATATATATATATATATGTGTGTGTGTGTGTGTGTGTGTGTGTGTGTGTGTGTGTGAAAAATATATAGAAAATAGGAAAGAACTCGTTAGGTAAATAATCCAAAGTTCTTTAGTATTTTTGTTACCATTTTTAAAAAATAGTGCTCGATGCAAAAGTAGAGCATAAATATAATTATTTATTTAAACACGTAAATTTCAGAAAAAAGTTATTCCAAAAAAAAATTCGCTTGAAGATTGAACAGAGCTTAATTAATTCAATTTAATTCAAATAATTATATTGAAGTTTTCGGCTCTTGTTTTGAAACATGAGAACTCTTATGTAGCGTGTTAGAATCATATTTTAAATAAATAATTATATATATATATATATATATATATATATATATATAAAATATATATATATATATATATCAAATATAGGATAGGTGTATACGGAATAAATTCCAATAACCCCAAAATACTATTCTTAAAAGAGTGCTCAATACAGAGTAGAGTATTCAACACCATCACTTGATAAGACACCAGTAGTGTTGAAACAAAATGGCTATTTTGGTAGTGATTTTATAACATATTTATGTTATAATTTTCGAATAAATTATATATATATATATATATATATATATATATATATATATATATGGAGAAAAGAGGTAAGACAAATTGGAAAAAGTTTTCGTCTGACGCGTTTCGTTCTTTAGGACGTGGTTCGTTTACGTTGATGCGACTACGCATGAGCACGAACGAGAGCCGCTGAGGAAATTTAGAAAAATATATACAGTGAAGGATAGCGAGATGAAATGACTAAGCATTAACTCCAAGAAGACAGAATGTATGCCTCTCAGCAAAAGGGTGAGCCCAAAATGCAAATTACAGGTCGGGGATACGAAAATCAACCAGATACAGAAATTTAAATATTTGGGAAGTGTTCTAACATAAGACGGAAAGTGCGACACTGAGATCCGAACACGTATTGAGATAGCCAAAACATGCCTTCCAAAAGCTAAGCAGAGTATTAAGAGATAGAAAAATTTCGTTAGAAACAAAGAATACTGAACTGTTACGTGATATCTGCTCTCCTGTACGGACAATCTCCTCAAAGATGAAGAAGAGACTTGTAGCAATAGAAATATTGTTCTACAGAAAGATGCTGAGGATACTGCGAACCGAACATGTGAGCAACGACCAGTTTTTGGAAAGAATGGAAACCAAAAGAAAACTTAACATCAGGAAGAAGCAGTTGAAATTTCTTGGGCGCGCAATGAGGATGGAGGGCTTGGAAATCTGATACTCACAGGACAAATTGAGGAAAAGAGAGACAAAGGAAAATACATGATGGGCTTGAGCAAATGGATGGCAGGACAGGGTTTGGGAGAAATAGCAAAAAGACTAAACTTATTAAGAGTTTCAAAGAACGGGAAGATGTGGAGGGCCATGATTGCCTCCATTTTGAAGGGATACCTCACATAAAAGAATTTAATTTAGATTCTTTTTCTTTTTGTGATAACAGAAGATCTGCCAAGAATGGTGAAACGTTGTAAAACCTTGGAAACAAATTATCCCTGAATAAACTAATAAAGTACTTTCCAAGCATTTTCGTCTTAGTGAATTATTGTAAGTCAAAATTGTGGTCAGTCTCGTCACGATGAGTGATTAATGTTTTGTTTTTTAAAATGTCTCTTTTGTGTTTATATAATCTTTTATTGAAACTTGAGGTTTCTCCAATATTTTCTTTCTGGCAATCCTTGCAGGTGATAGAGTAAATTCCTCCTTCAAGTATTGGCTTGTGGTTTTCTTTTGTATTGATTAAGTGTTTTATTGTTTTAGATGTAGTTGTGACAAATTTTATGTTTAGATAAATTATTTTCGATTGTAGCTATGATAAAGTTAGTGTATAGGACAATATATTTTTAATTCGTTGTGCTTATCAGGAGGGCCGCTTTTCTTATTTGGAATATTTTATGAGTCTTTTCTTTCGCATTGGTTATGGTCCGGTTCCTTGTACCACGGTGATAGTCCAAGGTAAAACCAAGAAGAACTCGAATACGGATATGGAATAACACGGATATATTACAAACAGGAATATATACAGAGAGGTAGAAAGTGTTAATACGAACAATCAGGTTTAGTAGTAATTGTCTGAACACGACTCTGTTTCGGACTGCCTCTGACTCGACTGACTGACTCGCTCGCTCTGACTGACTGACAGACTCCGGACGGGCTTCACTCCAGACTTCAAACTGAACTCCCTGCTTCCTCTTGAGGCGCAGTATTTATTACGTATGGAATAGTCCATTATGTTATTATGGGTAAGGTCCCATAACACATTGAATAAGTTAGGGTATTGGAGGGTCTTGATAGTATTTTCAATGTATTTTTCCTATTCGTGTAAATACTGAGAGCTGCAAATTCTGAGTGCTCTTAGGCAGAATCCGATGATTATTCCGATGGGAATAGAAATTTATTAGATCATTTTTATTAGTTGATTTTCAGCGGACACGAAGTTTTAAGCTACTGTTAATGCGGTGTAGCATGATATCTAGGAAAGATAAAAAAAAGTGTATTCTTCCATTTCGTATGTAAATTTTATTGTATATTCGACTCTGTTTAGTTTATCTACAATAACAGGCAAATCAGTATCACGGGGATATATTAATAGAGCATCATCAATATATCGGATGTATGTTGATTGTTTAGGTAAAATATTTTAGAAAGCACCAGATTCGATAAATTCTAAGAAAATACATGCCATCACTCCGCAGTATATATATATATATATATATATATATATATATATATATATATATATATATATATATATATATATATATATGCGGTACTTAGTGGAAAGCGCTCAATGTCAGTGAGAGGACTAACATAATAAGTTGTATTTGTGACCCTGGGTTTCACTCTTTTTACGATCATCTGACAAACTAGTTTATTTTTTTTTTTAAATTAGATCTATTTATGCTTGTTTTTGTTTGGTGACGGGAGGGGGAATCTACTTCTCTGTTTATTTGGGGTGGTACTATCATACAAATAGAAACATACATACAGATGTACGCATTTTAGTTCACACCAACGCATTCATAAAAGCAATACGAGGCTAGGCGCAGATACATATCCGTGCGTTCGGGCATACATACATACGCATACATATTTCCGAACGCATTTATGTATATATATATATTAGGTACCTCCACAAAAATCGTGATACCTAAGGTTTAAATTGATTTAGAAAAATGTAAAAACTTTCTTGAAGCTTTCATTTTAACTTTAATTAAAAACGAAAGGGTTAATTTTACTGTTTCCAGTAAGCAAAATACTCTTGTGTATTTCAAACAGAAATTATGTTGATGGATCGTTTTTCATTTATTTTTCAGTAACATCGTCAAAGTCATCCATTTGTTTGATATTTGTAAACACAAGCTAGTTCCCGGTTTTGCAAATCTTGCAAAAGCCAAATATACTTTTCTGAAACTTTCTTTGAGGAATATTAGCTGATTTAAAATATCATTAATCTGGTTTGAAACTAATATTATTTACTTTAAGTTTACAACATCGAAGAAATTAATTTTTAACCAAACAGTAGCTGTGTTTTTAACCAGCAGAAGTTGTTTACACCTTTGACAAGGTGATGACAGCTTGACTGTTGTTCTACGGAGATTTTATTTGTAAAACAATTTAAGAAAATGATGTGAGCGCCGTTTTTGCCTAATTGTTAAGTACTCAGTAATCTTAAAAATTTAGGAAAATATTCTCCGTAATCTAATGTTTTATTGAATTTGAGAAATTTCGGCTTTAATCTAAAAGGCTGAAAGTAATACAGAATTTTAAAAGATTTAAAACTTTATAAATTACAAATTAAAAATGAAAACGGTTCTGTAAAGATTCATTATTCATCGAAAGAAAATTTTTCCTAAGATAATAGTGTCCTTAATGAATCTTATTTATAAAAGCAATTAAAAGCTTTTCTAATTAAATAATATTATGGTTTTATTGCATTTTTATTTTACGATTTGCAGCAGATTTTTGGTAAATAAGTAACTCTTTGAAAAAAAAATGAAGATTTACATTCTCCAAGGAGCCCTGCTTTTAACTAATATAAAAAATATTTGGATCAAAATTTAATTTCTCGAAATTCCATAAAATTAAGTTAGTCGAGTTAACATGTGAAAAAAAAATAATTTTAAAAAATAATTTAATTTAATTTGTGAACAAGCCCTGAAATCCCAATAAAATCTGACAATTATTTGATTTTTTCTAGAATTTCCAAAACAATTTTTTTTTTAATGCAAAAAAGACGCTAAATTGCCTACAGTAGTCTTTGGCCCACCTATGACGCAAAGAAAAACAAGAATTTTAAACGAAATTTCAAATGAGACAGAAAGGATAAAAAAAATAGCTAAAATAATAAAACAATACTTTGGTCTTTCCTCTTAATAACATAAACATTTTGACGATAAAACTTTGTTTTCATCAAGTTTGGGGACTTTTTTTCATCATACTAGACATTTTTAGCTGAAATGTGTTGGTACTTTATATATATATATATATATATATATGCGTGTGTGTGTACTGTGTGTACACGATTAGGCATAGATTAAATTAGCAGAATCTACGATATAGACATTGGGAAATAACATGTATATGAAACCGACCAGCTACAATGGTCCAACTTTGAAGATATAAACATTAAAAAGTTTACATCTATTTATGACGTAAGTCTAAATATAATTCGCTTTTTATTTTTTCATGGTTAACCAAGCACAAATTCTAATCAACTGGAAATAATGTTTTCCTGGATGATGATGATTATTGTTATTGTTATTGTTGTAACGTAGGGAAGGTTACTGAATAGAATAATCAAACAAAGTTCAGTAATGAACGATAATACTTAGGACAAAAACAACGCATATAAGATTGGCCAGCGGCGCGTAGAAGTAGTCAATTGTTAGAAGTGAGTGAAATGAATTACACAATGAATCTCCAACTGCAGGATATCTACCCCACGCAGTCAGATGTGGCACAAGGCCGAATTTAATTGGGGTATCCGAGCCCGTAAGCTCGGCCAAAAATTCCCCGTAGACTCCGTATACTACTCCGGGTCGAGTAGCTGTTTCTCGAGACGAAACTCTGCGCTTCGACATAGCCTCGTCTGGGGATCCTCTCTGCCTGGAGACAGAGAGTTTGACCAGTACAGCTGGAGTTGAATTTTTAACTGCAGACCAACATACAGTATTTACTACTGTATTTATGTGAATGGGAACACACCCATTATTGTCTGTACGTATGCTACAATAGTTATTATTATTATTAATGAGTGAGAGTGCCGCACGCCAATAAAGTGACGATAGGGTACACATATACGAGGACCAATATAATCATCACAGCAACCAGTCCGTATACCGGACACATGCATCACAGCCAAATCTGGGATTATTGATGTCCTCATGTATCACATTTTTTGAGATTTCTACTTCAAAGATACATTTTCTATCTGCTATGTAAATAAGAAAGCACAATCCTGTTTTTGTTGTTTTTGATCACGAGGTCTGGACGATTAACATTGATTGTTCTGTCTGTGTGTATAGTAAAATTCCATAAAATTGTTACAGGTCTTATCTCTCTAACCGGGTATGGATGGTGTTCATACCAGTTTATTGCAGTTTCCTTCGCATAAAAGTTGCATATTTTCCAGTGGAGATATTAGCCCACTCTATCATGCCGAGTTTTATATTCAGCTGGTGCTAACACTGTGCAACCTGATACATTATTATTATTATTATTATTATTATTATTATTATTATTTCTTCTACCCCAAAGTTTTTCGTTTTCAGCCGGAGATTTTGCATTCTGGGTGTTCTCCATTAAGTCGTACGACTTCAAACAGAACCTTTCGTAAAATATTTGCAGAGCCAAGCAATACAGACATCTGAAGTGATGGGCTACTGGACTTTATTTTGATTTTCTTCATGTAGGTCTTTAGGTTTGATGGTATAGACTCCAACGACCCAATTATAACTGCGACAATAGTGGCCTGAACGTCGCACATTCGGGCAACCTTAATCCGCAGGTCAGTGTACTTTTTAATCTTTACAATTTCTTTGGTCATGGTATAAGAGCCATATCGATGAGGAGGTGAAGCCTGGTCTGGTGACTCCAAGAAGACTGTCTGTTTTAGATGTGGAAATCCCTTATGATTTTTACTTGGTTGTTTTCGATCATCTCTGGCTTCTGGCGGTAGCGTTTCTGTTCGGGTTCAGCTATTATTATTATTATTATTATTTAGATATGGGGAAATTTTCAATTCCGATCAGTTATCAATTACACCCCCCCACACTCAAGCTTACAGCATCTAGTATTCCCAAGCGGTCACCCATCTAGGTACTGACCAGGCTCAACGTTGCTCAAATTCGGTGATCATACAGGAACTTGTGTTTGAACAAGATATGGCCGTAAACCCACCACTGAATTAAGTGCATTGACAAATTTGACGAATTTTTTTTTCATCATTAAGTGACTAGCATATTGATATACTAAGGTTCAAGGCTGGATCAATAAGTCTATAACCACTGAATTAAGTGCATTGACAAGGAAGGATTTTATGATGAAAAATAATGATTTGCTGTGTAAAATAAGTGTTCTTTTCATCAGTAGACTGAGTCTTTGTTGATATAACGATATGCATCATTTACATACTTGAAATCCACCATGAATCCATCTTGATCGATGACTTTCGATACTTCGGGGAGGTATGGTCGTTATTGATCACCCCAGTCACGTTGTCGGCAACGCTGTCTCGATACAAAAGGCTTGGTACAATGGATGACTAAATGCCAACAGTATCGGCCGACCGGATGTTTAATTAGGTCGTTGCTGCAAAACTAAAGATTTGTGAGTTTTATGACTTTTGAAGGGAACAACAAGATCGAAGTCGGAAGAAACCCCGGATGCAGGGGCAAAGGAAGATCTTTTTAGTCCTGCTTGACGTCTCTAAAGCTAAAACTCTCGATTTGTTTATGGTAATGTCGCCTCAAGTGATTCAGGAGCTCATGAAATATAATTGTTTTCTACTGATATATCTCCATCTATCGTCTGTCAATCAATCTATCTATCTATCTATCTATCTATCTATCTATCTATCTATATATATATATATATATATATATATATATCAGAAATTAAGAGATTAGCCAATTACGCTACCATGGTTTCAACCTTTATGTATCCTAAGGCGATATAGGCTGAACCTCAAAAGTTCTGCACGTTAAATTTTTACTTTTATTTTCTTCATATGTGTATTGAGCACGTTTTTATATATATATATATATATATATATATATATATATATATATATATATATATATATATATATATATAGTTATTTATTTAAAATATGATTCCAACACGCTACATAAGAGTTCTCATGTTTAAAAAAGAGCCGAAAACTTCAATATAATTATTTGAATTAAATTGAATTAAAGTACTAAGCTCTGTTCCATCTTCAAGCGAAATTTTTGGGAATAACTTATTTCTGGGGTTTACGCGTTTTATAAACATATTCATTATTGAAATCAAAATTGCTATGGTAACGGCTAGAGCAATTGTTTAAAGAAAAAGGGCGTAAGGTGTTAATAATTTGTATCAATATCTCAGTTACATTCACAGATGTCAAGTCAGGGTAAAGTTGGGGGGTGTCTAAATTTAAAGTGGAAGATGACATTGTCTAGTCTGGTTAAGTGCCTATGGAGATTTATTTATTTTTTCATTTTATTTTTTATTTTTTTCTGAAAGGGTTTTGTGTATATAAAAAATTTTAAATAAATAATTATATTCATGGTCTACTTTTGTATCGAGCACTATTTTTAAAAAAAATAATAACAAAAATACTAAAGAACTTTGGATTATTTACCTAACGAGTTCTTTCCTATTTTCTATATATTTTTCACACACACGCGCACACACACACACACACACACACACACACACACATATATATATATATATATATATATAAAACAGTTATTGGTCCAGGAATTAGTTGTATTAAAACGTGCTCAATATATATGTTAATATTTAGAAATGTTAAAACTCTGACGTTTAATATGGCAATGAACTCTTTTTTTGCTGTGCGCCTTTGTAGCATATTCCCTTAGGAATTGCTTACGTTATATTTTATTTAATACGCTAGAATTAAGTGCTTTTCCGAATGCTGCTGCCGAATGCTGATAGCTCAGTCACAGAAACTCTGACTGACACTAAATCGGTTGGGTTTCGGTCCTGGCTTGAAGCATTCAGACGTCTAGTCGCACTGGGGAGCAAAACAATACTGTCTGCGAATTATATATATATTTAATTGGTGGATTTTCAAGTGTCGTGCCTTCACTGTATCGTAACTTCAGACGTCAGTTTGTGATGTCGTTTTGTTTTCTTTTCTTTTTTAAAATTATTCTACCATTCTCCCGAGAATTGAATACTGTTGCCATATCTGGTCAGGTGCCTCTGCTATTCATCTTGAGGATCTTGTCAATTCATGTAATGTAATCGATCCTGACTTGGCATCTAAACATCAGTCGCTTTCTCACCGACGTGGCGTGGCTTCTCTCTGTCTTTTTTACAAATATTTTCATGGCAATTGTTCTAGTGACCTTTTTTCCCCTGGTGCCACGACTACATGAATTTAAGCGTGCTAATAGATTGGCATTTAGGCCCCACCCTTTTACTGTTAAATTAGTTAAATTCTCTGATAAATACAACCTTTCTCTCTGTAGCCCCCTGCGTACTAGTAGCATTCCCGCCTTGCTTGGGGTAAAATGATTAAAAAAATTGTGAAATACATTTTATATGCATCTGCCTTAAGCGAATGAACTGTTATAGATGTTGGGCTGTTTGTTTTATTATGATTATCGTTTCTAGTATTTGGAGTCGTGTTTTACAGTTTATGTGCTATAGTATTTTTGTGTTATTATAAAGTATTTGCCATTTTTTTTTTTTGCTTTTATGTTGGTTGATGCTATGCGATTTAATTGCGCTATTACCAGATAAATGCGAAGGGAACTGATGTGATAATGTAGTTTTGTATAACCAATGCATCTGTTGTGGGGATTTTTATTATTAGAGTGACATTCTCCGAGCTGTCAAGCAAATCACTTTCTTCTTAATTCTCTCTCTCTCTCTTTTCTCTCTCTCTCTCTCTCTCTCTCTCTCTATATATATATATATATATATATATATATATATATATATATATCGACACTCCCTCACCGAATCCAACTTCAGATGAGAATTAGAAGAAAACAGTACTTTGCTAATCCGGAGTATACACCGGATGCCAGACGTTCTCCTGCAGTCAATAAGGAAAAGTATGCCTCTCCGATGTTGATGATAATCCTCTGTGAGTTTGCAAAAAGCTTCAGCAGATCTTTCTTCGCGAATTCTAAATGTGATCGCATTGATCTTTCTATTCTCATCTGAGAATATTTTCACAGACTTTTCTATTCTCATCAATCTTTTCACAGACACACACACGTGAGCGCGCGCTCACGCACACGCACACACACACACACACACATATATATATATACAGGGTGCGATGGATAAATTATTTAAATTACGCAAAAATGAAAATAACACTGACATCTCATTTTAACAGACATATTAACCAAAATTACATAAAAATATCTTGAAATATTAAAGAGTAAATTTATTCAATAAAATCGCCATTGGCTTCAACCACGGCCTCCAGACGACGTCGGAATCTCCTACAACTCTTCTGGGCGGTCTCCTTCTTTAAGTTGTTGATTGCTGCTATAACCCTTGCCTGTTACAAGGGGTTTTGTTTCTCTTCCGCTCAACTGTGCCCCACACATAATAATCAAGGGCGTTGCAGTCTGGGGAGTTAGGTGACCAGATGTAAGGGGTTATATGGGTTCTCCTGCTTGTGTGTCATGGTGCAGAGTCTTGTTGCTAGACATAGGGTCTTCCAGAAGCCACCCTCTTGACCCTGGGTAGCACTAACTTGCCGAGTTTCAGGCGCTGTGGGAAGATGAATGGATGCATAACGTCGCCATAACTCGTGATCACCTTCGTAATCTCCATTAGACTCATCCAACTCTTTCCAAATTCTCTGTACTGTTCTCAGATTGACACCCAAACACTCTGAAATGTTCATATTGGAGCTTCCGGAGTGAATGCCAAGCGGTACAGCATGCAGTTTCCAAAGTTCTGGCGTCAAGGTGCTCTTTTTCGCACAGATGGTCCTTAATTGACCTTAGTAGGATTCACATTAAAACAAACAACGCACATGTGCGAAATTAAAAATATGAAATGGCAACAATTTTTAGAATTTGACATTTGAAATTTTTTAACGATCTAACAACAGCTTCTCCTGCAAAGTGGGATGCAGCTGCGAATCAAATATTCAGGTCAGTAAACGAAAATAAACATATTGTTTAAAATAAACGGAGCATTTGCATAAATAATGGTATCAAATAAAAATAACGTTTAACGTGGTATCATATTATAAAACCCAGGTTGTGTGTGTGTGTGTCTGTTCTTTTATATATTGGATCGGATTTCCTACATTTTTCAACCGATTTCAACAAAACTTCACAGGACTACGTAAAATTACCTTGTGGTGGTTCTGACAGCGCCCAAAATTGAAAAAACACAATTGTTTTTGCACGAATTCAATTTGAAAACACGATTAAGAGGCATCGCTGTCGCGAGAATAAAAGGGGGACAACTCATATCGAGTTATACTTATAAAACCAAGGTTGTCTGTGTGTGTGTGTGTTCGTTTATATATGGGATCGGATTTCCTACATTTTTCAACCGATTTCAACAAAACTTTACTTTTTTTTTGGCAGGTAGTGTTTCTTATTGTCTTGCACACTTTTTCTTTATTTTTACATTCAGAATGGTTTAAAAATTCCATTTACAAGACAATTGTTTATAATAAAATTCTATTCAATCGGTAGACTCATAACGATTGAAAACAATGTTTTTGTTTGAGTTTGGGTTTGACCAATTCGTAAAAAAAAACAAAAACAAAAAAACTAATTAAGACATGTGTGTCCGTCAACCTTAAACAATAATCTTTGTCAATTTTATTTTTCAGTCTTTATGATGGTCGATACTTGATCTTTCTCTTACTGTTACATCCCCGGGCAACGCCGGGCTCTACTGCTGGTATATATATATATATATAATATATATATATATGTATATATATATATATATAGGTTCTCAAATTTTATATCAGTATCTGACGACATGATATAAAAGTACATGTAACGCAAGCGTCCTTATTTATTTACTTCATTTTTTACGAGTCATTCGTATATCAATAAACTCAGGTGATGTAAGCTTGGGTGTGCGGGTGGAGTAATGGCTAAAAGCTCGGAATGAGAAATCGGATAGCGGTGTTTGATTTCCAATTCGATGTTTTATTCACTTACATGGAAATAACCTTGGAAACGGCATGAATCCACCTGTTTTCTCCCCCAGCTATGGATTAAATAGTAAGACTTGTATCAGAAAATCTTTATCATCTCCAAAAGTTCTTACAATCTGTTATACACTTTTTCTATAGTTAATAGACTCTCCAACCTATAATAAGTAGGAGTAGTAAGAGTAACGAGGGGTCGCTCATGGGGGGGGGTCAGTCAGTCGATGCCGGACGACCGTTAGTCGGTTACTAAAGTATCAGCGACCGCAACTAGATTACTCTGCATCATTACCCATTCTATCAAGTTCCTAACGTTTTGTACGTCGAACCTATTTTAGGACCGACTTAGTACAAATACAAGCCTCCACTGTGAAACCACTCCATAACACAATCAAAAAATATATTTCAGCTTTTAATAACATCAAAAAGGTTGGTGAGCCGTAAAAAAAACTAAAAAAAAAATCAATCAATTAATCAATTTTTTAAAGCATTTCACCCCAAGCCAGGTGGAAGAGCCACTAGCACGCAAGGGAGGGGGGGGCTACAGAGAGTGAAAATGAGAGAAAATACTGTGTATAGAGGGGATTGAGGAAAGTATAAAAGACGAATGGGAATCACGGCAACAGATTGACGTTGCATTTAAATTTTTGAAGATTGTAGTTATCAGGGAAGCGACTAAGAGGAAGGGAGCTCCACTGTTGGGAAGCGCGAGAAAAGGAACTGTTGGAGTAGAAGTGGTGGTTGTATTTAATTATATCAACAGTAAAAGAGTGGGACCTTGTAGCACGCTTAAATTCATATAGTCGGGGCATCATGGAAAAGAACTCATCAGAAGAGTTGCCATGAAAATATTTGTAGAAAAGAAACTCAAAAGACGTTCTCAGATTTTGTTCGAAAGATTATCGACTGCAGTGTATAACACTTGATCAAGTTTGGAGTAATGACCAGTTGAATCAGAAAGGCAAAATGTTTACGACTTTCCATCCAACTAATTTTTTAACTCGAGCTAAGCAAAGTTATTCATTTGTAGCATATTTTCTTTTAAAATATAAATGTTGATAATTTTATTATGTTCTTCAATCTCGGTAATGTCTGCTTGTTGTCCCGGCCAGAAAATCAATATCGCTGATCGTTAAAAGCATGACTTGACATGCAAGTTACGTGATGGCCATTGATCATCACTCGAAAGTGGGTATCATCCGAGCGCAGATATCAATCATGATCCAGAAATATTGAAAAGAATCATCTTTTTAAAATATATATTAATGGTATGTGCACTGATATATTTTAGTTTATATATTAATGCTAGAATATTTTCTTCATTAAGTGAGGAATTTTGAACTGTCAATTTCGATTAATTCCCGTCGGGTAAAAAAAAAAAAAAAATGCAGCTTCTACGGAATATTTTTTTAACCTGGAAAATGTCCTGGGTTTGACAATAAACTACATACGGTAGCAAGTCCTCTGATTAGGCGGTTTTTGAGTAGTGTAGAACCAGATTTAGGGTTCCAGCTTTGGGCAAACAGTGAATCCCTAAACAAAAGAAAAACACTATAAAAAGTGTAAAAATTTGTAATTTTTATGGTGAAGATGCCAGTATACATTTTTATATAAAAGATTTTACCAACAATACATGTTTATAGTAAAATTACCAACCATACATTTTTAAAGCAAAATGATCAGCAATACATTTTATAGTAGAATTATTAACGATACATTTTGTAGCAAAATGAGCAACAATACATACATTTTATCTGTAATTAAAGGCATAAAATTACGTTCAAAATATATTTAGTGAAAGCCATAAAATTGTGTTTAAAATATTTAGGTTTCGACATTAGGGGTTGATATGCTGCCAAATAAAATCAATGAACCAAACAACCAATATGAAAAACTCTTTCATGACATGGGCAAATAGCTAACCATCAAACTAGGCTCAAAACATTATGAAAATATAATAATATATTTTCATAGTAAAAATACTAGCAATGTATTTTTATAGTAAAAATATTACGAAAAATAAGAAAAAAAAATTAATTTACCAGCAATACATTTTTGAAAAAAAATATTACCAAAGTTCCCATGAAAATTAAATTTCAGCATTAAATGATCTACAAGGAGTTGATATACCGTTGAACAAGGAAACGAACTATCCAACCTGGAAAATGTCCTCTGCACCTAAACACTCGCAGGTCTGGTCGCATGCAAACTGCTGTCCAGAGACAATCGGGGTGTGCAGTTATAGAAAAGATGCAAATGGCAGTCTGAGAAGTTGCGATAAAAAGCAGATGAAATTAAGATGATATCATTTTTTCTTCTTTCATGTGCCATGTCCCTTCAGGACGTCGGCAATCATGGCTTTCCACATTCTCCTGTCCTTTATAACTATCAGGTTTGTCGTTTTGCTATCTCTCCTAATTCCTATTCTGCCAACAATTTCAAGCTTGTTAGCTAAGTTAGTCGATGCTATCTTCTGTTCCCCTTGCTTTCAATATGTCCCGTAAGGGTCAAATTCTCCAAACCATCTTTTCTTTTTATGCGTTTAGAAATTTCAACTGTCTCTTTCTGATTCTAAGTAGCAGTTTACTTAAAATTTCCTCGTTAATCACATATTCAATCTATTCGTTCGGTTCGTACACCTCCTCGGTCTTTTAGCTTACAGCCACATGACGTTGAACCGCCGAAATTAAGCATCATCGAGCCTGTTCAGTACTAAGCTGGGTGACAACTTGGGAATATCAGGAGCTGTAAGTTTGGATGTGCGGATGGTGTAATAGATAATGGCTCGGAATTGGAAATCGGAGTGACGAGTTCCAATTCCCGTTGGGTTCGTTATATTCACTTATATGCAAATACTCTTGAGAAAATTATGAATTTACCGCTTCTCCCTCCCAGCTATGGGTTAATTAGTAAGACTTGTATTACTAAAACTATTATTTACCCCCCCGCTCACAAAAAAGAAGTAGAATTGCATACAACATGTTTAGGTTTCGGCATTAAAGAATGCATAGAGGTTGATATGCCGCTAAACAAAAACAACAGATCCCAAAATCCCCGGTTTTTGAACAATAGTAGTTTTATCACTTGCTTCCTGTTTAAGATTGGGTTTCCGGTTCGTTCTAAAGTTTTCCCATTCTCTTTAACTCCCAGTAGCCCCTTGTGTCTTAGCGGTATTATCGCCTTATTTGGGGTGAATTGGTTAAAAAATTTAAGCAACTCGAGTATTAATTTTTTCACAAAAATCTCAAGTTTCTTATAAAAGAAACTGTGTATCATTGTTAACTATTTCTTATATCACAATAATAGGCTTAAAAAAAAACAGTTTAAAATCGAAGAAAATGCAATAAACGCGGTAAAAACAACAGGGAAGCTCTAATGCGCGTGCGCATAGGATAATGGGTAGCTCTCCACGCGCAGCATTCCATCGTTCAATCGAATGGCAGGAAGCAACGAGGTCAGACTTAGCGATTGTAACATCGAGGAGAAACGCTTCAGTGGGCAGAAGTAGTGACACTTGTGTAAATCCAACGTCAGATATTGGCGTAGTAAACATGCACCATGCATGAACGAAAGGTGTACGAGTTGGTTGAACGCTTTTTAGCGGGAAGAAAAGTGTAGACTATCGGGTCGCCCATCAATATCATACACTTCTATAGGGTTTATAACTTAGGTAACGTAAAGTTTGAGCACGTTGGGTACACCAAAAAAAAGCAAGCGGTACAGACTTGGCTTCGTGAGCAACCGAAAAACTTTTTGGAAAGGATGAAAGTTGACCGGAAAGCAAGAAGTGAAAAGTTCGAGAGAAAATTCTGAGTGAAGAACTTCGAGTCTTAAGCCTAATCTGACTGCTGATGAGTGCTGTTGACAAAATAGGACAGTTATATATATATATATATATATATATATATATATATATATATATATAGAGAGAGAGAGAGAGAGAGAGAGAGAATAGAGGGTGCGATCGAAATACCTCCTACATAATGGTAAGATATTGGTGGCAATGGTGTCGACATCTAACTAATGCCTTAACATTATGTGGCAGGTTATATAATGTATAAAAACTCATTTTACCTGAGTAATACCCAAGAAATCATATTGTTATATTCTATGGGATACACCATCTTTGCAGATAGGAAGATTGAAGCAAACAGGCCGGACATAACTGTCAAAAACGGAAAAGAAAAAATTACCTACAATGGCTTGACAGCGAACTGTAACATAGCAACCAAGGAATTTGAAAAACTATCGAAGTATGAAGACCTGGAAATCGAAACAGAAAAAATGGGGAAATTGAAAATAGTACCAGATATAGTAGGTGTGCTTGGAATGATAAAAAAAAGGAACACAAGAAAACATTGAAAAAATCCATAGAAATCCCAGCTTAGAGAAATATAAAAATTGTCTTGATAAGTGCAGCCCACAACACTAAGAACTTTGTCCATGAACAAACCATGAAATGCAGCCATAACAACAGATCACTACCTGTTTTAGGTCTTCCTGTAGACTTGGTAGGTAGGGTGACCATATCAGAAATCGAAATAATAATAATAATAATAATAATAATAATAATAATTATTATTATTATTATTTAATTTGAAAGTTTTGAAATCTGTTTGCATTTCGTCCTACCAATCATCTCTATGTAAGTGGAATGAATGATTGTACGGCTTGTAAGTAGTATTTACCCCGTTTCCCCACTGAGACGTGAAGTGTCACAAAGTCGGGTTTAATGTGGGAAACCTGAGGGTGTACACCCGGGCCAGGGCTAAAAATTGCCCAGCCCCCGCAATTGTCGGTTGCGTTGGCATTGTTATGACTACCGATCCCCACTCTCTGGTGCAATGAGGGGATTACATGCAAATATATTACAATAATAATTGTCATTTTTTACTCGGACATCCAGTGACAACAGGATCCCTTAGATTAGCGCCTCTAGCACCAAACTATGCGGGCAACTCCATGTATAATGCTTTTAAGGTTCCTACCAGCGACAGGTTCAACCGAGAAGTGACTTTCAACTGGTTCCATGATAGATATGCACACGGGCCTGAACTAATGGCAAGACATCCAGCGCGGTGATGACACATCACTGGGTGGTGGGCTTCCAAACTGAAGCTAAAGTGGAGGATTCCCCGATGGAAACAATGGTTATGTGCCTGTAACCAAGGGGAGCCTTCAAGTCGGAGAATGTCGACTGCGGTTTGACCTGGAGAGAGACGCACTCTGCCAAGTATACTTTTCCCAAGAGACGCTATGCATAAAAGAATACCTACGGAGGCAGGTGATTAGGGGCTCAGTTGCGCAGCCTCTTTATGGTTACGCGCAGTAATCCGGTTGATGGTGATGATGAGGTTATTGACATAATATCAAGATATTGCTAATAAGTTTACTGACATCGCAGTATATTTTTTTATCTTTTCCTAATGCAGGCACGAAAACAAATTCCTACTACGCTGCTTACAACCACATGACGGCTCCAAAGACTAAACAATTAATGAGACATGACGCAAAACCTTATAAACTTTATTTCAAGTATCAAACGTTAGAACCAAAGAAAGTATATAAAATAAATTAAAATAAAATAGATAAAAAAAAAATTGATAAGCGTTTAAGGCGTAAAAGAGTCAGTCAACTTGCAGTGTTGATTTTATGTCCATAATATCTGTATCTGCAAACACTCTTCGATATTGAATCTCCCATAAATAGAACAAATTTTAAACACACACACGCACACACACACACACACACACACACACACATATATATATATATATATATATATATATATATATAAATCCTCTTTAACTGACATTAAGCTCTCTTTGGATTAATGTCCTTGGAATTATCCCTACCAATTACAAATTAGTATTATATATATATATATATATATATATATATATATATATATATATATATATACAGCAAAATTGTTCAAATCGTGTAACAATGTAATTAGCCATTCTACAAAATATTTAATATCTAAAAACACTAAACGAATTGAGTTTCTTTTTTCAAAGTTTTTAGATAAAGCGTTTATTCACCTGGATACCATTTTTTGTAAGAATCACTGAAAAACTTTTTCAGTTATTCAGCTAGAAAGGGAACAGGTTAAAATTGATTCGTTTTAGACACACTGTCTTCCCAACTGAGCAATGGTGTGAGGAAAAAGATCATTCAGGCCTTCTGTAATGGTACCAACATTCATACTTTAGCTTCCATCTTCAAAGTTCATTCAAGAACCATCAAGAGAACGGTAAATAAGTTTTAAAAAGAGGGAAGAGTAGCGAGAAAAACTGGATCAGGAGGTCAAAGCAGGAAGAAGGATCATCATTTCAACTTCAGCTATCTATTATAAAAGTTCCAACACAATTAATAAGACGTTTGGTACGTGACAGTGACAAAAGACTTGAAAATGAAATCGTACGTGAAACTTGTGGGGCACCTCGTTACTTCGGGACAGAAAGTTAGAAGATTAGAGAGGGCTAAGATCATCTTGAATAAGTTAGAAAATGATCCTGCATTTTTATATATATATATATATATATATATATATATATATATATATATATATAAACATTATTTCAATTCTTCATGAGATTTCGATTCTTAGCTATGATTAATTAATGATGAACATGTCATTTTCGTTTGTGATCGATTTCATCACGATTCTTCTGTTAAGCTAGCAGAGTAATTATACATTCTTATTGCTCAAAGTAGAGTCCAATCGTGTTATAAAAACCTCAAAGAATTCCAGTAAGATATCATTAATCATTTCTAAGATACAGCGGTTCAGAGCTTAATCTAAAAATTGGACAATTTTGCTGTTACACGATTTGGCCAATTTTGGTATTTCATACAGTATATATATATATATATATATATATATATATATATATATATATATATATATATATATATATATAAAAGTAGACACTGAGGTCAACACCGAACGGCGACAATCTGTTTCATGCTTAAATGCAATCTTCATGAAACAGAGTGTGGCCAATTGGTGTTGATCTCAATTCACATTTTATATTTATATACGTTCTAGCTCTGATATTGAACACTTTTAATTCAATTATGAGCACCAGACCTTAAAACTATATTTTATTATTATTATTATTATTACACACACACACACACACACACACACACACACACACACACACACACACACACACACACATATATATATATATATATATATATATATATATATATATATATATATATTATAAATTAATTGATTTAAAATATGGTTATTTTCGCTACACAGTTCCAACCATGTTTCAAAAATAGAAGCTAAAAACTCCTGAAACATGGTTGGAACTGTGTAGCGAAAATAACCATATTTTAAATCAATTAATTTATAATATTAATGCTCTGTAAATTTACATTGAGCACTATTTTTTAAAAATAAAATATCTATAAGAACATCGGATTTTATATCTTACTGTTTTTTCTTTTTATTTATATATATATATATATATATATATATATATATATATATATATATAATATGTGTATTATGTTTACTTTAATACCTGTACTCGACTGGTATAAAAAAATCGGTTAGTACAATTTGCTAAAAAAATATGTTTAAACAAACTGGTATCTGAGGTAAAAATTTGGAAAAAAAAGAGAAAAGTCTAAAAACATTCGAGTTGGTCGAAAAAAATCACCCATCACTGCAAAGATCCGTTAGGTGAAACCTTAGTAGGTAGTTTCTGGCTCACTAGGATATTACATATATATATATATATAGGATTTTTTTTTGACTAACGCGTTTCCTCCTCTGACCCAGTTTATCAAGGTAAATGTAAAGATTTTTTAAAAAATTTGATAATGTTCGTCAGAAGACGAAACGCGATGGTAAAATAAAGTTTTCCTTTTTTCTTTTTATTTATATTGTCTTTTTACAAATATATTTTATTTATATCTGAATTTTCACACACGCACACACATACATATATATTGCGTATTTGGGCAGCAATCCTTCTTTATAAAAGTTTCGTTGACCAGGGACTGAGGTTAAGTTTGTTTATTTAATTTTTCTTGTGTTCTTTAATTTTTTTTTTTTTCTGTAAATAAATTGTGTAGAAGTTGTCCGAATCTTCTGTATGTCCGAGCGCTTTAGTTTTAGCTATTATCAAGACTGATTTTATTTTTACTTTTAAAATATATGCATGTAAGCATTGCTTTATGCATATATCTAGAATTATAGTAATGTCTCATTTTCAAAACACGGTCAGCACATTGTGACCATATTCATAGTTAATCTTATTGACTGTTGGCTTTCTCTTTTTTATTAATACATAATTTATGTCCAGAAAAAAATTATAAGCACACAGGAAAAATTAAAAACTTAACCGCAGTTCCTTGTCAATCGTTTGTAACCAAACTGATATATATATATATATATATATATATATATATATATATATATATATATATATATATATATATATATATATATATATGTATGTATGTATGTATTCAATTTTTTCCAGTATTATTAGGAATAGAACGGTATTATTGGATTACGATTGTGTTTGCAGAGCAAAGTCAGTAGAAAGAAATCAATGAATATCCACAAGTGTAAAACCTGCGTTTTCAATAGACTTCTAAGTTTGTCATTGTTAACATGGCCCACTTGTATATTGATACTTAAATGGCATTGTTTGCAAATTAATCAGACTGTAGGTGTATTGATGCAGGTGCACGAGCCTAATGACACTCTTAATTACTTGCCGAATATTTTCTCTTCTCTTTGAAGTATAAACATTTGCAAATGCAACACACCTACGTATTAAACGATATTGATTGGTTAAAACAGCTTCCAGAGTCTCGGTGTCAGCTTTTGCTGACTCATGTAATTTTAGTTGTTCCATAGACGCGTGGTGTAATGGATAGAGGCTCTGTATGGGAAATCAGAGAGCCAGTTCGAATTCCAGTTGAGTTCGTTATATTCAGGTACACATAAATACCTTTCGGAAATACCTTCTAACCCGCAGCTATGGGTAAATTACAAGGCTAGACTGGTTGACAACCAAGCTAGGAGAAGGGGAATTCTGAATTTAAACTAGCCTGGAGAGAGCTGGTCTCCGTAAGACTATCTTGCATAAGGCACACCATTGCTGTTACATATAATGCCTCTATGACGGGGCTTGTGATATATAAATACTGCAGCGCATTTATGAGAACTAGTTGATTTCCCGTCCTTTGGATATAATAAATTAAGTTGTCATAATTCTCTTAAATGTGTAAACATCTTCAGCCAGATCTTTCTTTCTTTTTATGTGCCATGTCCTTTCAAGACGTAGGCGATCATGGCTCTCCACCTCCTTCTATCCCTTGCAGGTCTCAACAAGTTCTTCCTTTTGCTTTTTCCCCCAGACCACGTTGTCATCTACTTCTTTAAGCCCGCCAGGTATGTCATGCGTTGTTTTCCCTTGTCTCTCTTTCCGTCTATTCGACCCGTGAGTATTAGATTCTCCAGGCCCTCCTTCCTCATTATTTGTCCCAGAAACTTCAGCTTCCTCTTCCTGATATTTTATAATTTTAAAAATCCTTCTTGTCATTATGCTAAGTCAAACTGAATTTCCGACTCTACATATTGCCACATAGAGCTGACCATGAGAGAATCATTTGAATAAGGTTCTATTATTATTATTATTATTATTATTATTATTATTATTATTAATAATAATAATAATAATAATAAAAATAATAATAATAATAATTAATTCAGCAAAATTTAATATTTTTTTCACTTGTTAAAATGATTCTGTACAGTTTTTTTTTAAAAATGGCGTCCTGGGTAAGACGATAAACTACATCCAACAACAAGGCCTCTGCTCAGTTTTGAGGAGCAAGGAGCCGCCTTTTTATTGCTGGTGATCCCAGGTCCACCCTGACCCGGGATTGTGGCACCTGTTGGGGTTCCAGCTATGGGCAAATAGTTGCCCCTCCCCAAACTGGTGTCAAAACACTATGAAAGAGTAAAAATAGGTTTTAATACCAGCGTATTTTTTTTGTAAAAAAATTATTATTAGTAATGAATTTTTGAAGGAAAAAGTAATACCAGCAATACATTTTTGAAAAACAAAAGCACCTGTTATGGTCCCAGCAAACACCTAATCTGGGGTCAAAACACTAGGAAAGTGTCAAAATAGATTTTAATACCAGCAATACATTTTTGTAAAAAATCATTACTAGCAATAAATTTTTGAAGGAAAAAATATTAGCAGCAATACATTTTTGAAAAATTATTACCAGCAATAAAAATCTTGTCGGCATTAAATAACCCACTGAGGTTGATATGCCGTAAAACAAACCAAACCAAACCGTGACCAAGTGGGTAGAACATTTGCCTTCCGACCATGACACTCAGGTTCAAATCTCATTGTGGTCGATTTGTCAGGAAGGTGACCTTGATATTATCGGCCTGGAGAAGCGATCTCAGCGTGCGTCACCTTTGGTAAGTTCCTGAAAACCAAATCTTGCGAGTGAAATTGGGTAAACGGAACTATTTGGGAGCCGTCGATTGTTATGCTCGCACGAAGTCGCAAGTCATCGTGACTGAGGGTTTGGGGGTCCTGGACTTGTCCAGACTATTGATCACGCCAGATAATGAACTCTTTCCCAGAAACTGTAACTAAGGCCCACTTAGTATAGTTGCTGTATAAACCACAGGTGGGCTTTGTGGGTGTTGAACAAATGCAAATGTGTCTGAGCAGGCGTCCGCGATCGGGATTGGCTATACGCCCTAGTAGACTGGTATCCTCGAATACAAGCGGATAGTCACCACAGTTTTAACAAAATATAATTAAACAGTTTATTTTAACTTTTTTTCGATTCCTCTTGACTAGTTTATAGTAATATGAAATGTCAAACGACAACAATGGTTATTATGATCTCTGCAAGAAAAAAAGAAGATCGTTAACTAATTTTGACGGGCTTAAAATCATGGAATTCTATAAAGATGTTAATATCTAAAAAGAAATTATTGACTATTTTTAGTAGCCAAGATTACATTTATTTTTTGTTTTTTTTAAATGATTTCTTCTGCTAACTTACAACTGAATTTTAACAAGACAGACATAAATTCTTTCTAAACCAACAAGATATTGCGGATCTGAGTATTTCAAAAACTGCTGATTTACTAAAATTTTCACGCACAGCAAACTCTAGGTTTTATAGAAGATGACTGAGGCTGCTGGTCGTGGTGGTGTTGCAATCGTATAGGGTATATTTCCTTGACAATTTCACGATCCTTTAGATAATTTTTGTTTCTAACATCTACCTTACATATTTGCAAGTCTACCATTCGTCCATACTTTAAATATTGCTGCAATATATTGTCTGGTGCTCCTGCTATCTTGATAAAATTCAAAGAAGAATCTGCAAAATTATAGGTCTGGTATCTCGGTTTCAGTTACTTTCCCATGGCCGTAATGTAGCTTCCCTTTCTTTTTCTATAAATACTTTCATGGTAATTGTTCTGATGAACTTTAAGCTCAGTAACAGACTGGCAACAAGGTCTAATGATTTTACAATTGAAATGGCTAGAGGTAACCGTAACTTCAATGTTAAGAGTTTCTTTTGTCGCACTTCTTGCTTGGGAAACTCTCTTCCGGATTCTTATGAAAATGGTCTGTTTAATAGAAACTAGCTCAAAAGCCGCAATCTGTGCTGAAAAACTAAATGGACCATTGGTCTAGCTTAGAAAAGAGCAATTGATCATTTTGAAGAAATAACTTTGTTTTTCTCACTTCACTCCATGGAACTTCAAAACCTCACTTTAACTCTGATTCGATCTATAAGTCCAATTCCAGTCAAAAGACCAATTTGCGCCGAAAGTTCGATTTGGTCTAAACTTCCGATTTGAGGTGAAATTCCAATTTAGCCCGAAAACTGGGTTCTTCAAATTGCAAACTCCGTGGAACTTCAATTGAGTTGAGTTCTTCAGATCATAAACTCTGGACACATTCAAAAGCTCACGTCACTAAAACTTTCACTTAAACTCTAATTCCTTGAAATTTTGAAGAAATAAAATTGATTTTTTCAATTCGCAAAGTTTTGGAGATATTTTAACCTGAATTTAAAACAATTTTTAAAAAACTTCACCAAGTTTTTGTGTTACTTTAAAATGAATAGAAATTAAGAAATTTTTAAAATCACTAATTTTTTTCAGTTCTTTCAAAATTAGGATTTTTAGCTGTTCCCTCCTCATCCGGGCACAATTATCTCCGTATTATATGTTTGCATATTGCACTTGGCTTATGCATTTCACTCATTTCAAGAGAAATTATATGGCATATAACCATTGTATATAGATTCTCTTTCATCACTATTATTATCACCCCAGACAGTTTCGCAAAGGACAAGAAAATTTGTCTTTTGACACTCGCAGACACACGCGTTCCTACGCACACATTCACAGACACACACACACAGACACACACACAGACACACACAGACACACAGACACACACACACACACACACACACACACAGAGAGAGTAAACTTTTCAGTGGTCTGTTGATTGTTGTAGGCGGTGATTTTATTCTGTGTGCATAGCAAGCAAGTAGTTTACGAATCCTTTTATGTATTTTTATTCAAATTGCCTCGTGTTCGACATCAGGGAAGGAAAATAAAAAGTGATTCTGAAATTGTTGTGAATAATGATCTCGGTCACATGATACTTTTGAAGACCACTCATTGGTTGAACCTAACCACTTAAAACACCTTTAATATACACCCATCTTTGTCGAATACCAAAACAAGGAATATAACTCATACATTTCCTTTTTTGTGAATTGCCTCCCTTCATACAAATTTTGGAAACTCAGTTGTAACCTCACAATGAAAGTTCCACCTCAAGACTAAACAGGTGGTTAAAACTGAATATAATGCATTCAAACCCCAGCTGGAGGTGTGGCGTTCTTGAGGCAATATCTCTCCCTTTACCTGGCACCTGAGGCATTCCCAAATGTGGAAGTACCGAGACGGCTTGAGCATTTTTTTGTCACTGTCATGCCACTTTAAACTCGATCTTGTGTCATATTTCGTTTGACTAGGTGAGTGCATGAGTAACTACACTGATAAATTAGAAGTGGGCTTCGTAATTAATTTAATAAACTAATTTTATTTAAACACGAGTGACCGATATTAGCATTAATTAATTTTGCATTAAACTAATATTTGCATTAAACTAATTCCGTAGATTTTGGATACAAGAATAATATTAATATTGATCGATTTATATTTGAATAAGATTTTTCATATCCACTTCTTGTTCGACGCTGTTAATTCAATCGATTACTTGCAAAAATCGTTGTAATTCGGAAATATGAATTTTCAGGAAGACATCAGAAACAGCATCAGAAGACATAACGACACTTGCTGTTGACAGCGCCTCCTACTGACTCTTTTATCTGAGCCCGCTTTTTTTTCTGTCTTCTTTCGTGAATTTTAATTGCTTAATTGTGTCAATGTATCAAAGTTTCCTTTTTATTCGCTGCGAGCCTTGTACTGTTCTTAGTTTACTTCGTGTGTTGTCGCTATTTTAAATGCATTTACTCCTTTTCCTTACCCTACCGTTTTTTCTGTTTTTTTTCCAGCTTAGTCTTTATTCTACTTATCGGTTTCTTCTCAAAGTATAATCAAATATCCAAAGTAGGGGATAAACGAAAGCTAACGAGAAGGGAGGTAATAAATATGTCCAGTTCCTCTTAAGTCGATATTGAATTATGACCCATGCTAACTGCACATGCAAAGGCAAAATAAATCAGGTGAAATCATTCACGGTTTCCTTATCATCGTCATTTCAGTCAATAAACGAACCTTCTGTTAAGCGGGGGAAAAGAGTTGTTTAGATCTTGAGCGCGGGGAAGCAGGGAAATATCGAACTCTTCTGCTTCGAAGGTAATGGCAAACAGTTTCTTGTGTGATCAATCGAATCTCTTCATAGTATTGTTTCATGTGAGAAAACGAGGAAAAGAAAGAAGGAGATGGATAAACGAACGAAGGAAATGAATAAATAAAGAGAAGAAATTAAGAAAAAATGAAAGGAAGAAATGAAGGATGGAAATGAAGAAAAGAAATTAAAAAAATGAAGGAAGGAAACGAAGTCATGAAAGAAATAGAAAAATGAAGGAAGAAATGAGGTAATGAAAGATGGAAGGAATGAAATAAAAAATGAAGAGCAGAAATAATGGACAGAAATGAAAAAAATGAAAGAAGGAAATGAGGTAATGTATGAAAACAATCGAAACCTAAAGGAAATTCAACTGATAAGTCTGGTGATAGTTTCAGTCATATTGGTTTATAGTAGAAAGCATTTTACTATTTATCTTAACTTAGGTCGCAATTATTCACTAAATGAATAACTCACAGTAGCCTGTTAGATGAGTTTGTAAAAGATCGAAACCCATTGATAGATTGCGAACTGATTTAGCAAGTTTCAGCATCCATTTCTTTTGCTCTACATTGAAAATCAGAGCAAAATATTGTCAGAGATCAGAAAACTGTAAACAATACTGATAGAATAGGGCTATTACATAAACAGTGTATATACTTTGCTAAAGGATTGGCTATAGAAATGGATTGCAGATAATTTTACAGCAGAATTGCATTGGAAATAAGGAAGACCGTATTGTTATTAATTCAGGAACTAATGCAAGCGTTACTTCAAGAATATGATTATGATACAAGTGCATATTAGAAATTTCGATTTAAAAAAATACAATTTTAATGAAAAGAGAAAGCCATTTTCAAAGACAAAAATATATAGAAAGTGCTTTAACCGTGAGATTATATACAGTAAATTTCTCTCCAGGTTCTTACATATCACTTTTATTGGCAGCTCTTCTATTATTATACTGTGGAATACTTAATAACTAAAGTGGTAAAATATTAATAAAAGGAAAAGAAACTACATGAAATTGGCTAGTCTCTCTCTCTCTATATATATATATATATATATATATATATATATATAACATTTAAATTTAAAAGATTAAAATTTCAGTGTTACGCGAAACATATTTTCTACTTTGTTGTTAATATTCCTAACGGTTGTACACAAAAGTATTTTGATCTGCAACTATTTTCCTTGTTTTTTTTTTGTTTCATTTATGGTTTTGTATTTGATCGGATATCTAATTAATGTCATTAAAACAATTTAATGGCTGAATTCATAAAAATCCACACCATCCCGACAATTCTTCTATACTGAATCATTATAAATAGTTCCAATTGGATGTATTTCCTTTGTGAAGAGCAACTAAAAGATTGTCCATTTTTGAATTCATTTTAACTCTCTCTCTCTCTCTCTCTCTCTATATATATATATATATATTATATATATATATATATATATATATATATATATATTATATATATATATATATATATATATATATATTTATATATATATATTATATATATATATATTTATATATATATATATTATATATATATATTGATTTATATATTTATATATATATATATATATTTATATATATATGGTTTAGCCTTTGTATATATATATATATATATATATATATATATATATATATATATATATATATAAAACATTAATATTCCACGGTTATAATTTTAATATTTATATTCGTGCTCTGTACAGTACATTGAGCTCTACCTGGTTTTTATTCTCTTGGAAATATATATAGATATATATATATATATATATTGGCCACTAATTATATATATATATATATATATATATATATATATATATATATATATATATATGTGTGTGTGTGTGTGTTACATCAAAATTACAGCAAACTTAGCATAAAGACAACGAAAAATTAGGATAACGGCAGGCAATTACTGATATCTCCTGAAGAGTGGACTGAACTATTACACAACGCAATTTTCAGGTGCTCAATTGAGACACAATTCAGCACCTGAAATTCATGAAACTTCGCATCGTGCTCCCGGAGAACAAAAAATGAATTATTTATTAATATATAATTTTAGCTCTGTTATATTGCACTCACTGTGCAATATATATATATATATATATGATAAAAAGGCTTAAACACTAATATTTATATATATATTAAACACTATATTTATATATTTTGCATATGTATGTGTATATTTGCCACTAATATTATCTATCTATCTATCTATCTATCTATCTATCTATCTATCTATCTATCTATATATATATATATATATATGAATAATATAGGGTTCAATAAATTCATTATTTATTACTAATAAATTTATCAGACCCTCTGACACTGATGAGCGTTGCTGCGCGAATTTGTTCAATGAGATAAGAACTTGGAAGAGTTACCATTTAATTTATAGACTATTGTCGCTAGGGTTATCTATTGAGCACTTTTTGGACAAAAAATCTGCCGCCTTAAAATACATTAAATTCTAGTCATTTTTGAGTATTTTGATAGGAGTCTTTGTGTATTATTATTATTTCTTTTTGAATAAGAGTAGATAGATTCGCCTATCGCCCGGTTTATATTCCCTCGTCTAGTGGTTTATATACCTTCTTTCATGTTTAGGATTGGTTTTCTGGTTCCTTCGAAACTCATTTCATTCTCTTTCACTGCCAATAGCCCTTTGCATCTAGGTGGCGTTATCACCTTGCTTTTGGGTGGAAAAAATATATATATATATATATATATATATATATATATATATATATATATATATATATATATATGCGTGTGTGTGTGTGTGTGTGCATTTATATAATTTCACCTTATAGGGACAAAGCTTGGCTCCAAAAAAATTAGTTAGAGAGCACCAACCTATTATATTTATTCGATATTATTATGATATTTTTTCAAAAATGAGAGTTAGCCGCTTGATATTTTGTTTACTTTTGAACCCAAATTTTAAATTTCTTTAATTTTTTTTATCTCTTTCACATTTGTGAATTTAAATGATGTAAATTATTATTGGTTAATTCTAATATTTTAGGCAGCAATACTTAAATAAATAAGTTTTTACACAAAAGTTTGAATCATCACCATGAGAACATGAATTAACAGTTAGATTGTATTTGCACCTGAAGATTGCAGAAATTGCATGAAACTCAAGGTTGTGCTATCGACTTTAGATATTATCTATATTCAGTAATATATATATATATATATATGGTGTAAGATGACAACTGGAAAGAAAATATTAGTTTTTGCTGATGCGTTTCGTCTTCCGACTTTTTCAAGGCAATGAAAATATTTTTATTGTTATAGTTATATTACAAAATCAAAATTTAATAAAGAGAGAGAGACGCTTCTGCTTAATGTAAATTTCCTTTATACTCGGAATTTTTTTTTTAGTTAAATTCCCAGATCAATTCTGTGGACAAGACAAATTTGAGAAGCGTCTCTCTCTTTTTTGAAATTTGGATTTTGTGATGTCACTCTAACAACAAAAACACTTCGATTTTATTTTGCCTTGAAATAGTCGGAAGACGAAACTCGTCGGCAAAAGACGAAGATATTTTTTCGACGTGGTTTTACTGTTAGCAAGCTTGTCTCGCTAAATCAATTACGACTGAATAGTGAGTTCGATCCTCACTGGGCGCCACATACTTTCGGCCTTGTGCCACATCTAAGCTTCGAAAATCACTCAGGGCACCTCGACGTGGCGTAATGGTTAGCAAGCTTGTCTCGCTAGAACAATTACGACTGAGTAGTGAGTTCGGTGCCCCATACCTTCGGCCTTGTGCCACATTTAAGCCACACTTACAAAATATATATATTTATTATGCTGTGCTACATCAGAATATGCACATACTCACTACAAAACTGTACATCTTGTCTTTAACTTTTAAGTAAATTTTTTAACGATGAAACAAGATGTACAGTTTTGTAGTTGGTATATGCAAGTTCTAATGTAACACTGCATAATAAATAAATATTATTGCTCTACTTTTGTATTGAGCCCTGTTTTAA
Source organism: Acanthosepion pharaonis (assembly GCA_903632075.3). Taxonomy (NCBI): domain Eukaryota; kingdom Metazoa; phylum Mollusca; class Cephalopoda; order Sepiida; family Sepiidae; genus Acanthosepion; species Acanthosepion pharaonis. Next base: position 200,056 of record CAHIKZ030005039.1, on the reverse strand, counting down.
ATTAATGTTTTGAATCCTGGAATCTTACTCTTCGTGTAAAAGAAGAAGAAGAAGGAAGAGGAGGAGGTTGAGGAGGAGGAGGAGGAAAGTGCCCGTTGAGTGGCTAAATAGATTATCAGTGTATTGTAATATATTTTGTTGCTGTACAGGGAATCGAGTAATTGCATGCCTCAGAAAAAGGTATGCTAAGGTGGCATCAACACTATCATAGAATTTTAAACATGGACTGTCATTCAAAGCCACTTGATTTAATCGGTTGGTAGCATTTCCCTTGCGGAGTGGAAAAGACGAAAACGAACACTTCTTCGTCTGGTTTTGTGCTGTCAAGACGAACGGGTTTCTTTTCTCGTTTGTATCCAAGTGAGGCGTAAGGCTCATCGTCGTCCAATATATAAACTGCAGATTCATGTCAGCTACCTGTACAATAAGAAAGGATACGAACCACCGCAAAATAAAAAGAAATAAAATATGTATCGTCCAAATCCTAAAGAAGACATTAGCAAAATTTTACAGTGAAAAGTTTCGCTGATATTTGGAGTAAGCTAGTTTTCTTGATATTTCAATATCTATATTCAATCATATTCAGATAAACACTGAAAATAATCCCCCACCACAAAATAGATTTTTTTTTTTAAATTCGAAACAACTTCAGATTATTTACACTGTTTAAATTATTCGGACTATTGCCCTCATTTTGTTGTCATATCCACGACATTTTGGTCGTTGTACGCGCCGGCCTTCTTCAGGTTACTGGAATTTTGAACCGAAACCTTTCATTTTGTCCATCGGGGTAGGTTATTCTAGTTCCACGTTCCATGACTCTTCTGGATATCTCATGTTTCAGATTCAGTTATTTCCCTTTAGGAACTCAACTCTCCAAGATTTTGTTCAATTCTGCTGTGGCCAGGTATCGAACTCACAACTCCTTGGGTCAAGTAACCGGATAACTTCAACCAACGCTTTTATCCACTGGGCCCACAACAGTGTGAACAATGTAAATAGTTATAATAGCTCATCTCAGAAGTATAGACAGAAACTACAGACTAGTAAGTCTGTTACTACTTCATCTTTTATGTGCCATATCTCTTTAGAACGTGGGCGATCAAAGCTCTCCACAGCTTCCTTTGTTTTATTGCTCTAGGAAATTCTTTACTTTTATCGTCCCCCTTTTGTACTCGTCTGTCATCTGTCAAATTTGTTATGCAGTTTACTCACCTTTTTGCCTTCTATGGGTATTAAATTCTTCATGCCATTTTCCCTCATTATGTGTCCTAGAAATTTAAACTGTCAATGACCAGAATGGATTACTCTCTGCTAGGACCCAAGATGTCTTAACTGTCATTATTCACAGACTCAGTAAGGCAGCAATGAATTCAGCCCTGGATTTTTTGACCTTATAGAGTTCTCTGGGCTAATAGAATTTGGGAGTCCCTTTATTACGTATTAAAAAAAAAAACTACTACAACTAGAGGGGCCAAAATACTCGAAACTGTTTCAAATTAGTTCAAAGGAGCCCCATTACATCTGAAAATAAACAGCCTACATATAAATCCGGCACTGACGAAGACCATCGCCTTAGATCCGGTTAGGGGAGAAACGTTGTATTAAGTGTAGTGACAAGTAAAAGTTACCTTGAAAAATATTGTGTAAAATGAATGCTTTTTTTTTAATACCATTTGGTTACGCATTTATCGCTGTATATACGTGACACAACCAATGCAGGAGTTTATTAGAAAGAAACAAATTTATAGAAAAATGCACTGATAACCATTGTATTATAGAAATGCTGTGCCCGTTGAGTGGCTAAATAGATTATCAGCAGCTCGGATTGAGGAATCGGAGAGCCGAGTTCCAAATCCAGTCAGACCCATTACATTCACTTGGGAAAGGTATGAATCCTCTTCTCCCCTCAGCTATGGGGAAATAGCAGGACAGACCGGGTTCTATATCCTTGGATGGCAGCTGGTCTACCGCAGAAAGAAGTATGAACCTACTGCAGAAAAAAAATCTGCCTCGTCAATCATGTACCGAAAGATACATGATCGCCTAAGCGTGTATCACGCATGACACATAACTGACTATGTAAATTATATTAATGAATAAATACATTGTACGTTATTAATAATAATATAGTGAGAATTGAACTGACTAATATTCAGGCGTAATGATTTGTGAAACTATCTTGATAACCATTACGGTACGATGAGGCAACAAGGAGTTTACTTTAATTATTTATTTGGCTTGGCTTAGTTTTGGCACAAGCCCACAAGTATCAGGCAACTAGTGAGAATCGAACTCACTCCAGCTGCGAACTGGTTTGTGTAATGATATTGTTAAGGTTAAGAGCCCAACAAGTACGAAATACAAATAATCATATATTTGGGAAGGGAAGAGGGGGAAAAGAATTTAAAAAAAAAAACGAAAAAGAAAGAAAATTGACGAGAAAAAACAAAAGTAAAATTGATGAAAGAGGGAAAAAAAGTAAAGTCAAAGAAATAGAAAGACTCTAAAGAGAAAAGTTCTAAGGTAAAGCGAAAGAAAGAAAGGAAAAATAAAGAGAGTAAAAACTAAAAGTAAAAAAAGAAAGAAAAAAAAATTGAACAAGTTACTATTAAAATATCTGCACAGGGAAAACAATATGACGTCATTGAGGGTGATCAACGTTTAATGGGCGAAAGGAATTGTATGAAAGAGACAATGTCCATCTAGTTAATGCTTGTCAGAAGATGTGCGTCAATACAAGATATTCTTGGTACATATGTAACAAATGACCTCCCTCGCTCTCTTTCTCTCTTAATACATATATGTGTGTGCATGAGAGTGTTTGTGGCTGTCGAATAATTAATGGTTAACATTTATTGGGTAGTTGTAACTTTGAGCTCAACCCCTGCCACTTTTATTCAGTTGAGATCCAGGGTTTGCAAATGGCCGCCAGGTAAATAAGGCCGGTATTGTTCAATTTGGTTGGTTTGGTTTGTTTTGTTTTACGGCATATCAACTTCAATGGGTCATGTAATACCGGCAACTTTTTTTTCCTGATAATATTTTTGTTTTGTCAAAAATCTATTTCTGTTAATATTTTTTTCCTCAAAAATGAATAGATGGTAATATTATTTTTTCAAAAACGTATAGCTGGTAATATTTTTTCAAAAACGTATTGCTGGTAATATTTTTCCAGAAACGTATTGCTGGTAATAGTTTTTTTAAAAAAACGTATTGCTGGTAATATTTTTTTTCTTCAAAAATTTATTTCTGGTAATAATTTTTTGCAAAGTATTTCTGGTATTAAAGCCTATTTTTACACTTTTCAGTTTCGGGGTTAACTATTTGCCCATAGCTGGGACACTAACAGGTGCTACCACCCCGGGTCAAGGTGGACCTGGGAAGACCAGCAATTAAAAGGTGGTTCCACGATCCTCAAAGCCTCCTGATCAGAGGCCTTGCTGTTGGACGTAGTTTATCGTCTTACCCTGGATGCAGATGTAGTTTAGCGTCATACCCAGGACGCTGTTCAATTTGGTGCATCAATCTCAGTCGTTGTAACACTTACAATTCAAATAATCGGTGTTATTTGAAATGTTACTTAACAGATGTTACAATTTAAATAAAAAGATCTTTTTTTTGTTATAGTATAAACCTGATAAAAATACACTTAAGAGAAAAAATAGTGTCAGTCTTCGTTCGAACAGTTCATTACAACCTTCTCCACATATATATAATTCCGTTTTTTTATGTTATTATGACTTAATAATAAATACTATGCTTGCTATTATCATGAACAAATATATTAAATTGTTGCCTCATTGGACGCATTGTGACAATGAAATTCTGCTGAGAGAATAACATTTTAGGAAAATATTTTAATACAAGAAATACCCGGGAAAATGTCACAGTTTTCCTATTTGAATTTTCTGATGAATCTTAATTCTTAAATTAATGAATTCATGGCGACTTCTACAATAAAATATCCATAGAAATTCCCCTATCGCATCGTTAAATATTTGAGCATAACACCTTTAACAAAATATTGCAATCACAATCATAAATATGAATACTGGTCTTTATTTTAAGAAATGAGGCGGTACAAATAAAAAAATTTAAAATAGTCGACTTTTCACATTTCACTGAAACAGACGTTAAAAACTTCTTTCTTTCTTTCACTTTTCTCTCACTGAAACCAAGCAACGTTTCTATGTCTTATCCGTCTTTCCACGCGATCAAAATGGAATAATCCATTATTTATGAGTTATTGGCAGGAGACGTTAAATACTTCTTTCTTTCTTTCTTTCTTTCTTTCTTTCTTTCTTTCTTTCTTTCTTTCTTTCTCCCAATGTAACGAACTAGCGTCTATTCCGTCTTTCCACTTGATTAAAACTGAATAGTCCATTATTGATGAAGTATTGGCAGGACGTAACGTACGTGCTAGCTAAGAAACTAAGGAAGCGACAAGCAGAAGTATAATAAGATAAGAAGGGTTGAGGGTTAGAGTGCATATCTGTCGGCAGTTGAGTGACATCAGGAGTATAACACGACTCAAATCAAGATTCAAATCGAAGCGTTTTTTTAAGCCACGATAAAAACAGGTGTTAGGGTTAAAAAAAAGAGAAGTTAACGGGAAATAAATGTTGTCTAATCCCCCTGTACATAACAAGTTCAAACAAGTTTTTTCTTTTCCAAGTAAGGCTTAAATGATCAAAATTTGACTAGAATTGGTCATTGTTGGGTTATTGTATGTCCATTTTTTTATTATCTATCTATATTTAAATATGGTCGCTTTTTATGCTTGAGTTTATACGCAAATATTTATAGCTGAGTCTATAAGCTGTAGACTCAGCCATAAATACGATTAATATTTGCGTACATATTAGCTCGCTTTTATGCTTCACTTTATGCGAAAACATTGGTTGTTTTTTTTGTTAATGTTCATACTGTCAGAGTTAGCTCCCTCTTAGCTCCTTAACTCTTTCACCAGGGGTCTCTCTTTCCTGTCTATAAATACTCGCTGACATTTCGCCTCTTCCTCTTTTCCTCAGGCTTCGGCCTTATACCACCTCGCAGATGTGAACGCTCACAGATACAGCGTTTCCCAAATGCTGAGAACACGCTAAGAACAATGCACGTACGTATGAACACACACACATATAATATTTACCACACACACTCTGTGCATGTAACTTGTAACCTTTCTTGTTATTAATACATATATTTGTTTACATATATTTATCGACCTTGTGTTTGTTTTTCTTTGGACTTAATTAAGTCCAACTTTCTCATGTAGTTGGACCGGCTAGCAGCTGGGAGATATGTCACATGTGTCACGTGACGGCCGCTTAGTGACGTCACTTCATACAGTGACGAGAGTGGCCAGTCAATTATCTTTTTACAGCAGCCAAAACTAGCTGTTGCTTATTTAGTCTAGGCCAAATGTCCCGGGCTGAATCTAAATCTGCCTCCTTCACCAAATGCTACAGCTTACAAGACCATAGTGCCATTTCCTTTTGGGAATATATTTCCCCCAGATATAGACAGAAACTCCGGCTTGCAGTACTGAATTTAGGAAAACCCAAGACTCGCCGTTCCTCCTTCGCGGAATTATGTCCTCGCCTGAGACATAGTAGATGAATCTGCAGACTTAAACATGGTTTCTCCAGAAACACAGAAGAATTTCCATATTATACATAAACCCTATATTTTTGTTCTCCTAGCACTCTGCTTTGCTGTGTGTGTAAATATATGATATGTTGTTCTCCGCGTGGAACACGTGTATATATGTATATGTAGTTTTGTGTATGTCTTAGTGGTATGAAAGTCTCTCTGAGAACAAAGGATATTTGCCATTCCTTTTCGTTTCAGCTATTCCGTTCCGTCCGTGGAATACGGTGTTGTTATATCATAGATATAATAATGCCCATAATGGGGGAAATTAAAGTGGTAGAATAAACCTTTTTCCCTCGATCTCTCCCGTTATATAAGCAAACATTGGCCCGTTCTGCGCTTGAGTCTATATGCAAAGATTGGCCGGTTTTATACTTGAATGTCTATGCAAACATTCATCGGTTTCCTGCTTGAGTCTATGCATAAACATTGGTTAGATTTCGACCAAGTACTTTTCCTTTTCAGACTGTCATTGGTCAAAAAAAAAAAAAAAAAATTAAACAAGATTCAGTTTATTTATATATCCTACGCCATTCAATTATTTTGAAATGAGCAGTAGTAAAAAATTAAATTAAAAGAAAAAAAATGAAATGATTAAAAGAATACATTATCAGGGATACCTGACCTTGCTTGGTAGAAATATACAAAATGCATAACGAACAATAATCATTACAATTTAATTTGGGTGTTATTTTGATATACATACGTAACGCTGGAGAGCCTTGTTGGTATTATATTAAGTTATTAAAAAAGAATGAACCGATTTCCTGACGTATTGCTTCAGTTCTCAAGCATCGTTATGGAACGAGTTAGTGACCATTTGAAAGAGGAGTTTTCTAAGTTTTGAATGGGTGCCATAGGGGCGCTGTAGTCACGTCGTATCTCTGGCAACGTTCAGTTGTTTGTTTACCCCCAGAATGACGAGTCCTCAGCAAAAGGCGTTCTGCGTTCTCGAGTTTGCGAAAACTGTCACAGTGCAGCGTTCTTTTCGAAGGCAATTCGACATTAATCCTTCCTCTCCTAAGAACATTCGACGGTGGTTTAAACAGCTTCAAGAGAGTGGGTGTCTGTTTAAAGGAAAAAGTCCAGGACGACCGCGAGTTTCGAAGGAATAAGTGGCCAGAATCCGTATTGCGTTTCAGAGGAATCCACAGAAGTCCACAAATCGAGCTTGCCGTGGGCTTGCTATCTCTCAATTCACTATCTGGCGTGTGCTAAGAAGACGTCTACATTTGAAAACTTACAGATTACGCCTCGTTCAGGCACTTATCAAGACCTTGTTCTTTGTGCTTGGCCTGCGAGATCCCTAGACCTAACCGTAATTTTTTTCTTGTGGGAATACGTAAAAGATCGCGTTTATGTTCTACCGCTACCCACTAACATCGATAAACTTAAACATCGAATAACAACAGCGATCAACTCAGTGCATCGTGATATGCTGATACGCGCCTGGGAAGAATTCTCTTATCGCATTGATGTTGCCCGTGCTGCAGCTGGTGGCCACAAAGAACACTTGTAAGACAGGAAATAAAAGTTGATTGTGAGTAGAATACTTGTGACTTTGCTAGAGTTTTCTATTGCATTTCCTTATTAAAATATTGCGTAATGAAATTGGTTCATTCTTTTTTAATAACCCTGCATAAAGCTCAAAGTTTGCATGCATATGTCCTGTCGAAACCAAGAAAATTAATTAAAGCTGTGACACCCAATAATAGAGTTTATCGTGCTACTTATCTGTATTACCACTCGAACGAAATATGGCACCTAGCCGAGTTTAAAGTGGGAAACTCACGCGTTCATGGGATTAGTAACAAAAAGATTACTGAGCCACTATCCCCGGCGCTTTTCCATTAGGGCGCTTCGGACATCAGAGAAACCCGCCCCATGTTAGTGCAACGAGAGAGATGTTATTTATTGGGATGTCCCACCTGGAGATGAGCATAATGTTATTCGCACGCCCACTCGAGCAGAATATAGCACGTGACCAAGTTTAAAGCGGTAGCTTTGCAATATTTAGTCTTCAATCCTAGAAATTTGCCCAGCTGCCACAGCAATTTCGCATGTGGGACGCCTCGGACAGCAGGACTTGATTCTAACGTCTTCTTTGGGGCAATAAGAAATATACTACCTGGCGGAAGAATCCCTGGAGCTGAGCTTAGTAACAGGAGCGCTTAAAACAATCAGTTTTTATCACTAATGTCTACCAGAATGTCTAGTATCTGTCCCAACATAACGCTTCTTAACTTAATTGAGATAAATTTGAAAAAGAAAGAAACATTGTTTAAATTATTTCTTTCCAATTTGGATTTTGTGATCATTTTTGTGTTTTTTGTGATAAGCGATTGTTTTGTTGATGGTTTTTATTATTAAATGGCTTAGTTATCTATATATATAAAATAAGGGATGTCTGTGTGTCTGTGTATTTGTTTGTCCGTTTCACTCGAAATCCATCCAACCAATTTTGACCAAACTTGGCATATACATTGTACAATGAAAGAGATAGGTACTTAACGTAAAAAAATCGATAATTTAAAAAATCAATAATCGATAAAGCCGATCAAAAATCGATGAATTCAAGTTTTTTCCTGCTATTTTGTTCAAACACAGTATGTAGGTTATTTACTTTATGACGAACTCAATGACATTTCATTTTTATTTCTACGCCACTGCGTTAAGCGAAAAACTGACAAATCGATTTCAACAGAAATTTTTATACTAAAAACTCCCTCAATTTTCAAGAAATCTAATACAAACTTCACTCAATTGTAGCAAACAATAAGTTGATTGTTTAACAGTCATTTAATCTGATAATTGAGTCTACCCATAGAGTGAAATCTCGCGGAAATAGCGGAAAATGGCGATTTTTACTTGTTTCTTTCTTATTTTTCGTTGATCTTTCAACCAATTTTCATCAAACTTAACAATTGCTTTATAAATGTATCCTCTTTTACATCCCTGGTAGCACACTGACAAATTGCATTTCAAAAACTCCAAATTGTGGTCTGAAGTGGGTCTTCATGTTGCCTGTTTTATTCCTTCATGTCCTCGGCTAACTGCGATTGAATAAATACAGACTATTTCTGTTATATCAGTAATTGCATTAATTCAAAATGTTTTTCAATCTAAGTACTTTATAGTAATTGAAGAATATAGTCTCTGTTAGATATAAACAATGCTGTTTGAACGCTTTTTCTGATCGACCAGTTGGTATGAATGGTAGTTCTATATAAATTCATTTTATCTATATATATGAGTTTGCCTCTCTCTCTCTCTGATATATATATATATATATATATATATATATATATATATATATATATATATATATATATATATATAAAAAGTAATGAATATTTTATTTATCTGACAGATTTTATCACTTTAAACGTTATTTCTAGTGGATACTCATAATTGACAGTATATTCACTTTCGTCTACCGGCTTGAATATTCGAGAAATCTTATTAAAGATCTTTTTTAAGAAGATTTCTTTCTTTAATAGGATTAAAATAATTTAAAATAAGTTTAAAATATTTTAAATAAGATTTTATTCTTTAAAAGAATTTTTCGAATATTCAGGTTGAGACGAAAAAAAATAATCTGTTTAAAGGAGCGTCTACATGGGTATCCACACAAAATAACCTTTAAAGGGATATATATATATATATATATATATATATATATATATATATATATATATATTCTGTTTACACGTTATTTTATAGATACAAATTATTTAAGTAAATAATCTGTTTAAAATAAACAGTATTAACTACATTTACCGGCCTGATTGTCCGAGAAATTTCATAGAAAATTTGTGTCATCCGATAGGAATCGAACCTGTATCCTACATGGAACCGTCATTTGGCCTGACGTGCTTTAACACTTAAAATGTAGATAATATATATATATATATATATATATATTCTGAAATGTTCGTATTTGAACTTCCGGCGCGAATACCAAGCAGTAGAACATACCATTTCCAAATTTCTGGCGGAATGAATTGCGTCATGGTGTTTTTTTTTTTTTCTCACAGACGGTGTCAAACTGACCCTACTACAATGTGCAGTCGACAAAATAAAAAACAAAACAAAACAAAAAAACAGCATGCACGAAATTAAAAGGTTAAAATGACGACAATTTACCCATCGCACCCTGTACATAAGATATGTTGGGATTCTACTCTAACATTACAAGGCAGTAGATTTGGCTGAGGAACACTGGAGACTGAGAGGTTATAATCGAGACAGAAGAGATCGAGATGGTAGTCCGAATACTTATCGAAAAGAGTGTAGGTAATTATGCATCAAGTCATGTGGACACGGGACTTGTTAGTTGGGCTGGTAATCCACATAAATCATACGAGAATTGTGGTATACGATGGCCATCTGTAGACTCGATATTGCGTACGCGAACCTTAGTATAATAATTAGTCTCTCCGGACGATTTATTATGATTAAGAAGAGGAAGGGAAGGAAAACGAGGAGAAGGAGGAGAACCAGTGGAAATTCCACGGTGATTTTTTTTTTTCAAAATTTGGAAGCAATATGTATCGCTCTGTGGTTTAGCAGACAATTATTCTTAAGTTGCGTCTCAGGACTGAGCTGAGTTCAAATTCCAATCGAGTTCGTTACACTCATTTACGTGTAAATACCCTTTGGAAACGTATCAATTCATCTCTACGCACCCACCCACCCACGAGCTACGTTTAAATAGCCTTGCGTGACGACCGGTCTAGGAGTTTGGGCATCTCTGAATTCAAAACCGGAGTGGTCGAGTAGTCGGCGACTAAACCGGTTCTCCCATTACTCTGCTGAGGAGGGTCAGCAGCACATAAAAACAAAAAAACCAAAAAAAAAAAACCAAAAAAACAAGCAGCACAAAAAAACCCAAAACACAAACAGCCCATCAAAAGAGAAATTATTAAATGGCAGATGAACTTCTCAGAGTCAACGGCCATCTACCCAACCTATGGGTTAAAGAATTAAATATAAATATATATTCATATATATATATATATATATATATATATATATATATATATATATATATATATATATATAATATATTCATATATATATATATAAATATATATTCATATATATATATATATATATAAATATATATTCATATATATATATATATATAAATATATATTCATATATATATATATAAATATATATTCATATATATATATATATATATATATATATATTCATATATATATATATATATATATATATATTCATATATATATATATATATATTCATATATATTTATGCATATATATTCATATATATATATATATATATATATATATATATATATATATATATATTCATATATATATATATATATATATATATATTCATATATATATATTCATATATATATATATTATATATATATATATATTCATATATATATATTCATATATATATTCATATATATATATATATTCATATATATATATATATATATATTCATATATATATATATATATATATATATTCATATATATATTATATATATATATATATATATATATATATATATATATATATATATATATATATATATATATATATATATATATATATTCATATATATATATATATATATATATATATATATATATATATATATTCATATATATATATTCATATATATATATATATATATATATATATATATATATATATATATTCCGGCGTCGTCATTTTCATGTTGACCAGGCAGTGATTATTGGAAAATGGTAGGTTACGAAAGCCAACCATTTCTTCTCATGATAAGCAAAAGCAAGTGCTTTTTATTAATCTTCTTCCCTGCGTTTTTGCGTCGTTTACTTTTCGATCTATCAAGTTCTCACGTTATTAGTCTATTTTGACTCACAATAGCTGCCATGACAGGTATCAAATTACTGATTACATCGAGTAAATATAACATGCAGGTAGGGGTTGAACGCTTGTATAAGTAACTAAATTGTACGCTCTGTTGATTTCAGGTCGGCATTCAGCGCAGTAATTATTTCAGTAGTATGGCATTATTACATTGAATACTGACGATTCCGACAATGGACGGACATTTCTTTTAAAAGTAAATGTTTTTTCTATATCGCTACGTAATATGGTAAAAGACAAAGTGTTATTTTCATCTTTTCTAAAAGAAATATAATGGCTGTAATTATGAATCGACCCTCGACTTCTCATTTGGATACTTATCTTTGAGTTTCCAATCGATGGCTCAGGACGATTATTCTTTTAAGGGGAAATATCCACGCGGGATGTCCTTATTCAAAACACTCTTTTTTTTTAAATTATCACGAAATTTCGCCACTCCTTAACTCAGGCTGGGTTTGGTTTTAATTTATCCAAGTCCCGCATTAATTTCGACCAGTTAACTGATATTTTTGCCACGATTAATGATTGTGGCTTTTTTTTTTCATTAACACCATTTTGCATAGTTTCTTGTATATATAGTATTATGCATATTGTAAATATTCATTTGTTTTTTTTTTTTTTAACTTTTCACCCCAAGCAAGTGGGGAGTGCCACTAGCACGCGAGGGGTTACAGAAAGTTGGAGCAAGAGTAAAGAGGTGTGAGAGAGTAATGGATGAAGAGAAGGAAGGGGAATAGATCAAGGCATCTGGAGATGTCAGTTGGCATTGCATTTAAATATTTGGAGATTATAGCTATCAGGGAAGCAAGTAAGACGAAGGGAGTTCCAAAGGCGGGAAGTGCGAGACATGAAGTTATTGGAGTAGAAGAGACAGCTACATTTAACCGTTTCGACAGTGAAAGGGTGGGACCGAAATGCCAACCTCGTGGCACGTTTAAATTCATGCAGTTTGGGAACTACCGAACATAGTTCGTCGGAGCAGTTACCGTGAAAGTATTTTTCATTTTTAAACGTTTTTGTTCTATTCTCCACCCCCCACAGACAAATTGTACATATAGGGATTAGTTGGGACTTTCTTTGAGACTTTAAGGTATTATGGTTGTTGCAAGAATGGTAAGTAAGAATGAGGTATTTTGTTGCAAGGAATATTATATAGTTTCTTTGGATCAATGATTGTGGCTAGCTAAATTTAAGATGTGACAGATGATGATCAGCTTTTCTTCCTCCCCTCTTTTGACCTTGTGCCACAGTTTTTATTTTATAACAAAAATAAGTATTATTAATTCAGTCTAGGATGACTTCGACCTGTTGTAATGGTTAGCGAGCTTGTCTTGCTAGATCATTTACAATTGAGTCGTGAGTTCGATCCTCAGTGGGTGCTCCAAACTTTCGGCCTTGTGTCGCATCTAAACTACACTTAGAAAATCATTTGGGCACTTCGAAGTGGTGCAATGGTTGTTTCGCTAGGGCAATTACAACTGAGTATTGTTCGGTTCCCACTTGGTGCTCCATAATTTCGGCCTTGTGACACATCTAAGTTACGCGTAGAAAATCATTTGGCTACTTCTACGTGCTGTAAGGGTTAGCAAACTTGTCTCACTAGAACAATTACGACTGAGTAGAGAGTTCGATTATTACTGGGTGCTCATACATTGGCCTTGTGCTACAGCTAAGCTATGCTTAGAAGATCGCCCCCTTAATTCAGGCTGAGAGAATTCTCGAACTAAACGTTTCATTATTTAAAAATGTTTAAAAAAATATTAAACAATTCTAACCGCCCCTTTTATTCAAACTGTTCGTCTATTTGAAACTCAATGCGATCAAAGATTCGGCGGCAAGTAATTTTTTTCATCTAAAATCGTTCTTTTTTGTCTGGTATAGAGCAATGACTTACTATTTTTTTCATTTCTAAGATTAGAAACATTATGTTAGTTTTGTACATGATCGTGCATTGTTAATAAGTCAGCGTCAATAGCCAGAAATTAATGCAAGCATTCAGTCAGTCAGTTAATTGCCATACGTAAAACACGTTTGGGCGATCATGTCTCTTTCGATTCATGATTAACTAGGCAGAAGATTTTCCCCACAGTAGGTTGCCGATTCTTTCTTCGGTAGACTAGGTCCCTAACTGGCAAAATAGAATTATGTTGGTTTGGTTTACGGCATATAAAATTTTGCCATGTTATCTAATGCTGTACTTTGTCGTTTCGATAAACATTAGAAAGGCTGACATAGGTGCAATGTAAGTACGCAGGTGTAGGCTTTAAGAAAGCCTTATTAAACTAGGAATACAAAGTTCGCGTATAGTGTCCTTTTATAGTCCCAGTAAACAGAAATAGCTCTCTCAAAGAGGTGATTAACAAAACAAAAATTGACCACTCTTGATTATTCATAACAATCAGTTCGATGTTATATTTTGAACCAAAAAAGTAGACATGTTTGTTTTGCATGAGAGTCAACAAGGTGGACGGAGGTTTGGTTTGTACGTGAGTGAACAAGGAAGATATAGGTGTAAGTTGCCCGAGAGTTAAAAAGGTAGACAAAGATTTGATTTACAGGAGGATTTAAAAGGTAGACATATGTTTGGTTTGTCCTAAAATTAGACATAGGTTTGGTTTGCAAGGATATCGAAAACGAAACATTAGTACAGAAAACAGGTGGTCTTTTTTATTCAATATTATTATTAACCCGCCAAGCACGAGGAAGCAGACGGCGTTTTCTTAACCCCTAAGTGAAAAGACGAGTTATAATAAATCTATAATATGCATGATGTAAAAACATCACTAATGTTTATTTGAAAGAAAACGGTTGATAGTGGTCAACACTTGTTGATGGTGGGGAAAAATTTGTTTGTTATGAACGAATCTGTGACAAAGCTTTTATTATATTAACCGAATTTTTCTATTTTCTTATTAGTTATTTTTGTTAAAGACATATTATGCCTAAATCAAAAATTAAACTTAATTGTATTTTAAGTTTCTCCTTCTTTGTAACATTCGCATGTATATATATATATATATATATATATATATATATATATATATATAATATATCTATCTATCTATCTATCTATCTATCTATCTATATATATATATATATATATATATATATATATTCATACATGTTTCATTAAATAATATAGACAAGTGTTGTCTATTTATTTTATGTAAATTCTTTTCATAACGTCTGATAAGCTTAATAACATTATCATTAAACGAAGAAAGAAAATCACAATATTGATCCATATTTTTTAATCCTATCTAAGCCTTTGGCTTACATAAGCCATTATCAAAGATGACAGTTACTGTACAATATATTAAGCAATATACGGACAAGAATGTGATGATAGTCTGTTTCTGTTTACATAGATGATTTCCAAGCAACGATAAACACGTGCATATAAGACGCTGGAAGCGAAAATCGCACTGCAGCTCATGACGTCACATGACCACGCAAGAGTGAATTCGTGAAGTATTAAGTATGGGAAACCGTTGGTATAAACCAATTGGTTAATACCAACGGCTTCCCATACTTAATACTTAACTTAAGTTAAAAAGTTATGTGCTTTTTATTGGTATTAGGTTACTTTTTTGTATGTGTGTGTGTGTGTGTGTACGCGCGTGCATGTGTGTGTGTACGTCAGTACTTTTATTTATGTGCACCTGTGCAGAATGTGTCTGTCTGTCTGTCTGTCTATCTATCTATCTATCTATCTATCTATCTATCTATATATATATATATATATATATATATATATATATATATATATATATAGTAAACAACTCCGTTGGTATATAATCCAAGTGTATCCTAGTAATATAAAATATTAAAACTGAAGACAAAAAGATCTCAATGTATTTATTATTATGGAGCAAATAATTAATGAACAATAAAATACAAAATCATCATATAAGGTGATTTTGGATTTTATTGTTTATTAATGTATATATATATATATATATATGTGTGTGTGTGTGTGTGTGTGTGTGTGTGTGGTTTCATACTATGTGCTTATACATTTATCTACTCACACACACACATTATTTATATACATATATTTTAATTTTTATGTCAGCCCAGATAGACTACTATATACAGAGTGGTTGAAAAGTAACCCTTTATTTTATGCATGATGAACTCTACCGTCTAACGATACTTTTTAAAAGACGGGAGTGTTGCATCTCTTTCTTTGGGTAACTGAGATAAATTATACTGTGATGTGTCCAGCCCTGGGTAACAGCTACCCGAGGACGCGCCCTCTCATTGCCACAGAGAGAGAGAGAGTTATCAGATATCGCAACGAGGCCAGCGCATCCGACGGTTGCGGGTAATTTTTGTTCCGTGCCCGGGTGTACGCGCTCGGGTCCCCACCTTTAAGAAGACCTTTTGTCACAACTCGTCTTACTGGGGAGACAGAGTAAATACCTAGTCTATCTGGGCTGACATAAAAATGAAAATATTTCATTTTGCAGTTGCAATGTATACATAAAATACAAAAGAATTTATGAATTTTTTGCCTGTTTAATACTTCTAAAAAGGAAAATTAATAATATCGTTTAATTTGTCAAATTAAAAAATAACGAAGTTCTATTGTGACGCCATCATCCTATAAGCCTAATACATAGAAATGGGCGAAATATATCTTGTCACATAAGCATATGTGTGTAATAATTCTGATCCAACTAAAAATATATCTGTAAAACGAGAATAAGAATAAAGATAATTCCAAACTAAGATAATATAAATAATAATTATATTATTAAAAAAAATCTATAACAACATTTAGTCACTTTTGCTTATTAAACATTAAATGGCATCCTCTATAATTTACATTGACTTTCAGTTAGTCTGATGTATATTTATGAGTGTCCTTAAATTAAAAAATTCTAAAAACTAATGACATTTTCGCTTCTGTGTATAAATACTTTTTGGAAAAAAAATCCTTACATTTACCTCGATAAAATCCATCAGATGACAAAACTCGTCGGCGAACATAAGTTTTCCTTTTGTCTTTATTCATATATATATATATATATATATATGTGTGTGTGTGTGTGTGTGTGTGTGTGTGTGTGTGTGTGTGTGTGTGTGTGTGTGTGTGTGTGTGTATAAGCAAGTAGTGTTAAATTCAACCCATGAGTGGTTTCACCTTTGAGCGGATCGTCTGCTGGAAACGCAGAAAAATCATATATCAATTTAATTTTAAGTTATGACGCAAGCCCAAATATCTGATGCAACCAGTGAGGATATATATATATATATATATATATATATATATATATATATATATATATATATATATATGTGTGTGTGTGTGTGACTAAGAGTAGCTTAGATGTGGCATAGGATCGCAAATATGGAGTTAGTCAGTGAGGATCGAATTCACTACTAGACATGCCCAAAGACGTAATACATGCATACAACCTCTCACATCTCTCTCTCTTTCTCTCTCTCTCTCTCTCTCTGGTGTTAGGTGTGCAAGGAGATATATATTGCCTCTATTTGAAAGCTAACGTTGCGTACATTTTAAAATAAGACATCAGAAATGTCTTCCTTATTTTGTGGTTCTCAAAACAGTGCTTAAAAACAACTTGTCTCGACATTCAAATTAATATTTCTATTATTCTATCGCCTCTCCCCAAAATACGCATGTCTCTATAACCACGCTGCAAACTCCATCTCGGTGACAAAGTTGAATCAGCCAATTAAAGAAAACAATTCTATAAACAGAAAGACAATTAAGTTTACCTCCAGTAAATATATAAATGCAAACGACATCATGGAATACGTTGATAGCAAAAGCAAACAGACTCAGCGGCTGACTTGTACAGAGGCCTTCCATCCTTGCAGTCAGAAAATTAAGTAATACTAGCCGACCGGCCTTAACAGTCGTAATTAAAGTGTCATTAGGATTTAAGCGAGTGTATTTAACAAGAACCGGCAGATCACAGGTTGGGTTAAGGTGGTTAGGAAATCTGGAAAACATGGACGGAGGAAAAGATTGCGTAGTCGAAGGGTCGGATTTAGGGCGATGAACAAGGAACGACCTGTCGTCTCGTGTGGTCGGCTGAAGACAGGATAATAAATCTGGAGGATCTTTGTTCTCTGTCGACGCTAGGAGTTACGAAGCCGGAATAGATGAATGAAGAGACACAAGAAGAAGAAGAAGAAGAAGAAGAAGAAGAAGAACAACAACAACAACAACAACAACAAAGAATCGTTAAGGGATAAATTGTAGTTCGATTTTTTTTCCGTAGAGGACGAGCAACATTTTGGTGGCAGTGCATCAAAACAATTTAAATGCGGTATGAAGTTATGAAAAGTACGTTTAAGTCAGCGAAAGTGACTAGTTAATGACCAGCCTTCTCAATCCTCCTTTGGGCCTTGTGCCACACTTTATGTATTTTTGCATAAATAAATATTGTGTATCAGAGCAATTTTTTTTAATCTTTTCTGTTAATTCACCCCAAAATAAAAAGAATTTATATTTATTAAAATTTACACCAAATTCTCCCAGAGCGAAGCCCTTCCATTGTACTCCATTTTTTAAGCATTTCATTTCAAGCAAGGCGCGAGTGCTACTAGTACGCAAGGGTCTACAGAGAGTGTAAGTAACGGAAAAGACTGGATATAAAAGGGGGATCAAGAAAGGATAAAAAGAAGAACGGGGATCAAGGCAACAGAAGATGTCGATTGACATTGCATTTGAATTTTTGAAGATTATAGTTACCAGGAAAGTAAGTAAGAGGAAGGAAGTTCCATTGTCGGGAGGTGCGAGAGAATAAGCTGTTGGAGTAGAAAAGACGGTTACATTTAACTGTTTCAACAGTTAAAGGGTGGGCCGAGATGCCAAACTAGTAGCACGCTTAAATTAATGCAGTCTGGGTACCAGTGAAAAAAGCTCGTCAGAACAGATGCCATGAAAATATTTATAGAAAAGACATAGAGAAGCCATATTACGTCGGTGAGAAAGTGACTGGAGTCGAGACTCCATGACAGGACCCACCTTTGCGATCGCCCCTAATGTGGGCGACTCGAGTGCACTATTTCTAAGTGTGGGGTCCACGTTCTCGCTCATTCCGATAAACAAGCCAAAAACAGATTTTATTTTATTTTATTTTTTAAATTGTAAAAAATTCCTTGTAAGTGATATTTAGCTACCCCCCACCCCGCACGAGGGTTACATGTGGCACAAGGCCGGGTTTAACGTGGGCTCTCCGAGCCCGTAGGCTCGGCCAAAAATATTTCCTCTTTGAACCCGCATAAACGGGTTCAAGGGCAGTCAACCACCCCGAACGAGACTCTGCCCTTCGGCGGAGCCTCGTCCGGGTTAAGTACCTCGAATATTATCCGTACTTACGAAATGGAAATATCTCCCTGATTTTTGGTAATTTTTTTTAATTCTGAGGGTTGGAGTTGCTGCGAGACAAGCTAAACAAACTTTGATTTCAAATTTATACTTTCAAAAGAGTGTCAAAAATTTAATAAAACAGCAAACAAACTTGATTTAAAATTTATAATTTCTTGGGGTGAATTAATATTTGCGATAGGTGGATTTACAAAAAAGATCTCATTTTTTTTTTTACTTCCTTAAAAGAAGACAGTAAAGAACTAATGAACCAGAAAGTGTATAATGTGTGCACTGGCTGACGAATATTGCTATTTACTTAGTTTAAACTGTCGCTAGGTCATAAAAGTGGAGCACACAGTGAGGATCAATCTCATTTCAGTAATATAAATCTACGAAACCAGCTTGCTTAATATTGTTCTACAGCATCAACTAAACATTTTTTACAATTATAAACACACACACACACACACACACACACACACACACACACACACACACACACACACACAAACACACACACACACAGAGTACTTCAAAAATAACATTTTTTTTTTCCCGGAAACTAGATTTAGCATGTTAATGAACATAGGACATAAATCAATCAATCAATCAATCAATCAATCAATATATATATATATATATATATATATATATATATATATATATATATATATATTTAATTCGAAAATTATAACATAAATATGTTATAAAATCACTACAAAAATAGCCATTTTGTTTCAACACTTCTGGTGTCTTATTAAGTGATGGTGTTGAATGTAGAATCTACTATCTATTATGTTATAATTTTCGAATAAATAATTATATTTGCTCTACTTTATATTGAGCACTCTTATAAAAAAGTATTTGTTGGTTATTGGAATTTATTCCGTATACACCAATCCTATACTTGGATATATATATATATATATATATATATATATATATATATATATATATATAGATAATATTAGTGGAAAATATACATACATATGAAAAATATATCTAAAAATTCCATACATGTATATTTTCAGAAAAAATTTTTCCAAGAGGAAGGATCCAGGTAGAACTCAATGTCTAAGACAGAGTAAGGATATAATAAAAAAAGGCTTAAACACTAATATTCCATGGTCATAATTTATTCCATTGGAATCGTAAATATGATCCAAATCATCAGACCTACAAATTCAAAAATGAAAACAGAAAAAAACAACTCCGGAAATCAAAACAGAATTTAGAGAAAGTGTAAGTATGAGGATGAGTGACAGAGAGAATTTTTTTGGAGATATGGGTGGGGTGGATTTAAAAAGAGGAGAAAAGAAAAAGTCGACGGATGTCTAATACATAAAGATACATTTCGTGGTGACATATACACACCACAGACAATTCGGATAGGAAGGGAAAAAAAAAAAAAAAAAAAGAAAAGGGAAAGGGTGGGGGAGAGGGATGGGACGATATATATATATATATATAAATTTGTTATTGAGCATGACACAAACAACTCAATAAATCAATATATGTGGTATGTGGTATGTATATGATATCCGTCCGTCCGTCCGGAGAGACCTCATGGATCTGTGCCCAAAGAGTTATGCCTCAACTGCCGAATGCGGGGCAATATTTATTATGGCTGTACAGGCCCACATGGAAGTGACAGTCTCTATTTCAACAAATACACGTGAAGATGCTCTTCCCAATGTCGCTGTGTTGATTTCTTTCCGTCGAGGACACTTCTCCCCCGACACCAAGCTTCCGTTTTTCGTCTCCTCGCTCTGACACTCGGTGTAAATCGTGTCTCTAGTGTGAGCGATCACTGGCGACGTCTTCTCTCGTTTCGATGTCTATATAGATTTCTTTAAGTTCCTTAATATTTCTTGGGTGCATCTGATAAATAACTGACTTCAAATGGGGCCCCACAGAAAAAAAAAATCCAAGGCTGTGAAGTCCGGTGACTTCGGTGGCCATCCAACAGGACCTAACAAAATAAACTAGACATTTAAAACATGATTAATTAATTAAACAGAAAGATCCAAATTACCACACGAGTATAGACTATTTCAATTAACGTCGAATACATTAACCTTATTCAACTCAAATGGTGGACTGTATTCAGTGTCGGAACTAAAGATTTAAAATTTAATATTCAACAAAGACAGCAGTCGAAAAATTGATACAGAACTAACTCATAACATAGCAGACAAGACAGCCAGCCTGCGTGGTGGTAAAGGGAGGGAGGAAGTTATCTGTTTTAAAAGGAAAGAAGCTACACAAATTTAACCCAGATATTAACCATAAGACCTCAAATTGGGGTTATAAGAAAAGTGAAGTGAAACTAAAGAAAGGACGAAAAAAAGAAGTTTTAGAAAAACGAAATTATTAATTATATAATAAAAAATTTGTTACTGCTCAAAGAAAAAAAAAATATTAACACTCAAAATTACCAAAATATGCTTATAAATAAGATTAACAATAAATCGTTTCCCGAGCAAAAAAGTAATTTTTTAAGAACTTTTCACTTGTCTTTGAGAGTTTGCTAACACCAAATTTCACTTTTCTTTATCCTTTTTTGCCAACTTATTGGATATCTTGATATTACTGTATAAACCGATATCCTTTAGCTCGTATACTTTCCAGCATGATTCTTTGTGATTGCAATTTCGTTCTAGAGAATGGTACGCTCCCTCAGTTCTCAAAATATGTGATCTGACATACCTGATTTCATGGTTTCGACACTGGTGATTGTCTCACATCCGGGGATATTTAGCTCCAACATTCTCAAAGATTACCAAGGTTTTAATTTTGGAAATCAATAACGATTATGAAAACAATCCAAAATTATGAAGAAAAGCAAAATTAACTTTTTTTCTCTCCCACTAGCAAGAATGACACGTGCGTAAGACAGGTGAAAATAGTGTTACCAGGTTTTAAAATGTATTGGAAAAAAATTGAAAAGCGTGTTTGGGCATATCAGTGTAAGTGTTCAGGGATAGACAGAAAATATGTGGTATCTGTTTAGGCAAGTAGGATTAACTTGGAGAGCTTCGGGGTGAGGTTCAAAACATTTTTCATGATATCAAATGTTCTAAATTCTGGCTTATAAAACATTACATGGATATCGCTCGCTACGAAAACCACCCCGTCTCTCTCTTTCTCTCTTTTCTCTCCATATATATATATATATATATATATATATATATATATATGTAAATGACAATAGGAAAACTGTAATGGTAGTCGACGCGTTTCGTCCTTTTTCAAGGCAAAAACGAAATAAATTTATTAAACAAATTAACTAATAATAACAAAACAAAATGTCCTTAGCAACTGGAAGAATTTAGAGAACGCTATTTTCATACTGTTAACAGAAAATTACGTCAATTACTGTCACATGTGGAGATATTGTTTTTATTGTTGTGTTGACGGATTCAACCATTTTCTTTTGATTTCTTGATACTGTGGTGTACGTTTGTTTGGGAGAGTAGTAATTCTGTTAAGAAAGGTGAAACAGGGAAAACGCCTGGGCATAGATTAATATTTGGGTAATATTCAATAGCGGCACTCTCGAGGATTTTCCTTCTGAGCGAATTATTTTCTTTTTTTATGAGTGTAGCATTTTTAAAATCAAAATTGTGGTTGAATTTATTTCTATGTATAACTAGTGCATTAGCTAAGTTGTTTTTTGTGAGGTCTCTTTTGTGAGGTCTTTTTTGTGCCCATTAAATGAGTCGAAAATAGCGTTCTCTAAATTCTCAAGCCCGCCCGACTGATTTGGTATCACCCTTGGGGAAAGGTGTGAATCCTCTTTCTTCTCCCTCCAGCTATGGGTAAATAGCAGAACAGACTGGGTTCTATAGCCTTGGAAGGCAACTGGTCTAGGAGAAGGAAAACTCTGAATTCAAACCTGCTCTCAGATGAGGGTAAATGGAGTCTCTCTGAGCCTTGGTTGGCAATCCATTTAGTGTTGGTGTCACGATAAAAACACCCTTGATAGCCCGAGCGAAGCATCAAGAATTCAGCTATTTGACAAGATTATGAACTACACCAATTGGTGAGTTCAATCTCGGCTGAGGCCGCAAGATGATGATGATCAGTCGGAGATTTTACTCCTTAACCATTGGCGCACGGCAGGGATGAATGTGAATTTAGACGTATTTATTTTTTTTAGACAAACATGCCAGTGACAGGAGAACTCGATTCGTCTTAACGAAGATGCTTATGTGTGTGTGTGTGTGGGGGGGGGGTACGGTCAATAACACCGAATTTCATTTGCCCGAAAATTGGCTTCACCGAAAGCGTTAGTTCGAGTCTTCACTTCGTTAACTGGTTTATTTCACTGAAAAATCTAAACGCCAAAATTAAACAAGATATCTTTTGTGTCTGAATAGTATTTAAAAATGTATCATTTAAAAATAAAATATATACAAATAAATCAAACACTATATAAATATTAGAATAATTAAATGAATAAATTGTATAAATTAATTGAAACAACCGCTTTAGTTTCCTTTCTTTCACCATACGGTCACTGGAGTGACAGGGTGTAATCGATTTCTGTTTTTTCCTCAGATTAGGTCATTTGCAGTGGTGTGCAGTAATATGAATCTTTTTTTGGTATGTATGATGAAAATTGTTTGGCCTTGAAAAATATTGCGTCATCCGTGATTGCATCAGATTTTTATCACGCCCAGACACCGTTGTCTCGACTGTCGATTTGTTGTCTTACGGCCATTTTCTGTGATGGACGTTACTCCAAGGAAGCGTACGAAAATTGTAACACTGCACGAACACAATGGCAAGTCTTACCAGTGAGCAAATCAAAGTACTATAACCTGGCCTGGAAACTCTCCTGATTTAAATCCAATCGAGAATCTGTTGTCAATCTGCAAAGAATGACTTCGTGGAATGGACATACTAAAAACTAACATGTGCACTGGGGCATGTTTCATTGGAAAGATGCGAAAATGTAAATAAAAATGGAATTATTCGTTTTGTTTCAATTAATTTGCACAAGGGTGTAATATGAATTAATAAAGAAAAATTTAAATATTTAATTTCTTTCCGCATGTACTTTAGACAGGATAAATATCTGAGTTCGTTTTTAGCCATTTTTGTTAATCGTTTTTAAATACTCATAGAATAAAACCAAAATATAAAGCAAATAAATATTTCCGTGATGAATTTAAAGAAAAAAAAAACAAGCATTAAAGTAAAACTGCTTTAATTTAATCACCATGGAGAACCTTGTTTGCCTCCCAACTGGCTGATGCTAATCTCCAGAAGAGCGACACTCTACGCCTTCTTTGAATCACGTTTTCCACTGACATGAAGTGGAGCGACTATATCAAGTTAATTTCTACGTCTGCCGTAAAGAAGATTACTTCACTCGATCGTGCCAAAAGATTTTTTCTCTTCAGAATCCATCTTGCACATTTATAAATCTACCATTCGTCCGTGTATTGAATAATGTTACCATACCTGGTCTGGTGCTCCTGCTGAGCATCTCGGGGTTTTTGACAAACTCCAAAGAAGGATCTGTAATCTAATCGATAATGACCAGGCATCTCGACTTTAGTCACGTTCTCACCGTGGCTTCCCTCTGTCTTTTCTACAAATACTTTCATGTTAACTGCTCTGATGAGCTTCCCCCACCTCTGGTGCCTCGACTACATGAATTTAAACGTGCTACTTGATTGGCAAGTAGGTCTCATCGTTTTACTGTTGAAAGAGCTAAATGCAACCGCCACTTCTACTCTGTTTCTTTTCTCGCCCTCCCTCCCGATTTCTTGCTTCCATGATAACTACAATCTTCAGAAATGCAATATCAATCGCCATCTTCTGTCTTCTTGAACCCTGTTCCTTTTTCGTCTTTTCCTCAATCCGCTACGTTTCAGGGGCTTTATCGCCTTCCTTGTGGTGAAAATAAAATAAAAAAATAAACAACAATCAGATTAA
Source organism: Acanthosepion pharaonis (assembly GCA_903632075.3). Classification (NCBI taxonomy): domain Eukaryota; kingdom Metazoa; phylum Mollusca; class Cephalopoda; order Sepiida; family Sepiidae; genus Acanthosepion; species Acanthosepion pharaonis. The sequence goes on along the minus strand of CAHIKZ030005039.1, from coordinate 175,199 downwards.
CTGGTGTAATTTTTAAATGATATATAATTTAAAAATCACTATTCCGCTAGAAAAATTATCTTTCCTTAAATGTTCAACGTTTAAACTTAGGATAGCTAATAAATTCGATCCCACACTAAAACGAACACGGCAAATTTACTTGCTCTGTCTCTTGGCAAACATTCTTTAGGTCAAAGACGGGGCTCTGAGAGATACAAACGTTTCAAGGCTGATCGAGTATCATTCAGTATCCGAGGCGACCAATTTCCAGCAAAACGCTAGAAAATAGGTGAATAAATTCGTGAACTTGTCTATGGGGATCGTAGATTTAATCATATTAAAAACACTATTTATTTGGGTAATATAAATAAGCTTTTTTAAAGCCTATTCCTGAAATTTTCGATACAACCTTGTATATATTTGCCAAGTTATAGTAGCTTTTTTACGTGTGTTCAGGGATAATTTATCAGTTCAACCTGTCTTCAGCAGGTGTTTATTTCAGGCGACAAACAAGGTTTTATTTATGATTAAATATACTGAATCGTGAAGTACATATGTATAGAGGTATCAAGGAAATGATTAACGAGTTAAGCCTGGTTAACTATTACGACTTAGTAGTGAGTTCAATCCTGACTGGATGCCTGGAAATTGTACCCCTGTAAATTACACCGGTGTAGTGTAATGATTAATGAGTTATTCTGGTTGACCATTACCATTGAATAGTAAGTTCCATCTTCACTGTATGTTTGATGCCTTGTGCCAAACTAACCTAAGGTTATGGTAAATAACACAGTTGTGTGTCTGTATTTATAGGAGGGCGGTTCAGAAAGGGATATTGGTTGGAGAGCTTGTCATGTTGACCATTACGACTGTGTAGTGAGTTCAATCCACACTGGGTGCATGATACTTGTGTATTTGTGCCAATATCGGTTCACACTCCACCCCGGTCTTTTGAACAGGAGTAGAAGGGTCATCCCTTGATTCCTGTTTAGGATTGGGTTTCCGGTTCCTTCTAAAGTCTACTCCCAACTCTATACTCCTAGTGTCGCCACCTGAACTCTGAAATTTTATTTGCTAATTAAATCTTTTCTTTTTCAAGTCTAGAATTAGCTGTTTAACTTTCCTGTTGTCTTGCCCTCTCTTTTAATTCTACAGAGTAACCCTTTAACAGGGCCTTGTATTAGGTGAACATTAGTAAAAAAATAAATAAATATAAAAAAAAATTAATAATAACATAATGGCTGTTTCTTTCCGCGTAAGGATACAAATAAGAAACGGAAAGTGCTTAGGCAGTTGTAGAAAAAAATAACTTAGTTATTAATAAGAAATAATAAGTAAAACAAACCACTCATTCGCCAACGTTTTTACTGACGATAAGATATATTCGGATTACTGGGATGCGAAGTTATCAGTTATTTAGAGTCTTCATATTTTTTGTTATCCCGATGTCGTTCTTCCGGTTGAACAGAAAATCATTATCCTCTACCAAGAAATAGGACTCAAGATAAGCCTTTCCAAAACAGAAAACAATGATATGGAATTGGAATGAAAGCAGTGATGTTACCTACCCTGAATCGATCATAAAAAATCCAGTATGTAGAATTAGTAAATGCTAAACACTTTCGATACTTCAGCATATGAATCAGTTATAGCAAAATATGTATAGCAGAAACGGAAATTAAACATAGATTATGCTGCGCCAGAGATAGTTTCGCCCAACACTGCAAACTGCTATAAAACTGAAACATCAACCCGAAAATTCGTCATATTCTTAAATAGCCTCGTCAGGTCGAGACTTTCATATAGATGACATGCATGGCGTCAAACTCGTTCAGAAATATCTAAGTTCTCAGCTGTATGCAACTGCCTACTAGTGTCAATAGTGAAAATGGTTTTGAGTGTCTTAGCAAAGTCTATCCTTCTTTTTAACATTGTGGACGGCCGCTACAGATTCACAAAGAACTGTACCAAATAACATAAATCTCATCGCTTGAGGACAACCAACAACTAAGGTAAATAGCACGTGTAACTCGAAGAGCAAATAATGACATAATCAAGATTTAGTCACAGGACTTCAAATAAAATGTTAGGAATGAAACCCCCCGTCAATACTGGAAAAAAAGCGATAACAGCGACTGAATTTGAAGAATTGTTTTAATGAAAGATAAAATTTTTAGATGTTAACCGAAAGCAGTAGTTGCTGTTCGGTCAATGAATGCTAAATGAGTCTTTGTAGGGAAAACGGATGATATTACCACCAGCATTCAGCTGTCTGTAAATTCTAGTGGATTAGAACATTGGTTCGTGAATTTGTTGGCATATCCATTGTGAGTTCAATCCCTGGACCGGGCAGTACAGACGTCAGGATCAGTGGAAATCAGGTCAAGCCGTATTAAAAATGAACGAGATGAGATATTCCACGATATGGATGAAATAAAGTGTTCAATTCGATATTCCTTGAAGGTTAGACGGATTTACAAACACCCGAAGAAGGCCGGAGAGGATCACGACCGAAACGTTGTGATGATAGCAACATACATTAGGACATTAATCCTGATGTAAATAATTCAAATAACAATAATTTCACCATAAGCAAGGCAATAAAGCCACTAAGACGTAGGTGTATGGGTGGTTACTGATTGTGAAAGAACATGAGTAAACGAAAAATATTATTAAAGAGAGCGAAAAAATAAAAGAATAATAATTAAGATAACGACTGACATTGCATTTAAATTTTTGAAGATCAAATTTGGCTGGGAAGCAAGAGTCTCCCACAAGGGAGAAGTGCGAGAGAAAAAAATGTTAGCATAGAACTTACGGTTATATCTAGCCATTTCAACTGCAAAATGATGAGACCTCACCGCCAATCTAGTACTGCGCTTAGATTCGTAAAATCGAGGTACCAGAGGTACTCATCAGAACAATTACCATGAACATGTTTATAGAAAAGGCAAAATGAAGCTACATTATGGTCATTAGGAAAGTAGCTGAAGCCGAACTGCTAGGCCAGGACCGATAACATTGCAGGTTCTTTAATTAGTAGATTTCTTGATCTAGGCCGGTTGATATTAATGTCACTATTTAATAAAATAAAATAAAAACAGGATATCAACTTAAACACTAGTACGCATTAAAGGTAACATAGTAATAAGGTATAATGACAGGTTAAAAAATCCATTTAAAAATGTTATATATAAAGACAGAGTGTGGACATAGAAATCAACACTGTACAGTGACTGTCAGTTTCACGCTTCATGCGATCTTAATGGGTAGTAGTTATGTCTTGTTCCCCCACTCATCCACTTGCAAGAGTCAAGACAATACGTTACACAGATTTGAAATGAACCATGATAGACTTCATGATTTAGGTCAGATACTTCACTGCATGTGGCAAACAAACTGAATCGTTCTTCTGTTGCAGTTGATTTTGTTTGTTTCTCGGTTGGTTTGTCCCCTTGTTCTCTCGATGTTTGGCTATTTTGTTTTTACTTGGTTATAAGATTACACCATCAGATAAATGATTAAACATTAACAACTGATCCATCTACGTCGCGATAATCCGACCAGCAGACCTTTAACATTAGAGAGTATTCCTTCTGCTTTGAAACGTTTTGCTGAAAACGTTACTGCTCACCATTTGAAAATATTGCTGAACCTCACCATTTTGTTACTTTTCATGGGGGTTTACATTCTGTTTTCTTACATATTTTATATTTATAATATATATATATATATATATATATATATATATATATATATATATATATATGTATGTAATTCGTTGGTAAAAATCCAAGTGAATCCTAATAATATAAAATATTAAAAACTGAACCACAAAAGCACAATATATTTATTATAGACAATTTAAGAATATTTATTAACAGATATAAATTACATGAAATAAACATCCAAAGTTACCTCATTCAGAATAGCTATTTCGACCCCCAAGACCTTCTCAACTCAGAGATCTGAAGAAAAAATTTTCTTCATATCTTTGGATTTTTTATTATATGTTATATATATATATATATATATATATATATATATATATATAAAATATCAAAATTTTACAAATTTTGGGGGCGTATTCCTGACACCAAAATAAGGTATAATGACCATATAAACATGTGTGCAAAAGGTCATCGTTGGACCTCAACACAGCAACTCATAAGAAATTTTAAAAATGTCCTCTGCTTGCTTCTACACACACGAGCACCCGTCAGATCATTGACTGGTGAACCCTTCAAATACTCCCACACGGTGTCGAATAGTTTCGCAGGCCCCCATGACACGTTGATAAAGCGTCTCTGACTCATTAATGTCTGCTGCATAAACCGATTGTTTTAGATGGCCCCACAGATAAAAAAAAATCGAAAGGAGTAATGGAACGTGCAGTCCATTGAACCGGTCTTCCCTAGTTATCTATTTTTCATGGTAAATGTTACCCAGTGAATAGCAAACGATGTGACTAAAATGTGCTGGAGCCTCATCATACATACCACATGCATCTTCGTATTAGCAGGGGTACATCTTCTAGCAGGTCTGGAAATGTGTTCAAAATAAATTCCCTGTAGACAGCTCCTGTAAGATGTGCTGAGAGAACATATGGACCTACTATACAGTCACCTACAATTCCAGCCCATACATTAATCGTAAACTGATTCTGGTGCCTAGCCTGTATTGTACCCTGGGGATTCCGATCTGCCCACAAATGCTTGTTGTGTAAATTTGTTATTTCATTTCTTCCAAATGTTGTCCCATCCGTAATCAAGACTGACGAGACAAAGGATCAGCATTTTGTGCAATAAACCATCTGCAAAAGTTCTCTTGTCGTAAGTGATCAGAGGGCGAAAGATACTGCACACGTTGGAAATGATATGGATACAGATGCTGCTCTTGAAGTACCCTCCATGCAGTACTATAAGATGTACGACATGCTTGGGTTACTAGACGGAAAATGTGACACATAAAATCCGAAGTCTTATTGGAAAGGCGAAAGATGCTGTCCAAAATTAAGCAAACTGTACGCACCTGGGTTCTGTTTGAGTTGCACACGCCTAGGCTCCTTTTTAACTGCACATACCTATTTCTGTTTGAACTGCAGAAACAATGGCTCAGTTTGAAATACATACACCAGGTTTCTGTCTGAACTGAACACACCTGAGGTGTATTTGAACTGTACAGACCAGGGTTCCATTTGAACTGCACACATTTGAGTTCTGTTTGAACTGCACACATTTGAGTTCTGTTTGAACTGCACATATCTGACTTCTGTTTGAATTGCACATACCTGGTTTCTGTTTGAACTGCATACACCTTGCAACCCGTGCATACATAAGAGAAGTTTAAAAAATGCACATTAGAAGTCTTAGTTTTTCTTTTGGGCACAACACTGATCACTAGCGTCGGATGGAACGAGACAACTAAATCAGCCTCCTGGGAGATTTTCATAATATGAATCAAAAGTCAATGAAGTCTATTGAATTGACGTCTCGTTATCGATTAGTTTTAATTTCTTTGTGTTCAATTGACTATTGGAGTAAGATTCAATCAGTAATTTGTCAATTTAGACTTAAATTCTGGGTCATGAAATCAATTTAGTTCATTGTAATTCCTATTAACTAACAGCTCGAACTATAACAAACAATAAAAAATAGGTTTTTGTCACCATAATGGAACAATATAAAGGCGATTTTTACACGATCCCGATTTTTAAACTTACCCAGAGAGACCTTATTTTTCCAGTAATTGTCATCAGGCCTCTACAGGTGATTGTACGTGGTCTTCAGGGACACATTGACGCCCAGCGGCGAAACTCTATCGAGCCAAACGACTAGCTTTGTCACAGGCAATTGATTATCCTACTTTCAGCTATTGTTTAATTCTGCTGGCCTTCCGATTCGAAACGAGAAACCATATATATGTGTGTGTGTGTGTGTCTCAGTCTGGGTTTGAATCCACGTGTGTGTGTGTGTGTGTGTGAGCCTTTCATGTAGGCGTTACACTGACCGATAGGTAATCCATCTTCATCAGCGTGCAAATTTGTCGATAGAGTCACGTGTACTTTTCAATCATGTTATCTACAACTGACAATAGGTGAGCACGCACAATCAAAGGAGAGGGAGAGAGAAAAAAAGGAAATGAGAAGAAAAAAGAAAAATATATAATTCTGCTTCGATAGGTTGTCTCTTTCTATCATTCTTTGCTTTCTGTACGTCTGTTTCTTTTACGCATGCGCACGGGTAGCTGACGATCGAAACTCGCCTTAATTTACAAAGTGTGTGCCGCTGAAACTGAAGCGAATTCTTGGACGAATTATGGTAAAGAAAAATCTTACGAAAGTAACTTGTACAAAGTAAAAGTATTATTAAATCACATTATATATATATATATATATATATATATATATATATATATATATATATATATATAAAATACAAATATAGATAACTATACTCGTTTCGAAAAGCCCTCAATTTTGATTTGCCAATAATCAAATCAATCTCGAGGGGAAAAAGGTTTTAAAAAAAAGAAAGAGCTGGAAACATGAAAGTCTGTCGAAAAAAAAAATCGCACAGATGCAGGTTTGAAGCCCAAAGAAAAAAACCCGACACGAGTAAACAACTAACTAACAAAAGAGCTCAATACAACCGTAGAGCAGACCTAGATAAACCTAGTGAGCCAGACAAACCTACCTGAGTTTCAGCTAAACGGATCGTCAGGGAAAGCCGGATTTCCTGACGATCCGTTTAGGTGAAACCTGGTAGGTTCTGTCTGGTTTATTAATATATATATATATATATATATATATATAGATAGATAGATAGATAGATAGAGAGAGAGAGAGAGAGAGAGAGATAGAGAATTATAATATCTGGTAATCCGTATGTAAATTCCAAAATGAGTATAAATCCACAGAGCTCAATGTCGAGAACAGAGTAAATAATAATTATTATAATAGTGAAAACGAAAAGTTAAAATATCATCGTGATGTTTATTTCATTATTTCCATTTCCATTATATATGATGTATATTTAGGTACCAGGTCCGCCCTGACCCGGGGTGGTAACACCTGTTAGGGTCCCAGCTATGGGCAAATAGTTAACTCCGAAACTGGGGTAAAAACACTATGAAAGTGTTAGAACAGATTTTAATATCAGAAATACTTTGTAAAAAATTATTTCCAGCAAGAAATTTTTGAAGAAAAAAACTATTACCAGCTATACATTTTTGAGGAAAAAAATATTACCAGCAATACTTTTTTGAAAAAAATTATTACAGCAACACATTTTTGAAAAAAAAATATTACCAGAAATAAATTTTTGACAAAACAAAATATTACCAGCAATGAAAATTTTGTCGGCATTAAATAACCCATTGAGGTTGATATACCGTAAAACAAACCAAACCAAACCAATTCCCGATAAATCTAACAGACACTCTCCATCCTTTTGACGAACTCCAACTAAGGCCCTCGATGCCTCAGTTTTATTTTAGGCTGGCCTTCTCCTTGAGGTCAACCCGTTCTGCTCTAGCGTTCCCATCTAAATGCTACCACTACATCTAAAGTCGGAGGTCAGTCCTTTTTTTAAGTCTCTCTCTTTAATTTTTGCTATTTTAACAGATATTTGGGAGGGAAGAGGGTGAATGTAATGCTTTCCTTGTTTTGAATTCAGAGTTGTTCTCCTCCTAGACTGGTTGCCACCTAATCCTTAGGAGCCCAGTTTGCTAATGGCGGCGTGAAGACAAGAGATAGAAGCACGCCTTTTCCAAGGGCATTAATGAGAAACGAGCTGCTTCAGCCGGAATTTGAACTCTGATCACCGATTCCGTTTTCTGCGCTGATGAAACTTTAGGTCATCTCCAATATGGACAAAGTGATTTGATATCGAAACGAATGGTCCAAATTATAATGCCGACATTGTTAACACGGCCTACAACGATGGTAATGATGATGACGATAATGGCGTTGAGAAAAGAGAAGATTCTGCTTTCTGCTTTAAACAGCGATTACAATAATCCAATAAGAACGATGAAGATAAAACGAATAATAAAGACCATGATTGAGACGATAATGATGAATGTCCTTTTGATGAAAGATAAAAACAAATTAATCATGGCGGAGAAACGGCCGCTTACTTCCGGATCTAATGTATTCATTTTCAGTTTTCATTATCTGAAACTCTTAAGCAGTCACTAAGTTGGCTTCCACGAAGCATATTTAGTGTCCATATCTTTCAGGTAAATCGAACACGCTGGAAAGTCGTTCTTCCTTATGTAATAATAATAATAATAATAATAATAATAATCAATAACACCAATCCAACCGCGTAAAAATTATTAAAAATTAACGTATTTTAAGGCCGATAGAATTTTTGTCAAAAAGTACGTAGTTGATAACACGTGACAATATTAAAAAAATCAAAAATTTTATCGGGCTATCTGAAACGGATGAGCGGTATTGCATTAAACTCTCGAGTCGGTCAATAAGATAAATTTACTGAATATTTATTAATTTAGTGACTATACAAAGATTGCATTTCGAAAAAAAAGGCAAAACATTTGAGTCGGGTAATTGGGGAAATTAACACCTTTAAAGCAAGCATTCTTTGTAATTACAATACTCAATACCAAGTGATAAAGCAATAAAAAAAAAACAGTAAGGTAATAGTTAACGCTGTGGAAAGGTTTTAACAGGGAAATAGACAATTTATTTTAAAAGGATTTTCACACAACACATATATATATATATATATATATTAAGAAATGGACAAAGTCCGACAATTTATTTATTAAAGACATTTTTATGTTTAACGTTCTTTTTTATAGATACAAGTATTTAAGTAAATGCTCTGTTTATAATAAACAGTATTAAATAACATTTACCGGCCTGAATGTCCGAGAAATTTTCATAGAAAATATTCGTCCTTTGACAGGATTCGAACCTGCATCCTATACGGAACCGTCATTTACGCTGACGTGCCTTACCGATCGGCCACAAAGGAGCGTTCGGTAGGCAAGGTCGAATTTACTGCTCAGGCCGGTAAATGTTATTTAATACTGTTTATTATAAACAGAGCATTTACTTAAATACTTGTAAATATAAAAAAAGAACGTTAAACATAAAAATGTCTTTAATCAATAAATTGTCGGACTTTGTCCATTTCTTAATATATGACGTCATTTGTTTACAATTGATACGCCAGAGCAGTTATGAATGTACGAGATTCATGGAAGATTGAAGTTTATAAGCAGTAAAGTCGACCTTGCCTAGCGAACGCTCCTTTGTGGCCGATCGTTAAGGCACGTCAGCGTAAATGACGGTTCCGTATAGGATGCAGGTTCGAATCCTATCAAAGGACGAATATTTTCTATGAAAATTTCTCGGACATTCAGGCCGGTAAATGTTAATTAATACTGTTTATTATAAACAGGGCATTTACTTAAATACTTGTATCTATAAAAAGGAACGTTAAACATAAAAATGTCTTTAATATATATATATATATATATATATGTAAGCAAATATATGGATATAGATCCGACAGTATGAAGAAAAATATACGGAAAAACAAACAAAAATCCTAATATGCAATTATGCTGTTTTAATGTTAATATAATGTCAACGTCGGACGTTTCGGTCTAATAGAATATGTCCTGAAGATGGACTATTAGACCGAAACGTCTGACGTTGACATTATATTAACATTAAAACAGGATAATTGCATATTAGGATTTTTGTTTGTTTTTCCGTATATTTTTCTTCATATATATATATATATATATATTCAAAAAGAAAACAAAATAATCACTTACCTATCCCGACTTTGAGTTTCGCGGAGTTTACATTCTTTCGTCAGGAGTCTTCACAGTAAAATTGAATTTATTCATATATATAAATAAATGTAATGTTATTAAATATATATTATTTTATATATTATTTATATAAATAAACTCAATGTTACTAACAAGACTCTTGATGAGTAGATATAATCTCCTCAAAACTCAGAATACGGACAGATAAGTGATATGGCAAAGTAATTTTTTATACACGGGTAAAAAAAAAGGCAAATGAAGTTGAAATTAAGTCTTTAAGAATTTTTATTTAAAGTAACTTTACCGGTTTCACAGTTTTATAATTTACAAAATTTAAATTGAGATGGAATAACGTGTGACTATGCCATATGTCTCTCATTTCCGTATACATATATATATATATATATATATATATACGCACGCGCACACGCACATATATATATATATATATATATATATATATATATATATATATATATATATATATATATATACTGGCTCTCCCGTCGTTTTCGACGTATGAGGGTCAAGCAGCTCAGTTCTTTAGAACCAACAGCCGCACATATTTTATTATAGCGTTGAAGTCTTGTGCAGAACCAACCACACTTTTTCGAAGATCCGAATACAGAGAACTGGTGCACCGTATGTCACAAAGTCCCCAAATGACCTTCTGCAGGTTTTGCATTCAGTGTTGTCCTCCTAGACCGTACCCTACCGAAGGTTGTAGTACCCAGTCTGTCTTGTTATTTACCCATAGCTGTGGGGAGAAGAGATGAAGTCATACTTTTCCCAAGGGTATTAGCGCGTAAGTGAATGTAATGAAGACTGGAATTCTCAATCCGAGCTGCTATCCATTATATATATATATATATATATATATATATATATATATTTATATATATATATTTCCTGGTTTTAAATTACGCGCAAAAGGTTGATAAGCCGTAAAAAAAAAATCAATCAATCAAATTAAGGATCATGTTATCTGTGACTTTTGTTTTTATTGAGCCAAATTACACTTGTGAGATTAGGTAAAGTTTATCTGAAGACCATGTAAAAAAATAAAAAATAAAATGGTTTACCGGAAGAACGGTTTTCTATTGACCCTGCTATTATCGTATAGACTCTTAGTAATTTTGATTGTTTCAAAATGAAATAAAATTGAATAAATAGTGCTTAATGCTTTTGTTGTCAATTCGCGAAAAAAAAAAATGAATCAATGCAATTTCATATGTTACGGTTTTATTAAAATGTTGGAAAAATCGTTTTTAAAACAATAATAATTACCGTGGCTGTATATCAGGATTTCCCAACCTGGCCGATATCGCATAACGGTGAGCCAGGATAGACGATGAACAACTGTAGAGAAAACGATGAGCGATTGTAAATTTTGGTGGTCAATATACGATTTTAATATTAAAAAGATATTTCAACATAAGCTACCTGTAAAAATATTCAAAGATATGTAAAGAACCTGTATATAAAAAAGCAGAAAACTCAATGGGAATGGCTCGGTTACATCCCTTGATAAAATATAAATATTGTTGCAAATAAGGAATATTTTAGTATTTTCTATAGTTCTGAGAAGGGTTATTACTATTCAAATAGTTCTTCTGTCTAAATAACAATTTTTGGGATATAAGTCAGATAAGGACAAACGAAAAACAATTTTACTAGTAAAAAGTGATAGGATAATTTTTATTTAATATAAAATTATTTTTACTTTGTTTTTTTTTTGTTTTTTTTCGCATTGACAATTTCGAATTTATCAAGACAGTAAAAATGTCCGTCAAAACGTAATTTACCCATCACTGTATACTTTTGAATATTTACTATGCAGGTGGGCGATGGACAATTTTCTTCCATGTGAAAATGGGCGATGGTGCAAAAAAGGTATCCATTAATAACGGCATAAAGATAGATACTGTCCTTTTGAAACACCGTTTCTTTGTCCGGTTCTGTATTACATTTTGTCGAAGATTATATCTTTAGCTCTCATTTGGCCTTATAAAATAAGCTAACTAAATAGCATTAATTATATTAATTAAGGACTGTTAGCCACGCGCTTAGACGTTCTGTTGCACGCTATCTGATAAAATGGGCTGAACCGGAAGCACGAAGTCCACTTCTAGTTGGCTGTCTCCTTAGATAGCACCTCTGCGCTATTCCTATTCCATTTAATGGAAAGGTTAAGGTATATCTCTGATGGCTGAGGTATTCCCAATGGAAAAATGGATAATTTTACTAATCCTACTTAAACCCGGCCTTTTTTTTTTTTTAATTTAATCGGTTTCAACCCCATGAAAGGCAGTAAAGCCACAAGAGATTACTGGGTGTAGGAGAATTACGAACAGAAACATTAATAATGAGCGGGAAGAGAAAAGAGTAATAAGGTGGACAGTAGATAGCGATTGACATTGCATTTAAATTTTTGAAGATTAAAGTTGGCTGGAAATCATGGAGCCAGAAGGGAGTTCCACAAGCGAGGAGTGCGAGAAAAGAAACTGTTAGCATAGAACTTACGGCTGCATCTAGCCAGCTCAACTGTAAATTGATGCGATCTCAACGCCAATCTAGTACGGCTCTTAAATTCATAAAGTCTGGTTACCATAGTGAAGAGCTCATGCGAGCAATTGCCATGGAAATATTTATAGAAAAGACACAAAGAAGTAACGTTATGGCGGTGGAAAAGTGACTGAAGCCGAGCCACCAGATCAAGGCCAATAATATTGCTGATTCTTCTTTGGATTTTATCAAGGAGCTCCAGGTAAATAGCAGAAGCACTGAACCATGTGTGGTGCAATATTCTAAGAATGAATGAATGGTAGACTTATAGATATGTAAGATAGATTCTGGAGAGAGAAATTGTTACGCACAACACATATAAAGTGACAATATATACTTGTCCAATTATCTGATTTTATTTAAGCTTCTTGTATAATAAATAAAATAATAGAAACCGGATTACTGGTGATTAAAAAAAATCAAAAATCAAGAATTTTACAGTTGGTGCTATATCGAATTCTATAACTTTGATGATAAAAGAGCCCCTCGTTCAAAACCGCTCTAATGCATCAAAGTTCGTTCCGGTAATTAGCTTCAATGGTTTGACTTTGGTTTGTTTTATTGCATATCAACTTTTTTCTGGGTTATTTAACGCCGAATTCTATCGTTTTGATGAACAATAGATCGTTAGACATGGGTCTGGTTTGCACGAGATCCAAAGATTTAGATTAAAGTCAAAAACTTAGACATAGGTCCGGTTTTCATGAGAATTAAAATGGTGGACAAAGGTTTGGTTTGTAGGAGAGTACAAAAAAGTAGACAAAGGTCCGGTTTGCACAAACGGGAAAATAGTAAATATAGGCCCGCTTTGCACGAGAGTAAAAAAAAAAAAAAAAAAAAAATAGAGGTCCGGTTTGTATGAGAGTACAAAAACGATAGACTTAGGTAGGATTTACACGGGAGTACAAGCCTTAGGCAGGGTTTGAAAATTGTCGAAAATATAATCTGCGTTTACACATTAAGCTCTGCAGTTTTTCTAGCGTTTATTAGCGTGGTTGTAATGGTGATTTTTAAAAATTTCCAACAGTAAATGGGGAAGTAACTTTCGCCAAATTGCTAGCATCCGTGGTGGAATCAACAACTGGCTTCTAGAATTTGACGCGAAAACACGAAATACGTTTTTTAAAAATAAAACTACCCAGTTTCCAAACCCCTACCAGGAACAACTTTGGAATCTTAAATATACAAGTAGATCAGGGTAAAGCTGTCATTCAAAGCTTTCTCCAGAGGCTGTTCGTGACTAATTCTACAATCTACATAATTTTCTTTTCTGTAAGTTTTTAACAAACGCCTATTTTTTTCTCTTTATCCTGTGTCTTGCCAAAGTCAAGATAAGTCGACTTATAACAGAATGTATTTCTTACAACATCAAACATATACTTTGGCTGTGAACAGGTAAATATCAATAAGTATTCCCAAATCCTTCCACTCTTCGATAATAAATTTGGTAACCAATTCCATGCCTAAAGGCACAAACAACGGGGTGTTTCAAGATAATTAAATATACCGTGAAGCCAAACATTAATCGCTAAGTGATGTCCTGGTGGAGAAAATCCCCAACACATATTTATTTAAATCAGGAAACGTTCTTCTTTGCCGCATGAATCCGTCCAAAATTCTAAACAATATCAATCATTTAATACAATATTTATTTTTATTCGCTGGAACCGTGGAAATTCAACAGGTGTTGACAAACACATGTGTTATCATCATTACATTTGCATATATTTTTCTGCAATTACTGACAGAATAGGGTTGCTATATGTTTGAATTACGCAGATAAAATTATTAAAAGTAAATGTTAGGCTAGAAAGCAAGCAGGTAAATATGAAGAAAAATCCTGAGTAGATATGGAGAAGGAATAAATGAAAGTCTGGGTAAATATGAAGAAAGAAAGAAACGATGAATAAATTAATAAATAAATAAATAAAGACTGGTTAAATAGAAAGAAAGAAAGAAAGAAAGAAAGTCTGGGAAAAAAATGAAGAAATAAAGATTATGGAAATATGAAGAAAGAAAGAAATAAAGAAATAAAGGAAGAAAGAAAGAAATACTGAACAGACAGACAGAAAGAAAGAAAGAAAGAAAGAAAGAAAGAAAGTCTGGGCAAAAAATGAAGAAAGAAAAACTGGGTATATATAAAGAAAGAAAGAAAAACTGGGTAAAAGATCCGAAATAAAATTTTGCCTCGCCATTATCTACAAGGCTAGCATTAAAATTAATGGCGAGACAAAATTCTATTCCGGTTTCACAGCCAACAACTAGAAAAACAAGATTTTACCATCATAAAAGGATTCTTAACAGTAAGCAATATGCAGATGCCACGGCACTCTCAAAATTTTACTGCGATATTAAAACAGATGACCATACACTGGTAGTAAATTGGAATTTCGTCGCCAAATCTATACCCTTTTCCGACCGCAGCGACCGATGCAACCCGTGTTTGCTGGAAAAGAGATTCCCCCTCAAAAATATTAATAACCAAAATCTACTTAATAAACGAAATGAACCAATGTTAGCTTGTAATCATGGAAAGCAATCTCTCTTAAAATATACAAATTCTGGATAAATATATTATCCAAATATCACACGCACTTCAATATTTTAGGTTACATATTGATTACCCGACTTTAACCATTTTAACGTCTCTTATTACTCAACGAGTTACTCGACGTCCCTCTTTTAAGCTTTAAGCTTGCCTGTCTTTCTCTTTTTTCTTTTTCTTTTTTTACAATAGCCTCCTACCTACACTCTACATTCTGTATTTATACCCCAATATTATATTAAATTTGAGCTTTGAATCTACGTTTAATTTAGCGTTCCTCCCATGAGACCCAGT